>JAUKNM010000163.1:667500-800000 GCA_030765045.1 Tenodera sinensis
TTATTATTACTATTTTATTATTATCATCATCATCATCATCATCATCATCATTATTATTATTATTATTATTATTATTATTATTATTATTATTATTATTATTATTATTATTATTATTATTATTATTATTATTATTATTATTATTATTATTATTATTATTATTATTATTATTATTATTATTATTATTATTATTATTATTATTATTATTATTATTATTATTATTATTATTATTATTATTATTATTATTATTATTATTATTATTATTATTATTATTATTATTATTATTATTATTATTATTATTATTATTATTATTATTATTATTATTATCATTATTATTATTATTAAAATACCAAGTTAAGCGATGGCGCGTGTAAGACGATAAATGTTTAGAAATACAAAGTTTCTCAAGTGTTAAGTGAGAAACCGCGGAGCAGAATAATTGTGACAGAACAATTAAGGCCAGTGTTAATTATTGTATTAATTAATCAATTAATTAGGTAATTTCCTTCTTTCTTTCTTTATTTCTTTCTTTCTTTCTTTCTTTCTTTCTCTCTCTTTCATTCTTTCTTTCTTGCTTTCTTTTTTTTTGCTTTTTTCTTTCTTTCTATCTCTCTCTCTTTCTTTCTTTCTTTCTTTCTTTCTTCCTTCCTTCCTTCCCTCCTTCCTCGCTTCCTCCCTTCCTCCCTTCCTCCCTTGCTTATTTGTTTATTTATCTGTTTGTTTAATTACTTGTTTAGTCATATATTTGTTTATTTGCTTATTTACTTATTTATTTATTCATTCATTATTTATTCTTTCATTCATTTATTCATTTATTTGTTTGTTTGCTTCTACTTTTAATGTTAATTTAGAGAAGTGTGCGTAGGCAAGAAGACAGACGAACAGTAGGTTTGAAATATCACTATCTGCGGACATACGCTTGGTCCTACGGTACCGACAATTTCAGAAAACTGTCGTCTGTATTTGGATTTATCACTGCTGGTGCTGGATGTAGTTTCAGGGTGAATTCTCTTTGCTTGAAGTTCACTCTTATTACAGTTCACTTCCTTCCAAATTTCGTCAAATTCACTATTGTAGTTTTGCAAATATTGCTTGCAAATTTGTAGCATTCTAGTGCAGTAAGCAATGTCTGAAAGTTCTTTCTAGAGGATTCTGAAGAGAACATCAGTGTACGGGAATATATCAGTAAAACTCGTCAAAGGGAAATTAAAGGGGCAATATTTTACCCTGAATAATAATCATTCTGCACATGTAACAGTGTTCTCATCCCATTCGGGTTTGTCATTTTTACCATTGTCTCAAATAAATGTTCGATTATTTGGTGTTCCTTGACTCTCCGAACTAAACGACTTTGGGAATTTCATCGACTCTGACGAACGGTAAAACTTGGTTTGTTCACATGTGTATCCAAAGCAGGAACCCCTTATTGATTTAGAAAGGAAAAGAATATTCCACAACTTGCTAGAAGGGTAAATAAATGTTTAATTTCTCTGATGTAGCCATCTGTGTGTGACAGCACAAAGTTTAACTGGTGAGCATAGCAGTAAACGAACATGGCACATATATCATCTTCTTTTCCACTGCAGTTCATTGTACTCCTCTGACAAGACTGCTGCCCCATCATATGTTTGGGCAATTAGTTTATTTGAACGTGAGAAGTCGTTATTAATACTAAGAGCGTGATTCAACACAGAGTGGTTTTTTTCTGTCAGAACTTACATCTGTAAGGCAAATAAACCTCTTTTCAACATTACCATCAGCAATAATGCAACAGAAACAGTTGAAGGTTGTTCTTTACTACTAATGCCAGGAGTTTCATATAGTATAATGAAACAAAGAAGTCATCAGAAATTCCCTACCTAATTTCAAGTGTGATGACGGCACTCACGCTTGAAATTAAGTCATTCTGAACATCAGGTGAAGTTGCACGAAAACCAGTCGACCTTCTCAAGTGCTCTTTCAGAGAGTGCCATACACAGCTAATTCGTTTAAATTCTCCATATAGTTGCCTCTGTTTGAACATCCTTCATTCACGCGCAAGTCCTTACTTTGATAGAAAGCATACAACCAGCAGATAATGAGAAGGTAAAACTATTCCTTTTCACTTCACTGTCAAGATACTTATCACGCACCAGAACTCCAGCAGCAGAAGATGTTTATTATGTTGAATTTTAAGTATTTTAGTCTGTTAGGGATATCTCACAGTATTTAGTGTAAAATGTGCTCTTCCACACATCTGGCATATTAATTTCGGGTAGTATTTAAGTGAAAGTTTAAACCTAAGTTTAAAAAGGTAATCTTAAAATGATGAGATGCGTTTTCTTGCAAATCGCTTCTTATTTTAAATTATTTGTTCCAATTGGCAACATCTAAAATTCATTTAAAGAAGTAGTCATAAAAATAAATAAAACAAAATTGGACATAAATCGAATTTCCAGAACTTCATAGCGAAAGCCCGCCTCTGTAGTGTGTTGATAAGAGTTTCAGCCTCACATATAAGAGGTCTCGAGTTTGAATCTCGGTTAATTTTTCGAGGTTTTCCCTTATCCTGAAAAGACAAATGTCGGACAACTTTATGGTCCTTGGGCTCATTTGAGTGCCATTTCACTAATTTCATTCATTCACCGTCCGATATCACATTACGTTGGAGGACGATAATTTAAAAAAGAAAACTCCGTAGCAATTGTCGGACTTCCAAGGCGTTGAATTGAACGAGAGGAGGTGGATCCTAATAGCCCACATAACTTACACGAGGGCTGAAGTGATTGTATTGAGTCATGTGCTGAAACAACATATGGCCGTGTAAATGATTCCCTTGCGCTGAATTTAGATTGCATAGACTGCATAGACTGTAGTCTTTGAGAACGTGTCATGGTGTTTTAAACTGATACCTATTCCTTTTAAAGTACAGGGACGCCTACATGTTTATTTATAGCGTTGGCAATGAAAACAGTTATTTTGCTGAAATAATAATTTGACTGAAACAACAAATACGGAGTATATAACGTTGGACTTGTGCAATAGGAGGCTCATTTTGGTTCAGTGTATCTTAAAATAATATTCAGTTTTCTTTCTAAAACTGAATACATATTAGGAGTATTACTGCAAAATTAATAACATTCTAACACCCTGCAAAAACCTTTGATAGTGTAATACTTGACTCATTGTTTAGCAGTTCAAACTAATTTCCAAAATCTTGGGTTTTATTCGGAACAGAATGACTCCATACAAACGTACAAAAGAAGTATAGGGAAACTCTGTCAAGCATATAGTGGGCGTAACTCGTTAAATTTTTACCTGAAGAGAGAAAAACAGGTGCTGGTGAAGAAGTACATACAAGGTACTGGGGAAACAATGTTTAATGCCGTTTCTATACCGCTGATTCATTCAGTAATGACAGCATGTAAGCTAACTTTTCAATACAAGGAAACGAAAATATAAATGCAAAACTATTAATTAGATTTTTGTTGCAATTAATTCATCATTTGAAATTACTGCATGCCAAAAAGCCTATGTATTACAATATAAAGCTTGCTTCCACGTTAAAAACCTGAATAAAGAAGAATAAGAAAGAAACATGTATCTTGAAAATAATACAAAATTCCTAGACCCAAATACCGCTTTTCATATTTCCAGAGGAGTGGACTAGAAACGCTAGAGGAAGTCCAACTTCTATCAGTATTGAAGTGATTGTATTGTCACCTCCTTCAATATCCCAAATAATTCAGCGCATATGGCGAAACCTCGTATTCAAAGAACAAAAGAATGCATGACACTCTGCTTTGCTATTGTTGAGAGGACCGTAATATCAAGTACGGACCAACTATATATCTTCATTCCAGAAGTGAATGGAAACTTCGAAGTTTTGGAAGAAGTGCTAGGTCTAGTATCAATGAATGGCACAGAAACAGGCCGTGAACAAACGCGATCACACGATCTAAATTAAAACATCGACAGTTTAAATGAGTCTTTGAAGCTTTGTAGCATGAGTATCGGGTTATACTGTAGCTCAATCGAGGTAAAATTGTAAGTAGATTTGTCCAAGTTTTGGAGGAAATACGTTTGTTTGGGCAAATTAATGGAGAAGCTACTGTGGGATTCACAACTAATATTAAATGGAAATGTCTTGCATTTATGGGTCGTTTAAGTTAATTGATTTGAATCTTCCTATCACTTCAAAGGACACAGTAGCTATATATGGTTATATAGTTATATACTGGCAGTCCCCCCCCCCTCCGAAAAAAAAGAAAAAAAAAGAAGAAAAAAACACCGACAACGCTTAGTATGTTGTGCGGGATGACATACTGAACGGTTTTCAAATAGGAACCCCTGTCCGGAAATGCACGATTTGGACGGTGGGGAGAGTCGAAGTGTCAGAACGAACGGTTGTAACAATTTGTTAACATTCGTTTAGGTATCTTAATACGGAAGGTATACAACCCTTGAGACACCTGTGTACTAAGATGAACGACCTGAGCATAATAACATTCCTGCACATGCGCTAAATTCCTCCATAGAGTCCTTGGTGTGCATACTACTGCGTTACTTGTGTAGTTTCCAGAACAGTAACCTTTTAACAGCTGTGTGGTACTTGCCAATACACAGCTGCTGAAATGACTGACATGAGCTCCAGCACACTTTGATGTAAATGTAGGGAATCACCTCAACGTCCGCATATCCAAATAGATGGATTGGTAGAGGTGGACCAGTTCCATGGCCAACACGATCGCCAAATCTGACATCTCGACTATTTTCTGTGCAGTTGTATGAAGAGTGTGGTGTATGGCACTCATGTAACGCCAGCGGAGGACCTTATGGCTCGAGTCCACGGAGCGATTGAAAATCTTCAAGGACAACCGCACGTATTGGGCCATGTGCATGACCTCACCACCAGCGATATAGGCTCTGCAATGGCATAGGAGCTACACAGTTCGAAGTCTGTTAACAATGTAAACAGCTCGATGTTGGGTTTATTGACGAAATGAGAACGTACACCCATCTCACACTCCGATGCGCTACAGCGTCCAAACTGTACACTTCCGGACAGGGGTTCCTCTTTGAAAACTGATCAGTTTGCCATCCCGGACAACACACTAAGCGTTGCCGGTGTTTTTGTTTGGGATACGTGTATATATACAGGCTGTAAATGAATAACACCGCACGAATGTTACTGGAATAGAAGGTTCATAGACAACCAATTTGAGACAGGAAACCAATGGTCTGCGACGTCAAGTTAATAAGTTATACATATTCGTTATACGTATATATACCTATATACAGGTGGAAGTGAAATGATCCGTCAGACTTTAACAGCGAATTTCTCATGTTCTGAATAACAAGAAATTCTAACACCAAAATGTTGAAAAGTTTGTGGTTTTTCTAGAAAAAATATTTTTTATCAAAAAAAAATTATCATCACCTGGCTGAATTATTATTGATTGAAGGTTCTTATTTTATGGCTATATTCATAGAAAATTGAATAAACTACGTTTTCCTTTGGCGTATTTCAATAGATTCAGCGGTTTTTGTGCAAATTAAATTTAAAAACCCACAATTTATTGCAACAAAAAGGCAACCAATTTCGAAAAAATAAACTGTTTTTAATCCAAATTGGATGCGTAATTCTACAAGAATGTACGAAGGTAACAGTTTGTGACTTGTAAGTTGCGTAGAGTCACTTATTTGTGACATAGCTTCGGTAGAAATTATGGGATACCACACAGGGTTTCGAAATAATTAATCACTTAAAAGACGTGAAGGAATACTCCAAGCAGCTTTTTCACTCTTGCAGTAAGTCGACAACGTTGCATTGAGGTTTGTCAGGGAATTGACCTGGTTTGTGGATGTGAACATGTCGGGCACTTTCGCCTTCGTCCTAATGTTTTGGGAGCTAACGCTTTTGATTGGCCTACACTGGCACAGTAAACACAGAAATGTTTATTTTCTCAGAACTCGCTGTTAGGAAGTTTGCTTATGTACTGAGCTAGGGAAAGTGCCACCCACACAATCTGCTGTGTTGCCAGCTTGTTTTCGAAAAGAATTAAAATGTCTCCGTAGGAAATGGTCAGAGACAAAAACGTAAGAAACCAAATGTGTTCCAAATACCGAGACCTGCCACTGGTTTAAATTAATGTAATGACCTCCCATCCATCCTTTTCAAGAGTATTACCATCGACACATATTCTAAAGTAACTTACATTAATTAATGTTTCGGTTGGAACATCCAAGGAGTGTGGAGCAACTATAGACTGTGTTTGCTCTTGCACAAGTAATCTTTCTAGTAATTTCTGAGTAGGCGTAAATCAGGCTATTCTATTTAGGTGTGCAGTCCATCTTAAGACACGCTGCTTTTGTAATCTAACACACGCCCGATAAATGGCTTTTACAACAAAATTTATTTGAAAAACTTATTTTATTACTTTACAATCCAATAAGTTCGGAATACAGAAGATGTGCACAATCCTAATATCCATTTTCTTAGCAACATTTGCACACGATGCTTCCTTTGCAGGCTGATGAAACTGACCCTTCTTCCAGGATATAGACATAATGCAACGTGAAAAAGGCATTTCCGAAAGAAATATCTAACATAACAGTGCAGCGTCCAGATCTTATGTGACTTATGAAATGTGTAATTCGTGCAACAACAGTGCAACAACATAAGTATGAAGGAACTATTCGAAACTAAGTGTGATGCAGGGGATTTAGATTAATGTAAATTGCTCAGCTTTGTTGGCAATAGACATGTAGGTAGTACTTGTGGTGTACACGAGGCATTCGGTTCCGTCCTGGCTTGAAACATTTGTACTTTCCTCTTAACTTCTCATTAAATTTGCACAGTCTTATAGGCATGTTATTCATTCGCAATCATATCGAATTCTCTGGACTTAGCACTCACAGCTCGAATAACACAATAATGCACCTACGCTGCTCTTATATGCAAACCACATAAATTTGCTTGAGCAACGTACCGAACACCAGTTCCAGAGTCAAAGAATGAGTGACGCGAATGACCCAAGAGTATGCTTAAATTGTTTTAAGCATACTTGTGAACAATCGGGACTCGCAAGTTCAAACTAACACCAAGCTACGGATGTTGATTTCAGGTGAGCCAACCAGGCCGATAAACTACCACATTGTACCTCATCTGAGGTCCACAAGCTCATGATACAATGAACATGATAGCAACATCAACATTTAGGCAGAAATCCTCTAACAACTGAAGGAGCGAATTTGCATTATAAAATATATCCAAGTAAAATGTAGGACATTTTGACACATTGCTGCGGCACCTTGATACAGGGTCAAAATGTACATGTTCGGAAGACGTACGACCTCTGGTTATTCTCAGAGATTCATTCGGCGACCTGCATTATTTTTAATGGAAATGAATCACGTTTTCTCCAAATTTTGCCTTTGAAAGTTTAGTGCAGATGATACAGCCCTACTTAATTCCATCCAGGATCTTAATATTTAGCTAGCATATATGCATAATTTGGACTCAGTGAAGGTAGGCTTCATTTTAATTGCTTTCTCATAAATGTGTTTGAAAATGCATAACAAAGTTACAGTGGTAGTGGTTAACAAAAACAAAAAAAATCATTTCATCTACGAACAAGCTATATACCTTTAGGAGACCTGATCTTTTTATTTAGTAAGATTTTGTATATCTCTTACGGTTTACCACCAATGCAAAAGCCATTGGAATAAAAAACACTTCAGAGATTTTCCCCAGAAAATTCTAGATACTGATTTGATTTATCAGAAAAGTAATTTAAATATACGGTATTTTAGTGTAAATCGTTAGAGCCGTAGTTGACAAAATTAGAACTTTGAAAACTTTTTCATGTAAAGCGAGGGGTTTTCTTAAAATCTTGGTGCCATTCGATGATACTTAACCTTCAATTGGTATTTAACCGACCCTTTATTTTTGAGTCATGCACCACACACACACACGCACGCACACACACACACACACGCACACGCACACACACACACACACACACACGCACACACACACACACACACACGCACGCACGCACGCGCGCGCGAACCTTTTCTAAAAATGCTGCACATGAGCTGATTAACTAGACGGAAGCTGTACCGTGATACAGTTCCTCATTTCTATTAAAAGAAGAACAATACACCACTCTGCGCTGCTTATCGCAGCAGGTCACAAACAAGAATACACACATTCAATTAACCCTTACACGCCTCACAGCCTAACTCTATCTAACGATCAGCACAAGTTATTTATGTAACATTTTCATTGTTGAGCAATGTAATAGCAAAATGCTGAGATCAATCTTAAACTAATCGACTTCGACTTATTCAATGTGGTACAGAGTGGTCATGGGTAACATGCTAGACTATGGCTCCCGAGGTCGCAGATTCAACACAAGGTCACGAGCATGACTTGTTTTTCTCTGCCCTGCTCACAATCAGTATTGAGCTGACGCAATATGGTGCGGCTACATTATTACCAGTGTGCTTTATTATTTAGTCCTGTACTTAGTCACAAAGTGTATTATGACTCAGTATTTGTTTTCTACTGCACAGCGTGTATTTATTTATGATTCGTATGTGTTAACTCAGTCAGCTCGCCTGGTGCAAGTGTGATTCACAGAAACATTTCCAGGTGTAAAAGTGCCAGGCCGTACAACAATGCATAAACTTTACAATAAATTTCAAGCCACAGGAAGTGTTCAGGTTCGGAAGTATAAAATATGACGTACGGTTCTTACCGAAGAAACATTAGATGACATCAGTCATTGTTTGGAGAATCCCGCCCCCCCCCCCCAAAAAAAAAAAAAAATCGCTTAGGTGTCTTTCACAACAGGCAGGCATTTCTTATGGCTCTTTGCAAAGAGCTACTAAATTGTTGAAGTTAAAACCACATTAAATAACTGTGGCTCACGCTCTTCAACCAGGTGATCCTGTAATTAGGCGCACATTTTGTGAGTGAACTCTCAATAGTGTACACAATGGCCAAATGTACCCACATTTAATATTTTTCACGGACGAGACTTGGTTCCACATTCATGGATATGTGTGTACACAAAATAATTGTTATTGGAGTTCTGAGAAACCTAATATTGTTCGTGAAATACCCCTTCATGACGCAAAAATTGGTGTATGGTGCGTCATTAGTGGAGAAACAGTTATAGGCCTAAATTTTTTTCGACTCAACAGTTGACGCCCGTACATACGTGAATACAATTTTGCGCCGTTTTTTTACAGAACTAACCAAGGGGCGTGATTTTGCCTTTTTTCAACAACGCCCTGCAACAGACAATCTTTCGATGAGAACAATTGAAAGTGTGTTTCAGGACAGTAGAGATTTGTGGCCCCCTCGGTCCCCCGACGTAACCCCTTGCGATTTCTGTCTCTGGGGTAACTTAAAGCATAAAGTGTACAGGATAAACTCACACACCCTGGAAGAGTTAAAACAAAATATTCGCCAGGAAATTGCCAGCATTTCTCAACGTGAACTACGACGAGTGATGGATAATTTCCTAAAGAGGTGCCAAAAATGTATGGACAACGACGGTGGCCAGCTTGAGTATCTGCTTTAATTATATTGGTAAGTAAAGCCTTTAAAAGTAGTTTAAAAATGTATGGTTTTATCCACGCTGTTCTATGACAGCGGCAGTCGGTGACGAGCGCAGAAGACGCGTACAGACAAAACACAGCGCAGCCGCTTCAATCTTTTGGATCACCCGTTATATATAGGTATAGTTAACATGCTGCAGTCTATATAACTATTGAGTGTTCATTTTATATTTTGGTTCTGTTGTCCAGCCTATTTGACAAGATATGACGTCAGCACTTACTGGGAGCCTTTAGTCTTCAAATATTAATTCGTACGCCAGATGACGACCACTACTACATGAATAGATTATAGGTTGAAAGGAAACGTTTCGAAACTTGGAGTTCATTACATAATATTTTCGTGTTTTCTGAAGATCTAACTTTATTTAAAGCAAAGAGACAGGCAGAGGTCACAATATAAATCGCCTTACATGTTCTATATAGTAAACTAGCAGTTTTGTAAGAAACATAAAATTACCCTCAAATTCTGAAGCATCTTTTAGAGTGAACATAAGGAAACTTACAAATGATTCAATGTGTGCAGTATTCCGTTGTAAGCATATCCTCGTTTCCTTGACCAAATTATGAAGGATTGTTTCTCAGGTGCGACATCTCGAATGTAAAGTTTAGCAGCTGGTTCCAATTTTCAGGGCGCCTAGCAAAGACTCGGGCCTTCAGGTAACCCAGAGAAAGAGGCGGGGTGGGGAGAGAAAAAATCAGAATAATTGCGTCGACTACGTCATTACATTAGCATTAACTTCGACATCTTGGGTTACTGGCCCGCATTTCTTACAAATTATCCTCGCCGCCCCATAAACCTTTCCTGCCCACGAATCCTGTTTACCGTAAACAATGTACACTTCCCATCAGAACTAACGAGCTGCCGCAAGGATTCTAAGTTCCCGACATAAAACTTTGCGCATGGACACTCGATTTAGATTTTAAAATGTGCTCTAGTAATGTATGTTGCATATGTAATGTCTGGCAAGTAAATGCAATTACGGACTACACACAGTTCACTCACATGCCCATGGGGCGGATGAAAGACAAAGCTCCAGGTTCAAATTTCACCGTAATAACACCATACTTTTATTTTTCTTCAAGCACGGGTTCGTACAACAGATGTGTTCTGGGACACCGTGCTAATTGCTTGGGAGGTTGCCAAAAAGTTAGAATTTTTCCGCAATCTTGATATCGGTTGTTCACATTGTGGTTTGTGGATGGTGTATTGGTCCTATTGGTTTATTTTTTATTTATTTCAAGTTTTCAAGAATAAGAGGAACGGTTAATTTTGTATTGTGACGGCGGCCGCGAGCCTCAAAGGAGAAGTAGGGTCACAAGTTGTGTATTATGATTCAATTTTAGAGGAAATAAAGTGACATAAAGAGTAAGTGGTCTTGTCATTTGTCACATTGGTGTCAGGAGTAATATTCATAAACCAAGGTGGAGAAACTGTTGGCTAATGTGGCAGAAATGAAATCCAGAATGTAGCAGATGGAGACAAAAAGGGAACCCGAAATACAGCAGATGGAGACGAAAATGAAAGCCGAATTGAAAAAGGCAAACTTCGGAATGGAAGAAATGATACCCGGAATGGACAAGATGGGAGCCGAAGTAACTGCCCCCATCGGAAGATCCGGGGAGTTCGGTACATTGGGGACGGAGGATCA
Source organism: Tenodera sinensis (assembly GCA_030765045.1). Lineage (NCBI taxonomy): Eukaryota > Metazoa > Arthropoda > Insecta > Mantodea > Mantidae > Tenodera > Tenodera sinensis. The sequence goes on from JAUKNM010000163.1 coordinate 678,759, forward strand.
CCCCAAAAAGTAGACCATCTTCTCCCAGAGGTGTATATTGGAGGTGTAACTAGGATACATAGCAAAGAGTTGTCCACGCCAAGTCAAGAGAGGTGGTGCCAACGGGTACAGGGGAGAGCGCAGACCTGAGGAGTAAACGGCTGAAATAACCGCTACACCGGTCTCGGAGAATGGAAGTACACAACACGGCAAAGACAAAGGTCTGCGAAGTTCCCCTGGTGGAGCGTGTTGGAGATGTCGCCAAACAGGACATGCCGTGAAGGACTGACAGCACCAAAGCCCACGAGCAAGCGACGAACAAGTAAGGACCTATGTGGCGTTTGGTACGGTTGCACTGTCTAACCCATCCCGCCGACTATCGCTGGCTCTGCCTTTGACGGAATAGTGGAGGACAACCTAATTGCGGATGGTAGTATACAGAGAATGTTATAACAGGTACTGGTGGACACGGGTGCAGACACGCCATGGTCTGACCTGACGTGGTGGAGGGCTTGCCATCAAGGAAACCAGATCGGCCCTATGAGCTAGTGACGGCATCGGGCGATACCTTGCCTGTAGAAGAAGAGGCATCGCTGGAACTGAACTTGGGGCAGAGCGTTATAAGTCTGTGAGTGTTCCTCATGAGGGTGGCTGAGGAAGTTATACTGGTTCTGGAGGCTCCCAGGAGCCAAGCGGTGACGGTCGGCGGTCAACGTCCTGCCTGTAGGACACGACGACATAGCGCTCCGAAACACGAGTGAACATCTTAGGATCTACAGGATAGCCTTGGTGGAGTTTGCGGTTGAGTCCGCCAGGAACAAGGTGGCTGCGAAGGCGCACCATGAGAGTCAGTGGTCATGAAACCCCGAGGGCAGTCTTCATGTTGAGCGCAGGATCTCCCATCAACACAAACGACTGGAGGGCGACAAGGGGAGGGACCTGTCACGATCGGCTAGTTTGCAGCGAAAGATATAAGCAGGATGGCATACATCTCCCTACATGGGGTGCTGCTCAATAACCATATTAAGCACGTACCACATAAAGAATAGCTCCGCAATACAGTAACGCATCCAGAGGCTGCCACGAGGAAAGATGCTGGCGGTACACCCGGATTCTCTGACCAACTAAGTGGTGCCGGGGACGAGTAGCCCTGTGGAGGGAGCAGTGTGACTGCGGCGTCACATCTTGAAGGAGAAGCGAGGTCACGAGTTGTGAATTGTTATTCAATTTTTGAGGAAATAAAGTGACATAAAGAGTAATTGTACTTGTCATGTTTGTATATATTAAAACTTTTTGTTACCTTTAATAGCTCGGAAGTGATGGGTAATAATATTTTCACAATGCCGTTAACATAATAAGTTTTAGTATACAATTTCGTGTTACAACCATATAAGCAGAAATGTTTAGAAGCAAAAAAAAAAAAAAAAAAAAAAAAAAAATCACGATGTAAACGGAAGTTCCGAAGTCAATACCAGCTAATACGAAGACTAAGAGCTTACCCCTACGTTGCTCACTCCCAGTATTAGACCCAGTATTGCAATGCAAATTTAGAGGGACAGACGGCCTTCGATCGCTACACCTTGCAGCATAGTCAGTAGTAGTAATAGTGTGGCTTTAGGGCACTCAACTGCAATGGTCATTTGCGCCCAAGCAAAGCTATAAGGCTAAAATGTAAAAACTAAACCAACAAGTCTAAAACTAAAACAATAAACATTAAAAACGTCACCAATACAGTGCCAGCAACTGCAAAGTGCAGCAAAAACGGAAACGCAGAATAACATGAACTGATAAAAACAACTCGCATCAACGGCCAACGTAAAAGCTAAATAAAAGATCAATATGCGAGTCAAACACGGGTGCACATTCCGCTAAAATGAATAAAACGTAAAACATATTCCATTGTACCTGAAGTGTCTGCCAGCACCTCAGCCAGGGTGGTTGGCAGGCCTTAGGAGTCACAGAGCTGAGTTACAAGATCAAGACGTTTCAAAATCGACGGATGAGCCCACGAATACACAGTACAACCGTAGTCAAGTTTAGATCGGACCAAAGAGCGATACAACCTGAAAAGAAGGGTCCGATCAGCTCCCCAGGATGTGCCACTTAAAACGTGTAAACCACTGAGAGAACGGTCACACTGGGCCTTCAAATAGGAGATATGAAATACCCAGCTAAGCTTCCTGTCAAAGATCAGCTCCAAAAATTTCGCCTCTGTGAAAGTGAGAACATCTGGACCGAGATGAACAGAAGGCGGAAGAAACGCCAATCGGCAGTGGCAAGTTTGCAAGATATCCTGTTGTGATCAAAGCGTTGGCACTGAAAACAACGCATAGGGCGTGGCATATATGGCCGAATATTGATAACCTCATACCCCGGCTTAAGTTTCGATGGGAGATTAAGCCGATAGATAGAAAGAAAGGAAGAGACTACGAGTTGGCACCTGGACACCATCGCGTTTAGCTTTTACACGATAAACCTCTGTAACGCCTTGGTCCGATAGCTAACCTAAAATTTCTTCCTCCGACATATCTAAAAAGTGATGATTCCCTTTGATGAGTTCACAGTACGGTGCTTCTCCACACGGATAGTATATCCGTGGAGCAGTTTGGCCTTTAACAATATGTCGAAATGCGCAGTCATAAACGTCTCAATTAGAAGTGAACAACCTTAGACATCTACAAAATTTGACAGGACCGGCAATTTTATCAAGGCCCACCTGGATGACAAAAGGGTTCATCTTCCAAAAACTCTGAGCCTCTTCCACCCTACTAATGACTAGGTACTGAGCTGCTGACACTGCGGCGACTTCTCTTTCTTCGTGTACTTGTCGTCACTTAGTGTTATTTGAAGCCATAAAAGAATGTAAATCAATTTAATCCCCCAGGGCTCCCCACCCACCAGGGAGCCGAACAAGGGGTCATCCCACTGCACAGTGGGCCAGATGGCAGTCAAAATGGGACTAAAGCACTTTTATAGAACGGTTTTTCTCAATAACGGGTAAAATTAATATTAACAGCAATAAAACATATATAAATGCATACATGTAATATAGTTTGTTATTTAGTGGTCTTATCTCAAATAAATGGACGAATTTTATGAATTACCGTGCTCCACACTAGTGTCCGAATGTTGTTGCTCATCTCCCATGCTTGGCCCCTCTTCTTCTTCTTCTTCTTCTTCTTCTTCTTCTTCTTCTTCTTGTTCTTGTTCTTGTTCTTGTTCTTCTTCGCCTTGCAAATCAGCTCTTTCGCTGAAATAAAGCACTTTCGCGCTTCTTCACATAGAGAAGTTTATCATACAGCTTTTGTAAACTCGAAATTACAGGATCCGATGACACCAGAAAATTGTTCAGCAGATTACTCATTGTATTATGGCGAGAACTTGTTCAGGTATGATGCTGTTGGAATGTTTTCATATCCTTGTTATGTTCCCCTTGTATCTCCTCAGACAGTTGACCTACGAATATCACTGCTAAATTTAGGATTAGAGATCCATGAACTGGTACTCTGTGAACACTAGCAGAGAGTTAAAGCCAGGGGTATTTCTTTACAAAAAGTCGTGCAGTTTCAAGTGCATATACTCATGTGTCAAGTGCACTACAACATACCTTCCTTACAGAAGAAATCACTAAAACACCTGTCTCATGCATGAATTTGATGTGGTTGGACCTACAGTATTTTGTTGATGATGGCTGCGGACTTTGCCATTACGCAGCATTTGTATTGTCATCTCCTTCACTATATACCAAAAGCGGAAAAAAGGAGACTAAACATCTCTGCAACAGATAAGCAACTTTCATCAGTATATGTCTGCCTAAATAATTCTTCGTGACCTGTACTAACATCACACCCGCATTTGTTGAATGATTAGGCTACCCTGATTAATAATAGTTGAAATGGATTCCATACGCTGAATAATCCCTCGAAGTGTGTGGTTTAGCAATCCTTATAAATTTATTTCAGAACTAATTTCTGTGACAATGTATGCTTTGGGTGATAATTGCTTAGCCTCCCGTATTTTGTGATATGCTGGGTATAAGTCAGCATTCCTATTATTTGTTCCGAGCCTTAATACTGAATTTGACATCCGTTGTAAGTGCTAATGCTTCATTGCTATTGTCTTTATTTATATTTTCAGGACAGTTTTCAAATGAAGACAATAATTTGGTGGCTTTGCTTACTGCAGTTTCAAGTACTTTCGCAGCATCAGCTTTCCCAGACCTTTTTAGACTTAACTGAGTGGCAAAAGAAAGTTTCTCGGTATTAGTCGGTTTTCGGAGGTTCTGTTTTCTACCTCTTCGATTTCATGCTGTTTTCTGAAAGTAGTTTGCTTTTTTCTGCCAAGGAGAGCTAAAGGAGTCGATTTACTTGTATTTGACTCATTGTAACATAACGTAGTGTCGAAATTCTTAAACAATCACTGTACTTCAGTTCAAAATGTTCCTTATTTCTGTAGGATTTGTGCCATCGTGAATTGAAGCTGGTTCAAAATGACTGCAATCGTTCAGGGCATAAAACAACTTGGAGGGTCGTGAAGGAAAAAAGTTGCATGTATTAGAATATAAAAATATACTACGTAATCTCTAATATTTGTGTCAAATTTAACTAAACATCCGTTATCAAGCTCTATAAAATTTTAAACACTTATTAACCAGTTGAAACCCACCATCTGCAGTAATGATTCTTGCAGTTGTATCACTGTTTAAACATCACCAGAGTACTGTAAACAAGGAAATGACACACTGCAGCTCTGCCTTAACTTCGGCTGAGTAATGGACTTCTTATCTAACCTATACAAAGCCACTCTTCAGAGGTGCCAAATAAGGGCTAAGCTTCAAATTCCTAATTTTTTAACATTTCATTTTTGAACTTTTGTCCCATTTTAACTACCTTTTGGTCCACTGTGCACTGAGATGACAGGGCTACACAGGGGATATAGCGGGCTCGCCGCCCCACTCACCCTGGAGCTCGGTGCGATACTTAGTCCTGGCCGATTGACTAGGGGTGGGTTAGCCCCTCGCCTGCCGTTTAGGCAAAGCAGAAACCAAAACGGTGTATTGGAAATGCGCACCCTCCCCAAATACAGTAATAAACTGGACCGGGCATTCCTCAACCAACCAGGATAATCCTTTCCACCGACACGGGTCTCCATGCTCGGCCTACACGTGGGTGGGCGTTTTGACTGACTCCCTCTCTACGAAGAGGAGCCTCTACGAAGAGGAGCCCACACTGAGGGAGTCAGTTGGCTCGGGTTCCCAGATTTTTTTTCCCGAACGGAGGAAAACCCATTTATGGAGCCCCACTCTGTTGGGAGGCACGGTGGAGACTGTAGGCTTCACCCGAAGGTACTATCTACTACCGGAGAAAATTCAGGAGAGGAAGTCCGGCAGTATCGCTATTGCACTTGCGGATTCAAGGAGCGGGTATATTGGCCAGCCACAGGAGCCTAAGTCAGGTGAAAGAGGGTGCCAGGACATAAACATGACCGAGGCCCTGATTACGTCCTAAGGAATGCAAGTGTGGTAATAAGAAGGAAGTATGGGTGTAGGATAGTAAGGAGTAGTTGGGGGTTTTACCGATACCTCCGACGTCCACGGGTGTGTGCAGGAGGAGGTGCTGCAGTATGCCCTTGGTAAGCGGGTGTGGCCTCTCTCCCAAGTCGATTTTCCAGCATCGTTTGAAAAGCTGCCTCCTCTTCCTTGACGAGCCTTCGGATTAATATGAGAAGCTCGTACTCATCCTTCTGTTGAGTTCCGTGGCTGTTGCAAGCCTTCCTATGTCGAATTTGGTAGGCATTAGAGCCTCCATTCTCAATATGTGGTAGGTCAGCACATCTCTGAATTCGAGTAGTTCCTCTTCCAGCGAGGCGACTTGTGGGGAGATTCAGGATCTCTGCCTATAGGACCTCCAGCCTTTTGAGAACTTCAGACGCAGAGGTTTCCTAAAGCGTAGTTGCTGGTGCGTCTGAGACAGCTGTCGGGCTCTGGTCTACACTGCTCTGCGGCAGGATGGCCTGACGCTGGCTGGTTTCGATCGTGACCCTCGGCTGTGACGGTGGTGACTGTTTTCTCATTGGGCAAGCTTGGTCCCCGGGTGCACCAAACCCGTACCTAATGTAGTAGGTCCCTGGGGAGGGGGGGGGGGAGGGTTGCAGCGAAGGTGTCTTCCTGCCGTCGCTTATTGTGAACCGCGCTTCTTCATCAAAGAGTTGGCTCATTATTGTTGAAGCGAAGTTTAAAAGCAAATCATGCGCAAACAAAACAGAGAAAATACCAGAAGTAGAAATATGATATATTGAGGTATGACACAAGACAAGGTTCAAAAGAGGTACTTAGACCTATTGAAGAAGTTTTGTACCTATACCCCTGTCGGGCGCTCCCGGGAGGGTGGGGTGAGATGAAAGAAGAGAGAGGGTGGTCGGACCTAGTATACACGACAGCAGAAGCCATGGTCGCTACACTCCCCAGTGGCAGCTCGAACAACCAGCTCCCCTTGCAGGCTGCTTTTAATAACTGGCCACCAGTTATAGTTTACTGGATACCAGTAAACTTTATTTATAATTTGGAATAGATATGTAATTTTAAATTTTAAAAAATTAAATATACAAACGGTATCAATTATAATTATAACAATAGTTATAGTAATAAGTGAATGATAATAATAATTTAATAATTATTATTTTAAAAATATTATTAATAATCTTAACATTAATAATTTGAATAATAAGAATGATAATAATAAATAGTAATAATTATAATAAATAACAATAATATTTAATAATACAATTGCTATGTAATTGTATGTAATATTTATAATTAATAATTTAATTTTACGTATTTGTTCTTTGTTGTTTAGTAATAGTTGTAGTTTAGTGAAAGTGATGTTGGTATGTATGAAATGTTTTATTTTGTTTTATTTTGTTGTAGTGAGGAGATAAATTTGATTTAAATTTATCCTTATTTTATTTCTTCTTATTCTATAAATTATGTATTTATACAAAAAAGTTAGTTTTCATTTTATAAGTTTATTTAGTAATTTTATTGTATTATGATTGTATAGAGTGAATTGTTATTGTTCAGTAGTATTTGTGGTTTTCTTGAGAGTGATTATGTGCGAAATGTTATAATTTGTGTTTTTATTTTTTGTATTGAGGAGATAATTTTTGTAAAACTTTTTCCCGTATTTTATTTCTTTTCCTGTGCTATATATAATATTTTTTAAATATTTATTTATTTTTTCATCTTACTTTATAGTATATGTAATATTGTATTTTTATAATTTTACCTGCAAAATATGTTGTATGTATGAATATGTAGAATAAATAAATGTTAAAAATCTGGCATTTTAGCCCTGGTTTAAGTAAATAGATGCCAGGGTTATTATACAGATTCTTATGTTCTATTTTATTTATTTTATTTGCCCTTGCAGGCTTACACGTGCCACTGGGGTGGGGGAGGGGGGGGGGGCTCGGAGACTACCCTCGTTTTGCAGGACGCAGGTTTACAGAGAGTATTTGCATGCCATGCAACGTCGAGACTTCCGCCGACACTTACAACCCTGATACAGCCGAGCAGGTTGAAATTGAACTGAAAGGAGAAGTGAAGTGAGGTGATGTAATTCCTTGCATTCGCCTAGCCACCTGGGGAAACCCCGAAAAAGCCCGTGGGTCAGGAAGCTTGGCCACTGGGTTCGAACTTATGGTCTCCGGAATGTGAGTCGCACATGTTACTGCTGTACCACCTCTTTCGGTAAAGGGGCAAAGGGTAGACAACGGCCGCGCCGTAGCCGAGTGGTTAGACCATTCGCTTCTCACCAAAGGGGCTCGGATTCGATCTCAGGCAACCGCATGTGGGATTCGTGGTGGACGAAGCGGCGTTGGGACGGGTTTCCTCCGGGTTCTCCGGTTTCCCCCGCCATCTCATTCCACCGGTGCTCCATCTTCATTCCATGTATTATCAATGTCACCGCCTGCGGTGCCTTAGTAGTAAAAGTGGGCGTTAAACACCACAAAAAAAAAACTGGTAGACACGGAGGGGACATATCACGCACCGTGACCCCCTTATAAATATATTGCGGGTAACACACCAGAGGAGGAAGGGATGAAGCGATGGAACCGTAGGAGACTACAGGTTTTCAAGTAGACAGGCTTCAGAGGCGCGCGGGAGTCCCTGACAAGTGCTGAGAGATCTTCATCCAGGCTTGAGTGGTGGTCTGAATGTTCATCTCTATGGCTCGGGGCTACTTATAGGCGGAGAAATGAAGTGTGTTGAGATGGCATGTTAAGGCCTGGTAGCTGCACGTCCGGTGATTGAGCCGGATGTTGGTGATGTGGAGTATGATGGTATGGAGGCGACTTTGGGTAGAGCGGGGAGCCTGTCTGGCACTAGCCTGTGAACTGGTCCCCGCCACCTCACGTTGCACAGCGGCGACAACCAGCCACGCTATATCCGGCGTAGTCTGCTATTTAATAGGATCTTCATTTTATGCTGGCTCACCCAGTGGAGATCATTATGCTCACTTTGTACAACACGAATTACCTATACCAATTAAAGGAGTGCCGTTGCAGAGGCATATGACAATATGATTAAGCACTACCACTTTGAATCAATGTGTAATGCATCAAGTTTCTGCAATGGTACTTCATGCATTACTGCAGGCAGCTCATGTTGCAGAATGTGAACGTAGTCATCTCCAATGAATGAGCCATCATAAAAGAATGACCTGATTAGATGGTTCCTGAATGCACCAGTGAAAAATTTGTTGTCTCATTAGATCTGTAAGAGTATCTTACATCCAATGAGGATTCACAGTGATCTAGTAAAGTGTTTAATGGCGATTTACTTGGATGTCTGTCCTGGAATCCTACTTAATTTGTGAATACTGCTCTGGATGTTGTTTGTTTCGTTATGATATATGAGGCACATAGCAAATGCCACTCTGTCGATAATCCAAACACCACAAGCTATCGTCCGATATGACACAATGTTGGAGGACGTTAATTTAAAAAAAAAAAAAAAAAAAAAATTTTGGTTGAACATTGCATTAAGGCTATATTCTCCATGCTGAAGTTATCAAAGAGTCTGTAAATGTTCCTCACACAGTGCGCATGATATATTACAACTTGATCAAAACTATGCCAATATCTGGTCATGGACAGGGTCATCTCTTTGTGAATGAGATATCTTGTCTTGTATTGTGTAGCACTCATAACCTATCATGTGATCTGTGGCAGTTGTTATATGCAGAAATTTCTGTGCCACATGCTGTCTTCCCCTATGATATGCAATATGATATGAAAACACCACATCTGTTAAACTTTGCTCTGCAGGAACATGAGGAGGTGGGATCGTGCACTAAAGTGTATTAAAACTCTTAATACATGATGTACCATATTTTTTTCTGAGATACATAACTGAATAATGTTCTTATAGGTGCTCTAAATTCAAAATGTTATAATTTCCTATATTTGTTCTGTTTCAAACAAACACACTGAAATATATGCAAGAATGTGAAGCTGAATTTATGGATTGGTATTTGTAGGGCAGGCACGTTTAATCTATGGCCCTGTACCTTGAGGCAACATGAAAGTTTGAGGCTGCCTTGATAGTTATCAAGATTGCTGATATGAAAATTATAGAAATGTAAATATGTTAATATGTTACTACCTGTAAGGGTCCAGGTTAGACTAGTGGAGTACATATAGATGTCCATAACTGAGCTGGTTCTTCAATATATTGTAGTAAATGGAATTTTACAGTAACTTTTTTGTATGAACATCAGATTTGCCATACATAGTTGGATATAAAACATTATACCATTACTCTGTGCTGTGTTTTAGTATGAAAGCCTGTGGACAATTCAAAACAAGATGAATTGATTTTTCCTATCCAGTGTTTCATAGATCTAACATATTCAGCATAATTCATCATTGAACTTTCCTCGGTATGGTAATTTTCATGGTGTGCTACATCTTAAAATGCCAAAGAGAGTGGTATTTGTCATATGCAAATCAGCCCTCAGCTGCATGCAGGCTTCAGCTAGATAATGCAAGCTGCTGCACTTTCCAATAAGCTTCATAGCATAAGAATTTCAGCCAAAAATTCTTTTCCACATTGGTAGTATTGTTAACTACTTATACCGTAAATAAATAAGGAAATGTATATTACAAAGGGGCATGGGGCCCAGTATGCATTTTTGATATGCCACTAATGATTAATAACAAAGTTATTACAATTTCATTTCAGAACTAGCAAAGAAGATCTAACTAGTTATTCTTTCAACAAAGTACTTTAATTTGCAATGTAGTTTTAATTTGCAATGTAGCTTTAATATATAATTATTTCTTTTTCTAGAATCCTGTGGCACATTGTTGGTCTGAACAAACCCATCACAAGCGCAAATTCTGCAATGTTTGCCGCAAAAGATTGGAAGACAGTTTATCCATCCACTGTGAAAGTAAGTTATCAGTTGTTATAGTTCTTTAAGCATGTACCTGGTATTAAAGGCAATCCTTTAACAAACTTACAATACTCAGATACAAAGAAAAGCTCTGCAATTAGAGCAGTGAAAGTTGCAAAGGAGTATTCCTGTGACAGAGATAATTCATTTGCTCATAACCTGTAGATAGCATCGCTGATACATACACTATATGCTGATTATTAGTGAAGTGAGGTTGCTCCCTCAATATTTTTAACCAGGCAACGTTGTTTTTTGAGCTACTTTAAGTAAAAATATAAAACATTATTCTATATTTAATTTAAAAGCCAAATTTTAGATAAAATATTTATGCTTTATAAACCTAATATTATAATTGCACTATAATGAAAAAGCAGTCATTAGTTTTCTTAAAGGTTTAATGCCAGCTATATTTTTGTTTCCCTATTATTAAGCCGGGAGTAACAAAAACATCATTGAAGTATTATTGTTATCATCATCATCATCATCATCGTCATCGTCGTCGTCGTCGCTGTGGTCATCGTCATCATCATCACCATCGCCATCACCATCATCATCACCACCACCACCACCATCATCATCACATCACATCACCATCATCGTCACCGTCACCGTCACTATCATCGTCATCATCAACATCGTCATCATCATCGTCGTCGTCATTGTTGTTGTTGTATTTTATACAGCACATCATTATGTTGCTTGCCTTGGCACTCCAATGCTGGGTTCCTAGTTAAACTTATCTACTGAGGGAATGTGTGTTTTGCAATCCAGCCAGTTTTCAATTGACTTAAGTGAGCTGAATTTAGGCACTGTGGATCTTTGGCATTCCTAATATTCCTCTTAGATGTTTTTGGTGGTTGAGGAATAAAGAATTGTTAAGTATGAGAATAGCTGAATTCTGAATATGATTACTTTATTATTTCTATTTTTCAATAAGGGGCTTATGATTTTAAATGTATATGAGGCATTATAATTCTGAGCACCATAGAGTAGCTACCTGTTCTATTATATAAGTGTTGTATTTCATAAGTATAAGCAATAGTTCTGTGTTTCCTTTATACAAAAATACTACTAAAATTAATAATTTTACTCTGCATTTAAATATACAGCAGACAGTTTAAAAGCTGAATGTCCAAGAGCTATATTTTAGCCATATACATCTCTTAGTTATCATTTCAGCAGAAGGCAAATAAAAGATGTTATACTTGCATTCCCACTGTTTTCCTTAAGTAGGTATATCTTTGATCCTGTAATTCTTCTGTGTGCTGCAATCAGCAAGTCAGAAAGCATGACTTGTGGATTATCATTTTGGATGTGTGCATTGCGCTTTTAATTCATTCAATTCAATTTGATGCAGTGTGTAAGCATATGATTTTATATTTGCTTGTTGCAAGGTTGCCTTATGAAGCAAACACCAGAGGCTATAATTGGTCTTTATAGCTAGTTGTGTTTTTTTAATTGTAATAGTACTCATCCTGTGAATCTTCCATGTATGTGACTGTCATTGCAGTTATAGTTTTTACACGGTGCCTGTCTGTGAATTTTCTGATTTTTATAATTGTCACCATTGCTGATGATGCTTTTATCCTAAGAGTGTCTATTCATAGACTTTTATATTTTTACACCTTTCACCATTGCAAACTGTAGTATTTCTATTTTTATTCTAAAAGGAGGAATCCTGAGTTCTTTGTTAATAATGTCTTTCAAAACATCTGTAACCTCACCTACAATAATTCTCAAAAATTTACTTGGGTTGCTTTCAATAAATAAGCTCTTACATGAGCCTACTCTGTTATAATGCTATCTAAGAATACTCATTTCCTCTTTTTCTCCATTAATTTACATTCACATATCTTATGATGCAATGAACATTGAGTTTCCCACCTCCTTCTCTGTGCAATAAGTCAATTTAGAAAAGAAAAGGTGCATATGTGGAAGAAAATGTAGTTTTGAGAAAACTTTATTTAAAAATTTGCAGTAACCATAATACATTTCTGGGCCATATTTGGGATCCTCATCAGCCTGTATCTCTTCTCTAGGTACCTCTTTTAGCATTCCTCTTAGCTTGGCTTGCCTTTTTGAAAAGTCTCTCCACTTCTAAATCTGCTTTTTGAAATGAATCTTATCCACTGCAGCACAACTTTTCTGCATACTTTCACCTGGTTCTTTTCAAGTACCTTACTTTTGCCTATATTATCCTCATTATCCTGAGTCATAAGCCCCATTTTTAACACCTCTCATCCAACAAAAACAGTTTTTGGTATTTTAGTGCATATATTGCTTTGATTTTGAGTTTGCTGATGTAGACATTCTGCCAGGAGGATCAGCTTTGTTAGACTTGTGAATATTAGCTTATTGCTTAACATACTGCATAAGGCTGTGAATGGTTGTGATAATACTCCTCCTGTTACTAATGAGCGGTGATATTTGTACTATGAATGTTCTGCTCTTGGGCATAAACCATGGTTTGGATTTGTGTCTGTTGATGCTTTATGAAAAAATGTAGCCCAAATCACCTGCTTTATTTTGTTTATGTCACCAGTGTTGTCTCTTATAGCCATGCTATAATATGTTTGCAAATTCAATTTCCTTGTCTGTGAACCTTCCTTTCCCAGAAGTAAGTTTCATCTTACAGCTTCCTTCCCAGAAAATTCTTTGCCAACATTCCTTAATCTGGTTCTCATATGTTTCTGAACCTGTCCTATGCATTCTAATTTTTATATCTCACACTCATCATATGGTTTAGAGCCAATTACCTTCTCAAAACCCTTGCTATCTTCATTTTCTAAATATTTTAGGTATCTCACTCCGTATAAATTTGTCTACAAACTTTCATGTAGGGGCATAACCTAAGTGCAGCATGTCATTTAAATTTTCTTTTAAGAACCTTATAGGCAAGGTATGAATAAAGTAAATATATACTCTGAAACTACAATGTTCAAAATATATTAGGCAATAAAAATCTGAAAATTGATATTTTTGGCCAAAAGAGACCACAATATCTCCTTAAAGTATTTTGAAGAATAGGTATAATCACCTTATACCATCTCTATTCGTACTTGTTGATACTTTAACATATACATCTAAAAGAAACTGCTTCTCTGCTGGTCCTGATGAAGTACTGGAATGCATAATTAAATATGGCAGGAATTATATCACTATTGCATTAATGGGTATATGGGGCACCTAGTATCCAAAGCCACCAAATCATTTTTTTTCTTTTCTAAGATTTGAAGCTTTCACAGCGAATGTTATGGATCAAGGCTTCACGGGTGATCAGCCGTGTTAGATTTATAAAGGTCGAGTTTTTGGCCATTGTAGACTCCATGGCCATCTTCAGGAAAGACCAAACTGAGTTGTGCATTGCTTCTGATAGATTTTACCTCAAGGAATTCAATACAGCCGTGACATGAGAGCAAAACCTGATAGATCTTATTAAAATATGTTGTGAAAAATAGGGCTGAGTGTCAATATCCACCAAATCCAGCATCTATATTGGCAGTAGTAGTTTCAAAGTCTGACAAATCCCTTTCGGCCAATCAGCGCTTTCCCTAACCTCCCAGTGTGACAAATTAAAATGTTGCCAGCTACACATGGTATGAAAGTGATGTTCCTAAAACTGCAAGCATAATTTCTTCCTGTGTCTGGCATCACAATAATAAACACAGAGTTTTAAGAGAAAACAGTGCTTATGTGTTTTGTGGATGAGAGTTTGAGCACACCAAAAAATAAAAACAAGAAAGAAGGAAAAGAAAAATTAAATTAAAAATAAAAATGAAATAAAATTAAAAAAATAAAATGTCATACTCATTACTATTTTGGGAAAGTAACTCGTAATTAATTCTTCTGAACAAGATTGTATAGGAAGAATAATTCAGATCCAATGGATGGACATTCTTTTATTCCAGCAGATCAGGTGTTTGACTTACCTGAAAAAGACTTGAAAAAGATACTGTCCTTCAGCTGGAAGAGGATGAAGGAATTATCCAAAACCATGGAGCAGTATTCAAAGTAACTAATATTCCTGATCACTATTGGAAATCTGCAACTGAAAAAGTGCTTAGGAAACATGGGCAATGGCATTTTAACTTTAACCTAGAAAAAAGGAAAATAAAAAATAAAAGAAACCTAACAATGCTGTGATTGATTTTTACTGAAATGGAGTTTATAGGGCTAAGCTTATCACTCAGGTTAATCTAAACATACACACATAAGACCACAAAATTTAAAGACAGATGTATTTCTGCCAAAGTACGTGGTGTATCAAAATAACTAATCTTTTATGTGGAAATGTTAGGTAAAGTAAATTGTGTATAGCTATTTGGCTGCAACTTTATTAAATAAAAAAAAAGAATTAATCTTTTAGATAACTAAATTCATTAAAAAGTTATTTTTATATTGTGCAGAAAACAGAACCTCATTGAGTGTTACACATAATTTCAAAATTTTAATCCTTCAGCTGTAAAAGCCACTAAATCCCAATTTTGGTATCAAACCCCACCACATCCAATTTTCCTCAAAGTTATTCCTGAAATATTTAAAAAGCCATATTCCAGAAGTACTTGATATTCCAAAATGTCGTGTTAAATGACTCATTTCACATTTTAACATTAAAGTTAAATTACTTTGGATAATGGTTTATTCAGGGGAGCTTTTGCAATTATCCAAAAATTTAGGTAAAAGTATTTGGCGGCATTTGGCACTAGGCAACTCATAAGTAATAACTCAATCTGTTGAGGAATATTTCCAGACAATCTGAAATCAACCAGAATAGTCCTTATATTCAAGAAAGATGACCCACAAAATGCTGATAACTAGGGCTCGGAAGTTCATGCCCTAAAAACACTGAAATATGCATGCAAATATGCTCTTAAAAACTTGAAAATATGCCAAGAAATATGCACTATTTAACTAAAACAATTAATGTCCCTTTGCAGTAGACAAGACAAGTTAGTATAAATAATAAATAAAGTTACTTTATTCTTTAGAGATTGAGGTAAAAGTGGTCTCTCTGCCAGTATTAACTGCTAAATTGCAGTTCACAGCCAGCACTTTGCACAAATTTTCAACCGTAAAACATTGCCTGTTGTCTCGCAAAATACTTTTGTAACGTGATAAACTTCTCTCCACGTCACAAGATGTTATCAGGCCATATTTAAATGATGTTAAATGCTTGACAGAGAGAGTCAAGTCTCTTGGTTTGACAGATGGTTTTCTTTCGTGGATGTCTCGAATATTGCACATCTTTTTATAGCCAGAATTTTTTGAAATTACATAATTATTCACTTTCTCTTTCACTTTTTGTGCTATGCTACCAGGAACCAAACTTAGATCACATATTGTTTTTTCAAAGACAGCAAGTGATTCATGCAATGGAGATCCTACAGCTTCCAGTGCCATTATGGCTGTTGGTAAGAAAGAAAAATGGGCAGCTATGAAACTAAGATCCCCTTTTAACCCAGTGCCTGACAGAATATTTTACACAGTTTCTATTGATGAAGCATCTCTTGAGTCCAATAAATTAACAACCTCTTCGACTATTTCTATGTGCTCAGCATAACATAAAACTGCTTTGACCCATGTTCCCCATCGAGTTAACACTGGTGCAGGAGGAAGTCGGATATTAGGTGCTGTTGATCTAAAAAACTTAACTCTTTTAGGAGATTTAACAAAAATTCTCTTTGTACTGGACACAAATCTATCTAGTATGGGAAAGAATCATGTATTGTCAGAAATGCAATGAAGAGCGTGTGCCAAACAAGTTGTGTGAATTAAGTTAGGAAGATACCTTTCAGAGTTTGTCCTGATTATACCATATAAGGACCTGCATCAGTAACAAATAAAAGTAACTGGTTGTATTTGATTCTACATGGCCATAGTAATTTCAAAGAGTCCACCACAAACTGGGTCACAGTCACATTGTCAGTGGCCGACAATTCGCACACATTAAGAAGTTAAGGTGTAGTCTTTTGTTCATTATTTAAATCACCCATGATTATATTGGCAATAGAACGGTGCTCAGAATCAGGGGTTTCATCAACAGACAACCACACTAACTGACCCACTAATTCATTTTGTATACTAGACAACACGTTATTGTAACAATGTCCTACATAAGTCTTATGCAGTGTACATTCTTCAGGCACATGTTGTCGAGTGTACTTGGCAAGAAAGTTTTTAAATGTTGGTTTATCAACTTTGAACAATGGAATATCAGCAGTTAAAAATGCTTGGCACAAGTCATAGGAAAATTTAGTAACCCTACTTCCTAAAGACTCCACTGGCTGTTTTTGAACAGGGTCTTTGTTCGCAAATTTTCTGATTAAATTCTCCCTATGTTTTGCTGTGTTTATGTGCTGAACTATTCAAAATCTTTTCTCACTCCCTACATTTTTCTCACATGCTCCACAAAACAGTACCCTATTATCTTTAGATATTAAATCACCTGAAAACTCTTTCTGCAAATTAATTAATCTAGCACTCGAAGTTGGTTTTATTTTCAGCATTTGAAGAGCTTTTTAAGATTTTATACGCCTAATTTAATTTGCTGGGAACCAGTTCACAACACTGTTACGTTTGAAGATCACAACACAACTACTGGTGGGCAGGCAAGCATTGCTATAATCATGCTGCTCAAAACGTTGACCTGCACTTTATCTTTGTTAACATAAACCTCTCAGATAACACACTGATTATTCTCTACACACATACATATAATGAAAAGATGGAAACAGGGGATTCACTGCATGAATCAGCATTAGTTCTCGCCACCTCGCAAGTTGCATCATCATGTGCAATACTACCAATATGAAAAATATTATACAGATAGAAAAAATAATAAAAAACCATAAAAATCATTAAAATATGCAATATAGGGGCTATAATATTGAAATCTTTGTGAGTTGCATCATCATGTGTAATACTAACAATATGAAAAATACTATCCAGATGGAAAACAATAATAAAAAAACCATAAAAACAATTAAAATATGCAATATGGAGATTATAATATTGAAATATTATGCATACATCAAAATCAAGAAAATATGCTGTCAAATGCACCATAAAATCATGTCCAAATAACTGAAAATTCCATAATTTGTGCACATAATGTAAAAACACACATTTTTAACCCCTATGAAAAAACATGCAAATGCATGAACTTCCTAGCCCTACTGATAACCATAGGCCAATATCCCTACAGTCCAGATTCTTCAAAGTATTGGAAACAGTAAATTGAAATTAAATTGTACCTTTTCTGGAAAAACATGTGTTCAATGAGCAACAGAATGGATTTATAAAAAAGCAAGAGTATATGTACCACTCTCTACTCTCTGGTTAAAGAGGTACTCAAAGGAGCAAACTAACACTTGGTCTATTTATAGATCTAAGCAGTGGTTGACTTAGTTAATCACACTATCTTGTTATCCAAACTGGAATTTATGGTATACGAGGTGTAGCCAATATGTTGTTCAAATAATGCCTCTTTGTTTACCTAATTACCTTCCCTCATGCAGGGCATACACCCCCTATGTAGGACTTACAATCCAATGCCTAGGGAAGAGGAGAGGAACCTATGGACTGGACAGAGTGAAGATGTGGAAGAGGGTGGTAAGCCAAGCACCAGGTATGATAGCGAGGAAGAGAATGATTTGAAATGTAGGCAACATTGATGAATGGAGAGGTGATAATGGAGCAATTGGTAGAATGAAGGGCAGGGGAAACTGGAGAACCCAGAGAAAACCTGCCCTGATGTCTCTTTGTCCAACACGAATACCACATGTGGGTCCCTGGGATTACAGCCGGGCCACCAAGGTGTTAGGTGAGTGGTCTAACCGTTCAACCATGGCACCACCTCAAATCATATCTCAATAATCGAACACAAGTCACAGTCATAAGAAGCTGAACCAATGAACAGTATGTTACTTACATTGTAAAGTCATAAAAGGTAGGGTCCCTCTCAGATCACTACTGTTTCTAGTGTACATTAATGATTTGCCACAAAATATACCTCATAGGTAAACTATACTGTATGCTGATGATACAAGCTGTATACTTAAGGGAGATACTTGTGCAGAATTGCAACAACAGGGTAATGGTATTATGGAGAAATTAATGCAATGGCTATCCTGAAATAAACAAACTTACACTCAACTGTAATAAGTCGCAATGTATGAGTTTTGCAGTATCTAGTACAGGTGTATATTGCCTGGCAAAGCGTTGAGGCATATTGACCTTGGAGGTCGAGGGCTATGATCACTTCTTATCTTGTTTATTAGAAGAGTAAAATATCAGTAACTTGGAGTATAGTCAGTGATAAAACACAAATAGATGATCTCTCGCGCTTGCCGATATATGACACGTTGCTGTCCTGGAGATATGATTGCATTTGAGCAGAGTGTACACACCATCTAGCCATGTTTATGTGATAACCTTGCATAAACAACTGGGCAGTTTCACATGCTTTCTGATACGTTTCATGGCTTTGCCAGGTAATACATACTGAACCAGTAATTACTTACAATAGCAACATAGTTCAACTTGTATAAGATACAAAATTTTTAGGAATAATTGCTGCTTCTGTAGTGTGGTGGTAGTGTGTCTGCCTCAGATCCAAGAGGTCCCAGTTCTATGGACCTCGGACTTATTTGAGCATCATTTCATCCATTTCATTCTTGTTTGGAATGACATTATATTGGAGGACATTAATACACAACAAAATTCAGGGATAACTATTAATATACTTTTGAATTGGAAACATTCATTCAAAAATGAACAGAAAAAACTATATAATCCCGGTACTAAAACACATTTGCAACTCTCAAACAATAAAAATTCTATATTCTTTCTATGTGCAGTCAGTACTTCGCTATGGCATAATGTTATGGAAAAATTCTATAAATGTGAATGAACTATTTATAATACAAAAGAAATTAATAAGAAGCATGTTCAACTTAAAGAGAAGTGAACACTGTAAACCTCATTTTATACAAAATAAGGTACTCAACTTACCATACTTGTTTATTTCAGAAATAGTTAGCTTTATAAATAGTAGCATTAATTACTTCCACTCAAATGGCACCTCACATAAGCATTTCACCAGAAATAGGAGTAACATTCATATACAAGTGGGCAGAATGACTAAAATAAGGTTAATTGCAAAGTACACACAGGAATCCAGATGTATAATTTAATTTCAACACAAGTAAACAACAAGCAGTGGTGAATATTGTGGGCTATCAAAGCTATCACCAAAGCACATGTCTAAAATAAACTAGAAATTAATAAGTAATATTAACAATAATTGCAATACTAGCCAGCTCCCTCATGAAGAATTTGCGCGTCGGATGGAATATGTCTCATTGTCTACCATTGAACAGAGGGGAGAACAGGGCTTCAGATGCTTGCTGCCACTGCCTTCATTAGGGTATGGGCAAGCAGGGGTGAGGCGGGGTAATGTAGGAATAAGTACGCCAAGGCTTCAGAATCGCGTGTCGCTATACACACACGAGTGCCTCCAAAATGTGCCGTGTGAACCTGACTGCCTTATAGTTAGAAAGAATGCTCTGTTTTTAATATTTTGTGATTGTTACAGTCCTCAACAGCTGTATTAGTGCTAGTATTTTTTCGTTCATAGTGTACAGTGTACCAAGACAGTTGCTAACACTAATTCATCGAAATTGATGGACAATGTGTAATAAAATAATGAATAAAACGACCCAACTCACAGTTGAAATACGAGCATGAGTTAGTGATAGTAAAACAAGGAAGGCCTACTGTAGCTCGTCCACACTTGCAGTGTGAACAGAAGGAAAGAAATAAGAATCCTTAGAAAAGATATTTTAACATAAACAATTATGATCATTATGTTTGGCTGACTGGTTCATGCAGATTAAATAAACTTTATTGCTGGTCATGCTTGTTGTTCACAACTGACAAAACACCATGAAATACAATGGGTTTTACAATTTTAGCCTATTTAATCACAGCTTTGGACAAACAACAAATCAGCAATTAAAAACATAGGCTTTTAAGAAATATGGTCAGAAACTATGAGCATTGCTAATGAAGAAGATGAAGAAAAAGAAATTGTGAAGATGAAATCCATTCTTCATACTTAAGGATTCTCTGTGAAGTCCTGGACACATTAATAACTCAGACTATATTAAGATTTGAATCACAGAAACAGTTGAAAGTTCTGGCCTTACTAGATTCTAAACATTTGGCGAGTTAGAATAAAAGTTTTCCAACGAATGTATTATGTGAACCAAGAGAACCATACATTTTCTATTTTGATATACTGTCTTTGAAAAACGAACTGAAAGTGTTATATTCACTTAAAAATTTGTTGGTTCAAACCACTGCAAATTATATGAAATCAGATGGAGATGATGTTGTGAAGTTCATAAACTATGTGAACTGATTTTAACATTTCCTTCCACTACTGCAAGTGCAGAAAGGACTTTTTCAGCCTTCAAATGAATAAAATCTTATTTGCTGGCAATGCAAAGACAAATTGGTTTGAGCAGCTTGGCTCTTCTACCGGTAGAAAAAGACATATTTGTTTTGTTGAGAAGATTGCCATGAGAAATTGTTTTCTGATAACACGACAGCACAGTTTACCCCTAAAGAAAGACGGTTGGAATGCATGTGTATATAAACAGGTAGGGTAAAATTGTTCATTTTACTTTTATAATTGTTGTTTAGCTTGTTTCAAGAAAAATTTATTTAAATGCACTGCTCATGAAGTTAACATATAATCAACAACCCCTTATTGTCCAGATCTTGTATGCCTAGATTTTGTCTTTGTGGTGTTTTACACCTGCTTTTACTACATATTGCACTGCAGGCAGTGACAGTGATGATATATAGAATGAAGATGTAGCACTGATTAAATGAGATGGCAGAGGAAGCCAGAGAACCCAGAGGAAACCTGCCCCTGGGCCATTTTGTCCATCACAAGTCCCACATGCGGTCACCTGGGATTGAACCTGTGCTGCTTTGGTGAGAGGCGAATGGTCTGAGCACATGGCCATGGCACTGCCATGGTAGACCTAATGATAGCCCAAGTCACAATTCTAACATATGCCTCTGATGATAAGCATCCATATAGATTCAGAGAGTAGGTTAAGAGCTTTTTAAATCAGTGTGTTTATAGTTTACTACAGTTTCTCGAGTTCTTTAAGCAAATGCAAGTAGGACCATTATCCTGTCATGCATTTCTTTCTGTATACAGTAGGTAGCAGAATGTCAGTTAGTTTACTGATTTGTTTAAGCTGCAATAATGTGTAGAATTAGATAATACTTAGATAAGATTTAAATGGATTGCTTAGCTATATTGTACTTGACAAAGCCATGAAATGGTATTTGGTGAATAAAATACATATATACATAGATACACACATATATATATATATATATATATATATATATATATATAAGCATTACAGTATAATACTAAATAGACTAGTGACACACATAGAAAAGGAAGTAACAGAAGAATAAACTGGATTCACAAAGGGCAAAGGAATTAATATTCAGATTGCAAAACTTAAATGGATCTTAGAGAGGGCAGCAGAGTATGGAAAAATAATATTTCTATGCTCCATTGACTACACTAAAGCATTTGTGTTGAGCATAACAGAATGTGAAACACATTTGAAAAGTATGGAAGTACCATAACATTGAATAATCCTGTTGAGAAACTTATATAAAATGCAAGAAGTAACAGTAAGAAAATCATATGGAGATACACAATGGTTTGAAATTAGCAACGGTTTAAGACAAGGTTGCACATTGTCTCCATGTCTCTAGAACCTGTACAGTGAGTAAAAAGAGCTCATTTTGAAGAAGGTTGAGGAGTCAGTATCGGTGGAAGGAAGATAAATAATTTAAGATGTGCAGATGATACAACTCTATTAACAGCATATGAAGATGATAAAAAATAACTGTTAGTGAAGTTGAAAGAGGAAAGTTAAAAAGCAGGTCTTATACTCAATTTGAACAAGACTAAAATTATGACTACAGTAGGCTACATCATTTTCAAATGGTTGGGATTGATATAGAATTAAGAAAAGAGTGCAATTTTGGCAGCCTGGATAAGCTTAAACAGCATTAGTAGGAGCGTATCAATAGGAAGAACAGCAGTGACAAAATTGGATCAAATCATAAAAGACTGGGACAGTAATGTACAATTGAAATCCCCACTGTAATATATGAATGACTATGAGAGCTGAATGATATTGAAAAGAGACAGGAAAAAACTGATATCTGTGAACTCTGGACATGGCATAAACTTCTGAGACTTCTTTGGAGGATACAAATACCAAAAGGTCACTGTAAGCCATCATTGTTCGAAGGAAACTCTGGTACTTCAGGCATGTTATAAGACCTCATGTCCCATCGGAATAGACATGATTGGACATATAGAAAGATCTAAGAAGCAAGGAAAACCTCAGATGCACTGGATATATGACATGAAGAAAGTTACCAATTGAAACTAGGACTTGCTAATTCACACTGTGAAGGACAGGAAAGAATGGCAAAGACTAATGGAAGATAAAACCAGAAGTAGGGAATGTACAAATGTCTGTAAATCACTGCAGAAAGCAATGGCAAACCACACCTTTCTTGAATATCTTGCCTAGTAAATCCAAACAAGGAGTGCAAACCAGGATTTGAAGAATCATTACTATAACCTCAGTAATACACTTTTAAAGGAGACTGCTAAAATAGTGTATAAATGAGAAAATATAAAAGTGATCTTTCTAATGGACCTGGAACAGTCTCATTAGATTATTACTCAAACTGTTGTTGTTGTTGTTTTCTAGTGCCTTGCATCTGGCAATGAAGCCATTAGCATTCGTGCTTTCCAATACTTTTGAACTGTAGTTTCTTCTGACCTTAATGCTTCACAGGTCTTCAAGTGGTCTTCGTTCATTTCTGCTGGATCATTACACAGGACACATATTGGTGAGGATGAGATACCTATTCTGTAGAGATGACTTGCTAAGCAGTCGTGATTTGTCAATAGTCGGAAGGCTGCAACCGCTGTTTTCCTTGGTCTCTGGGGGATTATATCTGGGTTGGAAAGTAGTGTAATCCATTTTTTATCTTTGGCATTTGTTTCTATTTCTTGTAGGTATGAATGAGAAAATTTTTTAATGATCAAGCGTTTTATTGAGGAATATGAGAAATTGAATTTAGATTTTTGTTTTATTGTTGTGCCTTTCTTTGCAAGTGAGTCTGCAGCTTCATTCCCCATGACTCCACAGTGTGCTGGAATCCATTGGAGATGAACAGTCTTATTAACTTTTTGGAGTTGTGTTAACATTTTGTAGCATTCTCTAATTTTTGTTGACTTCTTTGTAGTATTTGAACATATTCCCTGAATTGCAGCTTTAGAATCTGAAAGAATTACTGCCTTGTTAAATTTATTTAAGGGAAGATTTAATAATTGTCGGAGAGCAATGTGTATAGCCTCTATTTCTCCATCATAATTTGTTGTCTCTGCCAACAGAATGATAAAAGGAAAAATGTGAACACGTAACTCCAGCTCCAGTAAGGTTTTCCTTGGAGGATCCATCAGTATATATGTGCTGCCATTCTTCTGTGGGATACCTAGTATTGATTGTTTCCAGAGCTAGAAGTTTTTGTATTTCTTTTGGTGTGTCTGATTTACTTATTTCCTCTATTAATTCCAAACTGAAGGTAGGTTGCAATAATTCCAATGGATTTTCTCTTATAAGTAGATTTTCTCTGGTGTTAGGAATGTTCAATTTGGATTTAATCTGTGTTACCTTTTCTAGGAAACTACTATGAGTTTTAAGGATTGAAGGGGGGAAGTTCTCTTCTGTCCATTTAGAGTTTGGCAGTCGTAACATTTTCTCGTGTTGGAGCAATGCTTGTTCTTCTATTTTTGTTGTTATTGATGGGGTCCGTGTTAAGGCAAGCATGGCATCAATAGGTGTGGATTTAACTGCTCCAGTGATTAGGCGAAGAGCCTGATTTTGTATTTGTTCAAGTTTATTGATGTTAGCATTTGCTGCTGTTATTAAAGCTTCAGAACAGTACAAGAGGTTTGGTTTAACGTACATTTTGTATGTTGTGTTAAGGACTCTCCTTGAGCAGCCCCATTTAGCACCAGCTAACCTTTTCAGGATTTGCAGTTTCTTTTCAACCTTTTCTGAGATGTTTGTTATATGTTTTTTCCAAGTTAGCTTTCTGTCGAAAGTGATGCCTAAGTATTTGGCATCATCAACTGCTTTGAGTGGTTTACTATTATAATTTATGTTAATATTAACTGGTTTGTATTTTAGTGTAAATAATTCATAATTTGTTTTTTCCACATTGATAGTCATGAGGTTTTTGGAGCTCCATTCATGTACTTTGTTTAGGGCTGTTTCTGTTCTGTCTTTAATTAATTCAGGTTTTTTTGGAGAGCCTGAAGTCCAAATGACTACATCATCAGCAAATAAAGCAATTTTGGTTTCTAAAGTTTTTATTATTGATGGAAGGTCATTTATATATATGTTAAAGAGTGTTGTGCTCAGAACAGCACCTTGTGGAAGTCCTCGGTGTGTTTGTTTATATTTGGAAATGTATGTATTATATTTTGTGGCACAAAATCTTTGTGAAATAAACTGAGTTATCCATTTAAGCCTGTTACTTTTCACACCTATTGATTGCAACTTCTCAATTAATTTGTTTCTCCAGACTGAGTCATACATGATTTGAAATCAATGAATACTGCTAAGGTATCCTCCTTTCTATTGAAAGCTTCCTTGATGTCTTGGCTTAGTAGGAGTACATTATTACTCAAACTAAAGATATGTTATTTAATGTAATAAAGCAGTAAGTGAAACAAACATATAAATAATAAACATAATACATTATTTAGGGTAGTTGCATGCATGTCAGAACTGTTATTCACAATTTAAACTAAAGAAAAACACACATTTTTTTCCTTGTTCCTTTTTTTGCACACATAGTCAATTATATGCATTTATCACACAATCATGGTCTAGGATTTGCAATGATAGAAATGACTGTGCACTTCTAGAGTTTGAATTGTCTCATGCATACTGGGAGTATTTTTGTCATTTAGGTTCACTTTTTAACCATGTTCTCACCAGCATCATCAGACACAACCTATTGAAGAATGACCTTGCCCAATCATGGTGTTTACACATGCACAGCAATAATGTCCTCTGAAAATATTGTTGCCCATTGTTCTGCACTGTGACGGTGAAACAGTGTACACAGAAACCATGAATAATGTACCTTAACATAGCATTAACATAACAATAAAGGAGTAAGCAAATTATGGTGGCTGCAAAATTTAATGGTGGCTGATAGTGAACTATTACTATTCTTTTTCATGTGGTACAAATTAATTTTATGGGTGCAAATGATGTTTATATTATTGGCTTTACAGAGTGATTTCACAGTGTGTTTAATCATACAACACACCAAGGCATGGCAAGCCTATGATTGAACCACCCACCATCAAATTCTGTGACAGCTATAATATACTTTATACATGGGGACCAGAAAAATATAATGTATTAAAGATAAATTGTGTAACCAGAAAATGCATAACTAATTTAAATACTAATGGATAAAGTTTAGGTATCTGTGGAAAACATGGTAGTGGATAACATATAAGCGGGGTTCAACTGCAATGAATAACATAACAGACAAAGCCATGATTTGTGTGTAAATTCTATAATAGATACATTTTCTATCCTACTTAGGTAACCGAGAAGCATTCAGTATGTACCTCGCAATACTGAATTCTTCATAGTGCTTCAGACAATATCCTCATAAGTAGGTGCACTTCTCCTTTGTCATTTCTTAAAAGTGGTAATATTTCATGGCGTATAAGTGTATAAACTTCAAAATATAATTTGTGGAGGAAGAGTTATAGCAATGCTAGTGGAGTAATTTTAAAGAAGCTTATGTTAAGTTCCACAGGTAAACATAGTCCTCATTTCATCTTGCCTCATGAAGGACTGAAGATAAGTCTTCACCCTTTTCAGAAAAGAAAATCATTGCTCAGTGGTATTACCAAAGTCATCAGATACTATTCGTAAAAAGTACTATTCATATAAATTTTGCTAGTTTTGGAAATAGGTCAAATAGGTGTTTTTCTCTTTCCAGGTATGTCACCATTTCATCCAGGAAATTAAGATTTGTAGGATAGCTACCATAATTAAATTGATGAAACATACCTTAGTGGACCAGCAAGCATCCCCTGACTATGTGTGATACATTGAAAGATAAATACACATGCAGAGCAGTGGCGTATATTGTGGCCTATTCGAAGCCATCAGCAAAGCCCATATCTAAATTAAAGTAGAAATAAATGAGTAATATAAATAATAATTGCAATACTAGCCAGTTTCCCTCATGAAGGATTAATGTGTAGTACGGAATATGTCTTGTTCTCTGCAACTGAACAGAGGGAAGAGCAGGGCTTCAAATGCTTGCTGCTGCAGCCTTCACTATGATGTGGGAAGAGAGAGGTAAGGTAGCAGAATGCAGGAATAAGCATGCCAAGGCTTCAGAATCCTGTGTCGCTATACTAACACAAGCGTCGCTGAAATGTGCCATGTGGATACACAGCAATATCACGTGAAATTAAAAGCAAGAAAGAATGTGTTTTTAATTGTGTGATCTCAATAGCTGTAGGTATCAGTTATTATTTATTTCATAGTGTACAGTGTACCAAGACGGTTGGTAGTACTAATGCTTCAGAATAGATGAACAATGTGTGGAAAAACAATTAGTAAAATGACTGTAGTCACAGATGAAATATGAGGATAAATAAGTGTTAGTAAAACAGGAAAGGCCTACTCCAGCTCTTCTGCACTAGCAGTGTGAGCAGAAGCAATAGAAATAAGAATACTTACAAAAGGTATTTAATATAAATGATTATGATATGTTGTATGTGTGGCTGAGTGGTTTATGCAAATTAAATAAGTTTTATTGTTGGTCATGCTTGTTGTTTGAAACCGAGGAAACATCCTGGAATATGAATTTTGCAAACTTAGGATATTTAATTCCAGCTTTGGATAAACATCAGAGATCAACAATGCATATAACATCTTTTACAGCTTTAAAAGCTTTAAACAGTCAACGAACAGGCCACTCATTGAAATATCAGAAAAAAATTGTTGACTGTTTACATAATGAAAAGATTAAAGGAAATAGAAATATATTAAATAGATTGATTGATGCAATTCTTATAGTTCCCCAATCTCTGAATTTTGTTCTTAACCAGGCAATTCTATATTTCTCTTAATGGTTTACCAGTGTTTTTCTCACATTTCACTTCACGCACATTTCAAATTACAAGTTGTGTACCTGAAGATCGCAATTTATTACTTTTCGCTGTAGTATAGTACAAATTGTAATGTATACTGTATTCATACTACAGTTTATCTATCTTTCACCTATCTATTAAGATAATACTAATAAAAGCCGCATATATTTATGCTAAATGAAGCTAAACATGGGAACAAAGGAGATATGAAGTTTAAAAAAATATGTACCAGAATATAAGCACAAAAATATGGCAATGGCTTATTAGGTCCCATGCCATCAATGGTGTCCTACCAGGGTGTGTGCCTAATGGAAGGTTAGTCAACAACCCCTTATTGACCAGATCTGGTAGGCCTAGTGGTAGCCCAAGTTACAATACCAGCATATGCCACTGATGCAGAGTCAACAAATATTAAAAAATGTTTAATGACTAAACATTATTTATCTTTAGAAATCATGACTTAAATTACCAAA
This sequence comes from Tenodera sinensis, assembly GCA_030765045.1. Classification (NCBI taxonomy): domain Eukaryota; kingdom Metazoa; phylum Arthropoda; class Insecta; order Mantodea; family Mantidae; genus Tenodera; species Tenodera sinensis. The sequence goes on from JAUKNM010000163.1 coordinate 706,994, forward strand.
CTTAAATTTACTGCTCTTAATTCACAATTACCAAAGACAAGTGAAGTTTAGTCACTAAATATTTATTAATATGTGTTGATTTATATTGTTTCATTGCTAATAGGTTCAGCCTTTCATTGTATATATGCAGAGTATCTATTATGACTAAAAATAGTTGGTCTGGGTGACCCAGTTGGTTAGACACTGGCCTACTGATGCCATGGTTGTGGGTTCAAATCCAGCCCAGACTGATGGTTTTTAAGTGTGCTTAAAAATGACAGCTCCATGTCAGTAGATTTACTATGATACCGAAATTTAGATTTCCGATCGAATGGGCTTTTGAGAAAGACACGTTTTAATTTAATTGCCGGATGTGAGATTTGCGGTAAGTGTTGAGTAATAACATACATAGATAATAGAGCAGGAAGTGTTGTAAGGTGAGCAAGATATGAGTAAATAATAGTCGTTAAATTTGTAGGATAAACACATTATTGGTTTGAAATTAGCGAGTCATGACGTCATACTACATAGTTTAAATACACGTTCGAAAGTCAGGTCTGAAAACCTTAAAAGTCGCGCGATATATTTAATAAAATATAAAGTAAATATCGTTTAATCCTAAAAAGGTAATTATATATTCGAAATTCATAAAAGAACATGTTATAATAGAAAGGGACATTTCTAAATTGCGGGAAAAGGAAATAGCATTTTGGATACGAGGCTTTCTTGGATGACGTCATGACATTCAAATTGAAGAACGGTCTTCTTAGCGTGGGTAAGAGAGAAAGCGTCTGGTCACTACTCAACCAGAGACCAGTACGGCAGGTCGTGCTGCGCGGATGTGAGTGCGATTCCTCTACATATACAAATATTTTCGGCATAGCTCCCGAAAATATTTAAGAGACAATAAATAATATAAAAAGTTTCCTTGGGTTGTCCATTACTCCTACGCAGACCCGAGATAAAGAGATCTCTTGCAGAACTAGCCGGAGCGAACCACATCAAAGGGTAACACCACGTCACCAACGACATTTAAGCATCAACGGCCGATACAGCGATACCTCAGGAAGTGAAGAACGACTATTTTAGCTTCAAATGGCATCCCAACGTGTGGCGTCGAAAGAATGGACCAACCCCAAGACGACCAAGCCAGCATAGAACCAGCAAACAAGAAGGTGACCCAACGTGTAGCGTCGAGAGAAGAGACCAACCCCAAGACGACCAGGCCAGCATCGAGCCAGCAGACAAGAAGGTGCCCAGCGTGTGAACATCTGTGAAACGTGTAGTGAACAAGTTTAAGTGCAGTTAAAAAAAAAAAAAAAGAAAAGTGAAAATTTTGGTGAGTAGAAAAACACATGTAAATAGCTTAGAAATGGAAGACAGTGATAGCGATTTTCTAGGTTTTGAGAGTCCGGAAATTCAGAAAAGTGTAAGTAGGATGGAAGAATTTAATCAGAATGTAATTGGTAGCAGAATATGCCAAGAAGTAGAAGATCAGAACGTTAGAGAAACACCTAGAGGTAGCTCAGAAATGTTTAGTAGTAATTCAGAAAGGCCAGCAATTATGTCAGAAATAGAGAATATGTTTCAAAAGATAATGGAAAAGATAGGTGAAACTAGTGTAGAGTTAGGACAGAAACTAGAGAAGGGACAACAGGAATTGGGAATGCAATTGGAAAATCAGAAGAGAGCTTTAGAAACCTTTAGGGAAGAAGTTAGGGAGGAAATTAATAAAGTTAGTAGTGAAGTAAAAGAAAATAGAGAACAGGTTAAGGGAGAATTAGAGACAATAAGGCAAGAAGTAAAGAATTCTGAAAAGAAATTAGGTCAACAAGTTAGTGAAAAATTAGAGAAAGAAAGGGAAAGAGTAACATATAAATTAGACAAACAAAGGGAAGAGGTAGTACAAAGGTTAGATAAAGACAGGGAAGAAATTAGAGAAGAGCTACAGGGGTGTAAAGTTAGAATGGAAAGATCTGATGTAGAAAGTGAAAGGCAGGCTAGAAATTTGGAGGATGTTACAGACCAAATAAAAGGGGTAGTAACAGAAATTACCCAGGTAAAAGAGGCCTTAGAAAATTTGAAATTAAATGAAAATGCATGTAATCACAACAATCTTAGTAATGAAGTTGCAAGAAACGAGGCAATACCAGGTGTATCAGCTGACATTTCGATGCAAAATAGAGGTAACAGTAATTCTCATTCTGATCTCAGAAATAGTGCAGGGACAGGTGACAATTCAAATTTACATTGGCCTAACCATGTCTTAAATGAAATGACACCTCCAGTTTTTGAAAATGAAGATTCAGATGATCCTAAAGCCTTTTTAGAAGGGTTACAAGAGTACTTCACGGTGAAACGTATACCAGAGGAGTACAAGATGGTGATAGTAAGAAAATGCCTAAAGGGTAATGCTGCCAATTGGCTAGGCCTTTCTATGGGTAACAATAATGATTACAGGACCTTTAGGAACATCTTTTTAACCAGATATTGGGGAGCTAGTAGGCAGGCTAATATTAGAGTCGAATTAAGCAATGGAAAGTTTAATCCTAGATCGGAGGAATCGATGGTCAACTATTTTATGAGAATAGCGAGAAAATCGAAGATGTTGGATCCTCCCTTAGATGAAAAAGATCTAATAAATATAGTTACTCCACATTTTCCGGAAACGCTTCAACACTACCTAATCATAGCCCGACCCGATAGCATTGCAGCTATGATCGAATTATTATCAGCCTTAGAAGTCAATAAGCCAAAACACGCATTTGGAAATAAATATGAAGGAAAAGAAACTGTCAATTCTTTCGGGCAAGGGGCACAGTATTATCAGAATAGAAGTGAGATTAGGGAAAGATATAAAGGACCAGTACCAAGGATGGAATCATTCCGGTGGGAAAATCAAGGTAGATATAACCAGGAAGGGCGTCACCAAAATAGAAATGGTAATCAAAGGGGAAGAAATATAAGGGTGAATTATATGAATACAAATAGATTTGATCGAGGTAGACGGGGACGTTATTTTGGACATAGTAGAAATTCAAATGATGGGTATTGGACAAACGGAGATAATGAGTTTAGACCGAGGTCACCAAGACAGGAAGAAAGGTATTCTAATGGACGAAATTCCCCCGAAAATGCGGAAATGGTTGAGGCCATTAACACGGTCAAAAACATGGTAGGAAGTAACCCCGATTTAATGCAGGAAAACAGAAGTAACAATTCGGGAAATAGTACAGGAGCAACGCATAAAAATCAGGGAAACGCCAGACCCGGTCAAACGCGCCTTCAGTGAGAACTGGGTATCCTAGTAATGATTGTGATAAGTACTCGGAAATAAATAGTCCTGGAAGGCAAATGATGATACAAAAGAAAAGAGAATGGAAAAATAGAATCGACGAAAACGAAAAAGTAGGAGATCCACCTAAAATCAAAATTGGAGTAAATGGAAAACAATACAATGCAATTATAGATACGGGATCAAATAGCACAGTATGCTCACAAAATTTTTATGATAATTTACAAAGTAGTGGTTTTAAAGTAATGTCTTTACCAGTTAATGGGATATATTGCTCGCTAGCTGTGGGAAAACGAAAAGAGAGAGTAAAATTTCAAGCAATGATAAATATTGAAATAAATGGGAGAATACTAGGAATTTTATTTCTGATTGTAGGAAGACTTGTTACAGATATTATAATAGGTTGTGATTGTCTTTATGCCTGGGAAGCTGTGGTGAATTTTAAAAACATGATTCTAGAAATGAAAGTTGAAGATGAGACCATTATAGTGCCTTTTGTGGAAGATAGTAGTTCAGAAACTATTGTACGAGAAAAAGAGGAAGAAGAAATCCAAGGGGATACATTCTTTGTAGAATATGTTAAAGTAGGAGCTATGGAATTAACTGAAGTAAATGTCAAAGAGTACAGTGTCAATAATAAAGAAAATGTAGAATGGGATAAAAATGATTTCATAGACAATTTGAGGGTTTCTGATGCAACTAGGTACTATGATAGGGAGAGTAGTGAAGACTTAGAAGAATTGTTGAGGAAAAAAAGTAACTCAGGCTGATCAACTAAATGAACAACAGAGGGATAAACTGTTTGAAATATTAATCCGAAATAAAGAAGTATTCTCTGAGAAACCTGGTAAATGTAATATTTATACTCATTCGTTTGAGATGATACCCATCAAACCTTTTACACATAAAGCGAGAGCTATCCCTAGTACAATAAGAGAAGAGGTAGATGCAGTTATAAAGTCAATGTTAGAAGATGAGGTTATTGAAATTTCGAATTCAGAATTTGTGAATCCCCTATGTATTGTAAATAAGGCCAATGGAAAGATTAGGGTGACATTAGATGCGAGAAAGTTATATCATTGTTCCTCATACTTTCCATCAGGGAATCCAACAGAACGTGTCCTCCGAGATGTAGGAATTTATTTACGTGTACTTACACATCATAATCACAAGGATTGGGTGAAATATTGTCCATTGATAGAAAAGATTATCAATCACACCATTAATGTAACTACTGGGTTTGCACCAATAAAATTAATGTTAGGAATTGAACCAGAACCAATATTGATCGGGGTACCAAAAACACTGAAAATTAATGACATTCAGTTAAGTGAGGAAGAAAGAGCGAAAATTGCTTTTGAACGAATCAAGAAAAAGGCAGAGAAGCGAAAATTAAAGAAAAAGAGTAGAAAACATAGATGGGAACCTAAGATAGGCGATTGGGTACTAGTTAAAGACCATAAGTTATCAAGTGCATTGCGAGGTAGGAACAAAAGGATGGAATTGTTATATAAAGGTCCTGCAGAAATTATATCAAAATTTGGCTATCATACCTATGAATTAAAAGATGTTAAAAATGAAAAATGTCTGGGAAGATGGCATAAACAACTCCTTCGACCATACAAGAAACCGTGTGGTGCCTTGGAACCTTGATTTAATGTAAAAAAAAAAAAAAAAAAAAAAAAAAAAAAAAAAAAGAATTGGAAGTGTCATTTGTATATTGGCGCCCAATCAGCTTTGAGATAAAATTTAAATGTTAGCTTACTTGAAAACCATATATTGGTCAGGTACTTACATATTCATGAAAAATGCAGAATGTGAATTGCTATCTACTACAAAGAGCTTAAGAATATATTGTATAGAGCTCACAATAACAGCTTCAGAAAGATTGTTAAAATGTTCATCTCCGCATAGAGAGAAAACAGAATATTTACTTTGTAAACATTTGTTAAAATATTTAGATGTATAGATAGTTATCACAGCAAGACAAAGAAAGAACTTGTCTGAAGAGTGTAATGGATTTATATAAATATATGTACCTTTTAGTGCTTAAAGGATATAGTACAGATATGTGTTACAATAACAAAAGTGAAAAATCACAGTGCAAGTGATAGTGATAGCGAAGTGAGCAAACATGAACTGAAAGAAGGAAGTATAAAGAAAGACTCTTGAAATTTAACCTTTATATAAAAGCTTCACAGAAGAAACCATAACATATTGTAATTAGTATTTAAGGATTAATGTTTAGTCAAGTGTACAATTGTTTGTCATGTTAAAAAAGATTAATGAGAAAATATGTTAATCACCAATTTCAAAACAGTGTAATTGAAAATTGTATATAATGGGAGTGTTGCCGATTATTCAAAATACAGGAGTAATTTTTAATTTTTCTTTCGGGCAAGACATTTACATTATTTTATTATAAAATAATAAAATAACATAAATGGGGGCATTTGATACCGAAATTTAGATTTCCGATCGAATGGGCTTTTGAGAAAGACACGTTTTAATTTAATTGCCGGATGTGAGATTTGCGATAAGTGTTGAGTAATAACATACATAGATAATAGAGCAGGAAGTGTTGTAAGGTGAGCAAGATATGAGTAAATAATAGTCGTTAAATTTGTAGGATAAACACATTATTGGTTTGAAATTAGCGAGTCATGACGTCATACTACATAGTTTAAATACACGTTCGAAAGTCAGGTCTGAAAACCTTAAAAGTCGCGCGATATATTTAATAAAATATAAAGTAAATATCGTTTAATCCTAAAAAGGTAATTATATATTCGAAATTCATAAAAGAACATGTTATAATAGAAAGGGACATTTCTAAATTGCGGGAAAAGGAAATAGCATTTTGGATACGAGGCTTTCTTGGATGACGTCATGACATTCAAATTGAAGAACGGTCTTCTTAGCGTGGGTAAGAGAGAAAGCGTCTGGTCACTACTCAACCAGAGACCAGTACGGCAGGTCGTGCTGCGCGGATGTGAGTGCGATTCCTCTACATATACAAATATTTTCGGCATAGCTCCCGAAAATATTTAAGAGACAATAAATAATATAAAAAGTTTCCTTGGGTTGTCCATTACTCCTACGCAGACCCGAGATAAAGAGATCTCTTGCAGAACTAGCCGGAGCGAACCACATCAAAGGGTAACACCACGTCACCAACGACATTTAAGCATCAACGGCCGATACAGCGATACCTCAGGAAGCGAAGAAAGACATTATAGCTTCAACTAGCATGTAAAAGAACTCCTGTGGGACAAAATTCTGGCACACTGGTGATGCTAATGTCATTCTGCCAATTGACAGTGTTGTTAAACAACAGAATATTTTTTATTGACTAAAAATAACATCCTAATTAGTTCTTCAAACATAAATGAAGTGTTGAAGCGTTATTTCAAAAAACTGGTAATGAGTTCATTGCTTCATAACAAATTCTTCTCCATTTATCACAGACAATAATAATTAATGTATCTACAGATGATGTATTTCTTAAGGAGTAGTTAGGCAGAATATCTGTGTCTTTACATTTGTGTCTTTTAGTGCAGAATTATTTCAGATTACGTCTCTGAAATGTGATTTGGGTTGCATGGGTGAAAATCATCTATTGATCTTCTCAAAATATAGAAACTTTCTCTGTGGTGTTATATTTATCATACTGAAGAAACAACAATTGTTGTAAACTGACAACATTGAAAAGAAATAAAAGGCTCATATGAGGGTTCTGCAGTGTCTGTCAATGTTGGACAGGTAGTACAGGAGCTTGCTTGTTGGAATGTTCTTCTTGACCCTCCCAGATTGCAGACTTCCCTGAGCTGTCTCCAGTGCGTTGAGTTTTCCTTGGTTCTGCCAGAGGGAAGCCCCTTTGAGCAGTCCAACTATGTGACCAGGGCATCAAGTTGGAATTGTTAGGGATATCTGTGCATATCTGATGGCCAGCCTGTGTGTGACTTACTCGTACAAAGCTTCCTCTGGTTCTTTCACCTCATCTGTTCCTTCTGGAGGTAGTAAGCACAAAAGATCCACATTGGGTGGAGGTGCAAGGGATCCCCTTCATTCCTTGATCATATGTCATAGCAGACAAATACAAATACACTAGTATCTTTCAGGTGAGTTCTTAAGTATCTGTATCTTTCATAACACAAACATATTTTGTTTTTCTAGGAATGCTTTCACAGTGTCTCTTAGTGCTAGGTTTAAATGGTTGTTAAGGCAGGGTACAAATACAGCTTTCTTTACAATTTCAATAACTTTCGCATATACATTATTATATATTCCATCTGTGATAGCTGAAACATAAATTCTTTGTCCCCTGCAATTAGATACAGGAAAATCAATTGATAATATATAGCCCTAGATGTGGTGCTTTTATAGAATATAGGACTAAAATATTCTGGTGTCTCTAGTGAAGTATCAATAGGCCTGATACAAACAGTAACTCACTCTTAGGTGGCCATTTACATAAGCTGTTTTATTTCTTATGATTCCAAAATAATTAGCACTTTTTATATTGTCTAATAGGTTTGTAAGTAATATGTGGATTAAAGAAGCTCATATTCCAGTTTGCACATCATGTGATATCCCCTTATACGTGTGAAACTGTGGCCTTTTGATAAGTCCTAGCCATCTCCATACTGGACGTGCAATTAATTGGCACAGTTAATTGTTATTTAGCTTCATCAATATGCCTTTATTTTAGAAGTTCTGGCTTTACTAAGTAACAGGGGAGGATTCATTTTTTAGTAAGTAAGCTCATTTTACCCCATTTCTTTCAGTTTTTATTTTGAAGTCTACCTAAATGTGTATATTAACTTACATTTTAAGAATTTGAATATCAGAACAGCTTTAGTGTGGCAGCCCAATTATTCATACATTTTCAAATTTCATTATCCATTTTTTATAGATCAAAATATCAGTTTCTAACAAGCCCTTTTACATTTTGTGGGAAAACTGAAAGCAATGTTGACATATTTGTTTGTAAGTTTTGTGCGCAGTAACATATTTCATTTGGCTCTGAGAGGGCTGATAATTGAAACTGCTTCTGCAGGTGTGTTTTTATGTCTACCTTTGCCTTTACTTTCACACATGACATTACTTGTACACTAGGTCTAGGTTCACTCTCCCTGGAAGTTAGAATGTTAACAATGTTTTTCATACCTAATTAGAAACTTATCCATTAGTAACTGGAAGGTAAGAAAGAGAAGCTAGCAACTTATAAAGCATACATACTGTAGTTAAACTATGGGTCTGAGCTATGTGCGAATTATGTAAAATTCCCTTAGAAAGCTTCCTGTACTGATAGCTCAATACTACAGTGACCTGTGACTGAATCACACTAAGCACTGATGAAACAGTGGATAGAAGGGAAACAGATGCAGGGGAGAACATTAAGTGAGCTCTTCATGTGCAGAAGTTTGAGTAATAACAGTGAGGTGCAAAGAAAAAACTTTCAGTAATCTATAAATCTGCATTTTTCTTCCCAGCGTTACTCTTTTAGTTGATAATTATAACATATTATAAGAGAGCAGTCAAGAAATGCATTTTTGAACTTTGGGAGGGTGACACCATTGCTTTTCAAGTATTGGTTGGCAAGGCTCCTATGTGAGGGGGAACAGAAAGTACCCAGTTGGCAAGGATGTCCATCTCTCTTCACAAAAATGTTTAAGCTATAAAATCCTTCCATCACTATTTTTTAAAGCTGCATTCTCCTTCTGAGTTATTTGACTACAAGTATGCTCACTACCTTATTTTCTAAATAAATGATGCAGAAGTACATAAAGGGATTCACTTTTTACAGAGGCAAATATTCCCATTTAGAAAGTTTTACATATATATATATATATATATATATATATATATATATATATATATATATATATATATATACTTTAAAGAGTTGAAATCAAATTGTTTAATAACTTTTAAGAGCCTCTTTCCAGTCATATACCCAATACTGCACTCATGGATGTTCATCCTAACTTTTCTCAGTAAGACAAATTTTAATGCTGAAAATTCTGCAAAAGAAATTCTTGAGTCTTAACAAATGCAGTTGTCTCATTAGAAGATGCAGAAAGTTAACTTGAATGTAGCCTCGGTCTATACTGTTCATTTAAATTTGCAGGCTGCCTGATCATGTGGCACTAGGAACACTTTGTGATTGACTGCATTGGAGAATGCCATCCTTACTGTACAAGATTATCTGAATCCTGCCATTTCTCTAGCCACGAATATTTTAATAGCATAATTTTAAAGGGGGTAAGAGAGTTTTGTTACATATACATTCAATAATATTACAGCACACATCATAATTATTGCTTTCCACCATCAGCTGTATTTTCAAACAAACAGAGAAGGCCAAGTTTGTTACTCTTGGTTGCTGTTACTGATACTGAAAAAGATTTTGACTCTTTATAGTTTCATAAATTCTATGCACATAGTAATTGATAACTTAATGGCACCAAGACAAGCTCATTTTATTGCACATTCTAAAGCTATTGTGGTTAAAAACCCATATGTAATTTTCATTATCAATAATGCAATATTCTCTTGGAAAGACAAATCCTCTAAACTGTTAAGACAAGTTAGACAGTTCCATTAATTTGCTATGAACTAACTAAAATGGAATATTTGATACCTGCAGTCATAAAGAAATGTTTTACAGGATGAAAACTGTTTAAATTTTGATGAAGCGCATTTTGTGCAACTCTCCGGACTTTTCATTAGACAATGAAGTCTGCTTACAGTACTGAATGATAAATAATTGCAAATGGTGATGTTAGTAATAATGATGGTATTGATTATCATCATCATCGTCATCATCATTGTCATCCTCATCATCATCATTATTATTCCTCCAAGAGTGATTTATATCCCTGTCATTCTATCAAGAAGTTAGCTCTTTCCTGTTGACCCATTTGTCTGCATCTTCTCAATTCTCGTTTTACTCTCCTTTTCCTAATTCCCCATTCATTATCACAGTAACCATCTTATGGCCTGCTTGTTTCACCAACCTCTTCGTTTCTCAATTATTTCCCCTGTTCTCCTTTCCTTCATTAGGTAGTGATTCTACATTAACGTTAAATGCTCTGTAAGAGAGCTAGGAGCTAATTTTAAAGCCTTAAACTTATTCATCATTCCGTTTATACTTCTTCATTTTATATTCATTATGCTTCTTAGTTTCCATCTTTATGCCATACTTATTTTTAAATTTCACTTTTAGTGGAAAATGACTGCAGGAACACAGTGTATCCTTAACCTCAAAATCTGCCAAATACACATCTAGCCCTAATGTGAGTATCATGTAATCTACAGTCGCCGCAATTGAAATCTTTACATAGTTAGTGCAAGGAAAATCTTTACGTAGACAATGTGCTCAGTTTGTTCTTATCCCACCGCTATACAAAGGAGCAGGCGAAGCTGCAAATCATGTGATTCTTGAGTGCACAGTAGCAGCTTGCTTCTATTAGCAGGCCAGGTCTCAGTCAGTCTCTGGTATTTGTACAGTGTTTTGTTTCCAGTTTGTCATCGTAATTAAATTTTTAATCTGAGTGCTATTTTTAAAGTTGTGTATTTCTCATTATAATACAAATAATGGGACGCAAGAAGCTCACTTCTGAGGAGAAGACTCGTGCTTTAACTCTATTGGAAGTAGGTACCTCTGTGATTCGTGTAGCTGCCGATCTAAAGGTTTCAAGATGAGCTATTTATGACCTAAAAACAGAAGCAGCATCTTTTCCACCTGGCAACACACCAAGACAAAAAATCGGCTCAGGTGGTAAAAGAAAGACTTCAACAAGAACTGATGGCCTGCTAAAACATGAAGTGATGGCTGATCCATGGATTACAGCGGCAGGGTTAAAGAAAAAACACCCAGACCTTCTCAACAATGTTGCAATAAGGACCATTCAGCATCAACTTCAAAAAGACTTAGGTTTACCAAGTCGGTGTGCAGCCAAGAAGCCTCTTCTGACTGAAGCTATGAAGAAGAAAAGGATACATTTTTGCAAGACGTATCAGCACTGGACACCAGAGGACTGGCGTAAAGTAATGTTTTCTGATGAAAGCACTTTCAAACTGGTCAGAGGAAAGTCCAAAATGGTGAGGAGGCCAAAAAATGTGTCACGATATGATCCAAAGTTTACTGTCAAAACAGTTAAACATCCAGAAAGTGTGATGGTATGGGGTGCTTTTAGTGGCAATTATGGTAGAGGTAGCTTGTACTTTCTCCCAAAGAATATCACAATGAAGGGAACTAACTATTTAGAAGTGTTACAACAGCATTTGTTCACATTTTGGCCGATTCACCAGTGTCAGTACTTCATGCATGATGATGCCCCTGCACATAGGACAAAGATGGTTCAGAAGTTCCTGAAAGATAATAATATACCTGTACTTCAATGGCCTGATAGCTCTCCTGACCTAAATCCAATAGAAAATGCTTGGAATCAAATGAAAAATAAAATAGAAGAGCTGCAACCATCAAGTATTAAGGAGCTACAGGAAGTGTTGAAGAAGTTGTGGGTGGAAATGGACAAAAAATATTTTGAATATCTACCAGACTCAATGCCTAGGAGACTCCTGAAAGTGATAAAAGTTAAGGGAAATATGACCAAGTACTAATTGTATGCACAAGTTAAAAATAAAACCATGTAAAGTCGGTATTTGTTGTTTTTATTACCTTGTAAAGATTTCCATTGCAGCGACTGTACAATACTTTGGCCATAGTTGCTTAAGATTCTTTCCTCTAGTGCCATTGCAAATTAACAAGTTAATTCCTCACAAAATTCCAGTAACCTATCTCCTTCCTTATTATAAATGTTATCTTAATCAACCTTTCCAACCTGGCTGTTTTCCCCATGTCATTTTCTGAATCAACAAGATGTATTGGGCCCTCCCCTATTCTTGCATTAAGTTTATCTGCTGCTCAGAGCTTTAGTAAGGAACACTTGTGTTTGTAAATGCTTCAAGTTTTATTTGAATACTACAGGTCAGAAGAATTTTTGAAAGGAGGTGTATTTTATGCTCAGACAACAAATTTTTGCAAGCTGTTTAACCTTCCTGATTAAAAATTAACCTAATCCCAGAAGGCATTTAAACCCTACACTGACTGATAAACATACTTGGTAAACAGAGTTATGCATTAAATTGCCTGATAGTCTAATTTTCTGCTATGCATCAATATACAGAGTAGAAGTGAAATGATCCGCCAGATTTTAACAGTGAGTTTCTCATGTTGTGAATAACAAGGTCTTATTCCAAAATGTTGAAAAGTTTATAGTTTTCTAGAAAAAAATATTTGTATCAAAAGAATTTATCATCACCTGGCTGAATAACTATTCATTGAAGGTTCTTGATTTATGGTTATATTCATAGAAAATTGAATAAACAACAACTTTTTCCTTTGGCCTATTTCAATAGATTCAACGGTTTTTGTGCAAATTAAATTTAAAAGAACCCACAATTTGTTGCCTTTGAAATACGCCAAAGGAAACAGTTGTCCTTTATTCAATTTTCTATGAATATAGCCATAAATCAAGAACCTTCAATCAATAATAATTCAGCCAAGTGATGATAAATTTTTTTGATAAAAGTATTTTTTTTAAGAAAACTATAAACTTTTCAACATTTTGGTATTAGACCTTCTTGTTATTCACAATATGAGAAATTCACTGTTAAAGTCTGGCGGATCATTTCACTTCCATCCAGTATTTGCCTTGCTTATTGATTAACATAGGTACCTACTTTAATAAAATAAAATCAAAACTGAACTGAAGTTATTAGGTACAGTATGGTTTACTATATCAAGGAAGTGCAGACTTTACTTCCAGGATGTCTAAAAGCATTTAAATATTGAAATGCATTGCTATGTTACTTAATTCCAATTTATGAAGGTGCGGAGTTTGCTGAACTATATTTGAGCACTACCATGCTTCACCTTGATTCTTGGTTTGGCACACTTATTGTATGTAGGAAACAAACAGGTCTAGTGACAACTGCTCTGCTTGCTTAGGTATCAGATGGATGGATTTATGAATAGCTATGCTGAAATAACACCACGTAACATCAAATGGTGGCTAAGAAAATCATACACACATATATGAGTACATGTGTGTGCGGTAATTCCTTGTTTCTCTTATATTACATGATTCAGGTTCAGTTTATGACCACAAATATTTTTAGAATGACATAGATATGCATAGATACTTTAGAAGATATCCTGCCATGTTGAATTATGACTTTTAGAAGCCAAACAGGTTTATTGTGTTTGCTTGCAGCAACAAGCTCAATTTGTTATAAGAACAGTAATGAAAGTTTGAGGTACTGAGAGCAGTAAAGTTTGAAGCTACTGTTAAATTTCTTCAGGATACTTATTAGCTTTGTATTTTTTTCCTACTTTTGTTTCATTCTTTTGGGTAGAATCCCTTAGATTCAGTTTAAAAGGATGAGTAATGCAATCTTGGAAGGGAAATAAACTTTCTTGTATCCCTGCAAAAAAGTTTGTTCAGATTCTACGGATTTCAAAAACGAATATGAATGTACCCTCTCTAATGTGATGTGAAGTAGTAAATGGTAATCACAGCTTTATCTAAATAACAGGTACATAGTTTCAATTATCAATACAAGAAATCCATTTGTCAATGATAACATGAGTTTCAAGCCCAATATTATACTATAATACTAACAATATGAACATGAGATTTGTGGTCTAGTGGATCAGATATTGAAGTGTAATCCCCTTTCTGAAGAAATTTAGAGTGCTATAAAAAAGTGTGTTTTTCATTTCGTGGGCATCATTATTATCACATAATGTGAGGAGTTATAAAAGCTACAGAAAACAATTATATAACTTGACTTGCACACATCAAGGGCTGATAGCGTAATTCCAGGCTGCTGAGGTGGATAATCTAGACCTCCTATTACTTACAAAACACTTCCCTAAAAGGTTTCCATCATCAGAAGTAACTTGTATACTCATATATGCATCTCTGAAGTGTTTATGCTGCAAAAGAGTTTAAGTTTGTTTATTTGCTGACAAATTATTACAATGTATGATATTCTCAATGTACAATAAGACAATACAGAGAATTTATTGCTTCAAAATATTCATTGCACTTATGCAAACAAAGCCTCAATAATAATTTTTCACCACAGCTTTTAAATTAACATCCTTAAATGGTTTTATATATGTTTTGGTAAGGCATTGTGCAATTTAATTCACAATTCACTTTAACTTGCTTTAATAGTGGAATTTCTATGAACATTTGATCTCAAGTCACTGTTTCTTGTATTATAAAGGTGTATAGAATTATTTACCAAATAACAGCATATGTTATTCACATATATAAAATGTTCTAAAAGATATAAAGACATAACTGTCAATATGCTTCATTTTTAAGCATAGGTTTGCAGTGAGTTTTATCTTCGACATGATATATTGGCCCAATTGCTTTCTTTTGTAATATCAGGAGTATTTCTACACTTTTGATTATTTACCCATAGGTGATATAAGTGTGAACTATAGTACACAATCTTAATACATCTAAATTAACATGGTGCCTTAGTTTCCTGATAATAAAATGTTCTTTGGATACATATTTACTTATGTATAAGAGCTTTCCATTTTAATAATTTGACTCCATTTACATTTGATTTTGAATCTGATTTGAGGAATATCCAATGAAATCAATATGATTTGTGGTGATTTTGGACATATAGTCCTATTTCATTGGCTACAAGATGTTCCATTTTAACCTTTTATTTTCTGATGTTACCCAGAAGTAACGTCTATTTACCATGTCCTTTATGCACAAAGTAGGTTAACAAATGTTGCTGGCAATGATGCTGTCTGTTTTTCTTTCAGCTCTAGTCATTGCTTTAGGTAGTAGTTGGTTGCTATAGTACTGCAAAAACCTGAGCATTGCAACTACTCTTCTTATTGTGTAATATGAATATATTATATACAAATACTTCCACCAGTTTTTGTTTCATAAACATATACATATAGTGTTTTTCATAAAACAGGCATTTACTGACCATTTTAATTTATGAAAATACACACTTTGTTTAACTGCTGGTGTTTGCAAGTATCATTGCCCATAAATGAATGCACTATTATTTGTAAGTTACTTCAGATTTGTAGTCAGATTAATTAACAGGAGGTGGTTTAAAAGGGATCCTGTAATATTTTACAGTGTGAGAAAAAGAGGGGATGCCATATTTCCACCAGTTAACCCTAGCAATGCCAAGCCTTATTCCAGAACTTATGCTACCAACAGGGGGTATTTTGTGATCATCATTGGTGACAAAATGTCTGAGCAATTTTTAAAACAAATTTATTTTAAAATGGGGTATTATCTCTTGTCATGTTTATAAAGGTAATGCTTAACATTGTTTAAGTATTCCTTTTTTACTTTTTGACATAAATCACACTATACCGATGGGGCAGTACTTCAGTAGCACATATTGTGGACTATCAAATCTATCACTGAAGCCCATATATAAAGTAAACTAGAAATTAATAAGTAATATTAATAACAATTGCAATACTAGCCAGTTTCCCTCGTGAAGAATTAGCACGTCGGGTGGAATATGTCTCGTTCTCTACCATTGAACAGAGGGGAGAATAGGGCTTCGGATGCTTGCTGCCTCAGCCTTCACCATAGCAGGCAAGCAGGGGTAAGGCGGGGGAATGCAGGAATAAGCATGCCAAGGCTTCCGAATTGCGTGTCACTATTCACACATGAGTGCTTCCAAAATGTGCCGTGTGAACCTCACTGGCTTGTAGCTAGCAAGAACGCTCTGTTTTTAATATTGTGCGATTGTTACTGTCCTTAACAGCTGTATTAGTATTTTTTAGTTCATAGTGTACAGTGTACCAACACAGTTGCTGGAAATGAATGAACAATGTGTAATAAAACAATTAGTAAAATGACCATACTCGATAAGTTAGTATAGTAAAACAGGGAAGGCCTACTGCAGCTCTTCCACACTTGCAGTATGAACAGAAGGGGGAAAAAATAAGAATCCTTACAAAATTTATTTTAATATAAACAATTATGATAGTATGTGTGGCTGACTGGTTCATGCGAATTAACTAAACTTTATTGCTGGTCATGATTGTTCTTTGCAACTGAGAAAACAGTGTGTTTAATCACAGCTTTGGATAAACAAAAGAGACGTCCCTTCCACATTGGGACATTGGCCATTGATAATGCCGAAACTTAAGTGCAGGTTTAATTAAAGCTTACAAAAAAGTTTTAATTTGCTGAAAAAGAGAAAGAAGATACGGTACATTGGAAGTTGTGGGCTGTGAACTCTGCACTGGTCATAGTGGACAAATCTAGACTTGCTCTACTCTAGTACAACCTATCCCTAAAAATGCTTATTCCTCTATCTGCTTCACCTTAACCCAAATAAACATTTGCAGAAATCATCTCATTGCTCATTTTCTTGCTTTAGGGCTTAGAAGAGTGCTAAATCATTTAAGGGCTTGTCACTATGTGATGGCTTTGGAATTCTGTTCTCTTTATATGGCCAACAGATAAAAAGGCGATTAACGTATTCCTATTTCAGAAAAGTATAGGTCAGGGCTGGGCAACTGGTGCTCAGAGAGCGCAGATTGCTCACGACTTTGACTGATAGATAACTTATGTTTAGCAGGTAAAAATTTGAAGGTCGGTCAAGGTATAGTGCAAGCCACCCAGGCCTGGTATAGGTAGGAGTGGAGTTTAAGGGCCCGTCGACAATGAGATCATTTGGAGGTGCAGGTAGATATTTGAAAATTCAAACCAATAACTAAGAATATCTTGGAAATGCTTTACTCCACAAAAAAAGAAAGAACACAAAACGCATTCGATATAAATAGTGTGTTTTAACAAGATCTACCTTCTATATATAGTAATATCATCTCCCACGGTTTACCACTTATGCAGAAGTCACCCAGAATGAAGAGGTCCTCTGAGGACATTCCCAGAAAATTCAAGTTATACATTGCATTTCTAATGGAAATATCTTAAACATATGGTATTTTAATCAAAATTGTTAGAGCCAATTTTTAGAAAATTAAGCGGAAGCGGAATACTCCCTTGATGAGACGGTTGTTCCTTATAAGGGTAGGCCCAATGAATAGAATCTTTACCAATACATCAGAGTAAATCACATAAATGGGATTTCAAAATGTTTGTGCGCGCTGATGTGTTGTGCTACTTATAACGCAGGTTGCCAAAATTCAACTTTATAAAATTTTCTAGCACGAAAATGGGTTACCCTAATGTATTTCCACCCGCTGAATACGAATCTGGCATTGGTTTTTCCACAGTACCCACAGTTTTTGTGTAAATGGTACTAGTGACTATTCCAATTCTATTCGGTTTTTGTGATGCTTGAACAGTATGATTTGGTCTGTAAATGCTAATTAATCAACACAAAGGCCAAGAAATGCTAATGAAATATGCTTTCATACACACCTAAATTATTTTTGGACATTTGCTGCACCTCTTATGTGTGCCACTACTATCCTCCAGTAGTGTCCAGCAGTAGTCAGCCATCATACTTGTTGCACATTGTCCCTGATAGAGTTATTCCAATGTAGATATGGTCTGATGAAATCTTTCCCCGTGTTCATCTCAGACTTGTCCAAGAGCACCAGCAGGAAATAAATTCAAGTGTGAGTGAAGAATGTGCATCTTTAACGACACGTTACAACTGAGATTGTGGTAATACTGTAGTAGTTTGTTGACAAACACATCACTATTGTCTGCTGTCTTGTTTCCAAACAAATTAGAACACAGTTTTCTGAAAGAATTCCAACAGTCTAGTTCAAGAGGGCTCAAAGCTTTGTCCATTGCAACAACGAATGGTTTCGTAAGTCCAAATGTTATGTGAAGTGGTTGTAACAGACTGTCTTTCAATGTCACCAATAGAACGTTTGCTACATTCTCGCAACCAGGTTCCATTTGTGTACGGGTGGGCCAAATCCTTCTGTTGTAGTGACTCTTCTGATCACGATTATCCCATTCACAAAGAAATCAGCAATGCTTTATATACCCAGATTGTAATCCTGTAAGTATCCCAATTGCTATGAAGTCAGCACAGATTTGCCACTTGTGGATGTTACATTGAATTTTATTCAACAAAGGTTGCATACTGCTGTATGTTGCCTTCATTTTAGTGGCATAAACTATGGGATCAAGAGGATATACATTGCTATTGCGAAGGAGTACCGCTTGGAGACTAGTTTTGGAGCCATCAACGAATAGTTGTCATTCCACTGGTAAACATTTCATTCCCATACCATTAAACAGACCATTATTCATATCATTGCAGTAACACATCCATGACGAAGAATGGTGAAAATGAGCCTGAAGATGTCAAAAGCAAGAAACCCTAGTATTTTTGTCTAGTAAATTCCGCTGTTTCAAACGCGAACGTAAAATTTGTGCCTTAGAATGATTCAGGTCCCTAACAAAATCATTCATATCATTTTGTGTCAGGAGATGTGTCATGATTTCTTCGAAATCAGAGCTTGCATTCTCCGTGTCTGTACTACTTCGACCTGGGTTTAATCTTCGAATGACCATGTGTCTGGAGGAACGGAGTCAGGTAAGGAGGACCTGTGTGGTACGGGTCGAATAGCAGACTTGATGCTGAGATACTTGATGCTCTTTCTATCCTTGCGCTTCTTCCCTGCTATTTTCACCATGCAGAAATAGCAATCACATACGTGATTGGTCGGTTCGCTCCATATCATCGGAATAGTAAAAGGCAGTGCACCTTTACTTTTTTTTTTTTTTCCACCCAAACTTTAAGCCGAGACAAGCAGTTCACACAGACTTTATGTGCTGCTCATTTTCGGTCCTGACTACCTATCTTGCACCCGAAATGGAGATCGTACAGTTCCTTCACTACGGGTTTCACATGGCGTCTGCATGATGTAATGGTGTACTCCCCACAGATGTAGCAAAATTGTAGTGCTTGATTCATAATAGATCTACCTAACTGTTTTATAGCTATTCTCATATAATGGAGTACTTTTAAAACTGAGGGTGCTACAAAAAATAATATTCATGCTTGGGGGGTCAAATTACATAAGAAACACACATTTATATTCTTGAAAACGTTTCATTGTAGACCAGTGTAATTTTCTTGCTTACTCTGGCAAAGAAATGCTTTTCTTTTGTACTCTGGAGATGATAGCCTACTTGAAAGAGCATAATATCGAATCACTGGGTACATTGAGAAAGAATCATATAAATAATTGATAACAGGAGATGAAAAATCTCTTCAAAAGTGTGGATGAGGTAGTTATGATTTCAGGATGGCCCATCTTATTGTAGTGGGGCGGGTTAGTGAGGTGGTATGTCACTCAAGCTGATTTTGTAGCAGTGGACTCAGCCCGTTCTTCGAAAAAATGGAATGCTGAGAAAAGGAAAACAAATTTGCCCTGCCTAAATATTGTAAGGCATTACAACAAACATATGCAAGTTATGTTCTATCAAATCCAGGCATTTGTATCTGCACATCTTTGAATTTGTGCACTATGACTGAATGGCAGTCTATCGAAGGAAACTAGAAAATAAGACCAGTTTTAAGGTTGTCAGGGCAGATATTGCCAATAACTTGGTGACCGCAGGGAAAAAGAAAGCAGACAGAGCATCACTGGATTCAGTGCTACTATTCGAAAGGACGCCACATATCCTTCTTGTTACTCCAGATCAAATATAATTTGGATCACTGGTTTGAATAAGCTACTAAGCAATGGTATCATTACTCTTAACATGAATGTTTTACCATAAAGTGTTACAATAGCAATCTCATTTTATCTTATTTGTCCTGTAAGGAATTTGTTTTAAATCTTTCCAAACAAGATAATAAGTAGTTGAAGAAACTTAGAAGTGGTGGATAGTGCATTTTACTTCTGAAAACCATCCTTTGTGCATCTGTGTGTGTGTGTGTGTGTGTGAGAGAGAGAGAGAGAGAGAGAGAGAGAGAGAGAGAGAGAGAGAGAGAGAGAGAGAGAGAGAGAAGTGGTACAGAACAAGCTATCTCTTATTTATTTTCATTCGTCATGAGCGTCGGCAGACTTTTTTCCAGGGGGGGCGGCCACATGTTGGAAATTTGCAATCATATATTATTAATTCATTATTTTATTGTCAAAATTTATATTTGTTGCATATAACCGTATTTATTTATGCTAAATAGCAATTGTTCTTAATTAAAGTAATAGTTTAATAGTCAGTAATTGATTGCACATTAAGTTCACCAACTTCCAAGGGGAGGGGGGGCCGCGGCCCCCCCCCCTTGCCCCCCGTTCGCGGCGCCCATGTCATTCGTCAAACATCAGCATACAAGTGACAGCACTTTGCTTCTTCAAAGTTTCCATCCTATGTGGTTGTATTGTACTGTGAAACAAGCCTGTGTACGATCTACATTTGAAAGAGTAGCCGCAATGACAGCATACATATATCAACACAGTATCTAACCATGCATCGTCTCTTTCTGTTAATGCTCACAGTATGTCAATTACATAGAGCTCAATTTTATTATTGAAACACACATTGCATGTCTCTACATAAACCAAGTAGCAAAAACTTCTGGCAATTACGAAACTTTTAAGCCTATTAAAATCTTTAATTAGTTATTAATTATTCCTATTGCTTCTTATGATTAATTATAATGATTCCCTATGGCCATTCACTATGGTACTTTAAAGCGCATGCAAGATTGGCTGAAATACTCGAGGATTAATTTCTTTATATTAGCTCTCACCAGCATTCCTTAAATTAATTGCTGTTCAATTATTGATTGTTTTCTTAAATATAATTCAAATGAGCCATGTCTGCTGTCTCTGTGTGATCTGTTTCGTAATTATTATATTGTGGTGTAAGCACAAGTAAGCTGAGCACATGTTGCTCACATTGACAACATCGCGCTGTAGTTTGGCCACTAGCCTGTCAGACCCCAAATTATGAAAGCAGAGGTCAGCACAGGTTTCAACACAGTTTACTCCTATATAAGCGCAATTTCGGTACAAATTGCTTTTACATTTGAGTGAGGGATGAGTTATTGGAACGGAAAAATGAGGCGAAGAGAAGTCATTTCGCTCGGTTTTACATTTGAATAATAAATATTTAAATAATTGATGGTTTTCACCACCGTTTGACTTGTGGTGCCATTTACTGCTCCTAGATATGAACATGAACGAAGATAAAGTCTCTGAACTGATTTCTCTTCCATAGTTCCATTAAGGATCTCTTTGAAATAAAATCACGTTGAACATGATTTAAATGCCCTTTACAATGAATGTATTTTTTCACATGAATCACGCTTTTTCCCCTCAACTCCAGTGGCGGCTGGCAGTGAAGGACTCTAGGGTGGCGTCCTCCCAATAAATAAAAATAAGAAAGAAAAGGTAACATGACATCAAAAGGACTAGTTCAAATATCTTTGACATCAGACGTCATGCCAAAATGCATTTCTACAGTTCCTGTTTCTATTTACCCATTTTGTTTCGTTTAAAACGTTTTTACACCACTAATACACGGAAGAGCACCAATATCTTCGTTACAGACTGCACCTCTCCCGTCCAGGAATCTTCGCATTTTCTACTGCAAGCGGTGCGAGAGGTGCGGGGATGGCTTCGACTATTGGCGAGGAGTGTGGAGACGAAATATAATATGGCGGCGTCCGGGTGGAGGGGGAAAGCGCCTGAGATATTTTTTCTCTGAACTGTCTGATCGGAATGAAACAAGTAAACGTCACGTGATCACTGCTAACAATACTGCCACTCGCATACCATACGTACTCCTTCCTTTTAAATTGAATTTTGTAATTTAAATTGATTATAAATGAAATATAGTACTGAACTAAATTAGTTGTAGTTGTACCATTTAAGGTATAGTGTTGCATATTCCCAATAACACGATACCAAGAAAGTACATTAATGCTACATTCTTGTTGCTAGTTTTGTTAACATGACACATTGGATACATATTACGTAACAATGTAATCCGCTGCGGAAGTAGTTGTAACGGTTAAACAAACGCCGTTTTAGCAGCGCTTTCTAGTGGTGTCATTGTGTGAATCTTCACGGGGCTGTGAAATAAATTAGTGAATCATCAACAGTGTAACTAGTATACTCAGTGCGGGTGTAACGAGTTTTGCGTCTCGATTGGAACTTACAAGCTAGGGCCGCCAAGGCCAATACTGAAATCGAACAAATTCAAAATCCCCGCAAAAACAAAGGTGGTTGTAGCAGAAAATTTAGCTCTTCATTGTAGAAGGATGCGGAATGGCTTTGCATATGCAAAATTAAATCAATGTAATTAATTTTCTTTTCACATATTTTCTGGTGAAATTCAGAATGAGCTGTCATGTAAAGCGAGCGATTCTGAAAACATATTATGCCGTCCACCCAAATTTATGAGTCACGAGTCGCCACTGCTCAGCTCCTGTATTATATTTGCACATTAAAATATCACAGTGGCAGCCAATGGTCCTCAAACCAGGGTGAACCAAGGAACAGTACTGCCAACCTCACTTTTGAAATAACTGATGGATAGATACATGTAGGTAAATTTGGGCTATTTAGGAATCTACTGTAAACAATTAGAGTCGTTAATTATTATTAACTATCGAATTAGTTGATAAACTTAAACAGGCAGATGAAACATTACAAACTTACCAGAGTGTGCCGCTGAACGTGAAGTATTGGGTATTTACGTAATTCAAGTTATGATTATTTCACAGCTTATGCCAGTTGAAAGTTCGTATTTTTATAAAATATAGAATTAAAATGCTCTAAGTGCAACAAATTTTTCTATGTTCAAATAAATTGAGTATCAGAGAGCTCACACTACAAATAACATTATTCAGCTTTTATTAGTAACTTTTAGACTTCATTATTTTAGCTAAAAATGTAACAATGTAAAGTTGTATTTCATTTGCACCCGTATAGAACATTCTAAGGGCTTTAGATCAGTAAATAAGAAACACTAATTGTTTATACATTATGTGATTCATCTTACTACAACAACATGTAGAAATCCGACAATGTGATTCAAAATAAATGTGTATATAATGAGAATATTGTTAGAGGTTTCATTTTGTGTATAGTCCAGCATGTAATCAAGATCACGGCATGGCTTTAAAAAAGGCAAAACATGTTTTTGCTCAGGGAAAAGGAAGTGTTGAAAAGCAGGTATAAAGTCACTACATTGTAATCATGCATTTATCTGCAACTGACTTTTCTCAACAGCCTTATTGCATTGGAATTATGCAATTTCTAATAACACAAGAGAAAAGCAATTAATTAATTAATCAGCTAGTTGCATTTTGGGGAGAGTTTCTTATTTCGCGGAGTATATGGACACATCTTGCGTGCAGAATTTTTAATGCTTGGAAATCTTTAGGGGGAAAAAAGAAAGAAAAATAAAACGCCCAGATGTTCCCAGAAAGTGGGAAAGTGGAACACAAAGTCACTAGAAGCATTTAAGACTGAATAAAGCCGCTACTTATTACACACTTGATATTTAAACGTGTTCCTTCCTTTAACCCTAGCATTACCAAGCATTATTTCATGACTTAGAACTTGGTAACCACCACTAGTAGCAAAATGTCTGAGCATTTTTTAAAACAAATTTATTTTAAAATGGGGTATTATATCTTCCCATGTTTTATAAAGGTTTAACTATTACTTTTTTCTTTTTTATATGAATCACGTTAGATATTATGTCAATCCTTATTACAGAGTTTATACTACCAACGGAAGTGACCACCACTGGTAACAAAATATCTCAGCAATTTTTAAAACAAATTTGCTTTAAAATTGGGAATTATATCTTGCCATGTTCATAAAGGAAATATTTCACATTGTTTAACTCTACTATTCCTTTGTACTTTTTACATGAATCACATTATACCGACTTTATGACCACCTTGACATTTCATGGTTTCTCAAAAAGACCAACAATGAAAAATTTGAAACAAATATACAATTCAGTAGTAGAAACAGTGATTGACAAGAACTATTAACTGCATGCCTTTAATCAACAAAATTAAAAGAGAACAATTAAAAAATTACTGAAGGTGGGCATAAAGTACCCTCCTTGGTAATGCGAGGGTTAATAATTCTGTTATGACGTAATCCAGAGGAAAAAGTAAAGCGCTTACAATTAATTTGGATCAAAGACATTTAACATTTGTTCATGGAATTGACAAAAGGCTTCTAGGTATTTGCATAATCCTTTAGAGAATGGAACTGAATGGAGCATGCTTTTTCTTTTCATTTTCTTTTCTTCTCATTCTTGTTCTTCTTCTGTTTTGTCTTTGTATTGTATTGCTCTAGTGACTGTGACTGTAAGTCGGGTATGCGATGCCGATGGCCTGAGCAAGCGAAGTAGAGGACATACCTAGCCCGCAGTGGCGGCTCGCAGTCAAAATTTTAGGGTACGCAAAGTGTAACAGCAACAACAACAACAACAACAACAATAATAATAATATTAATAATAATAATAATAATAATAATAATAATAATAATAATAATAATAATAATAATAATAATAATAATAATAATAATAATAATAATAATAATAATAATAATAATAATAATTATAATTATAATAATAATAATAATAATAATAATAATAATAATAATAATAATAATAATAATAATAATAATAATAATAATAATAATAATAATAATAATAATAATAATAATAATAATAATAATAATAATAATAATAATAATAATAATAATAATAATAATAAACCCCGTTTATCCGAAATATAGGGGGCGAAGTCATTGCGGATAACGCAAACAATATATTGTTTGGTTGTTTAATAAGAGCAGAGTGAGGGCGCTAATGACCTAGAAGTTGAGCGCCCTTAAACCCATAAATCATCATCATCAAGAGCAGAGTGAATGAGTATGACTTACGGACGAATTACCGCCAAAACTAAAATCACGAGTGTCGGCAGACTTTTTTCCAGTGGGATATAATATTAAATCATTATTTTACTGTCAAAATTTATAGTATTTGTTGCAGATAACCGTATTAATTTGTGCTAAACAAAAATTGTTCTTTACGCCAAAATTAAAATAATAGTTTAATAGCCAGTAACTGACTGCACAATAAGTTCACCAACTTCCAAGGGGGGGCCGTGGCCCCCCTTAACCCTGTTTCGCGACGCCCATGAGTAAAATGGATTAAGAAATTGAAAAATTGTCTGACTGCAGCTTTGTGTTAAATAGCTGAAACACTCCTCTTTTCATTGTCAGTGCGCTGCGAAAGCGGAATTTGTAATAGTTCACTGATTAAGTCGGTCATACTGGTATTACACAGAGTGATAACGACACGATTCAGATCTCTGAGATCTTCGTTCGTGGAGTATGGCTGTTCGGAAAATGTCGCATAAATTCGGAATTTGGCAGGCAAGTGTTCGGAGTGCTGGCAGACGCGTCTACGCATGCTCGGAGTGCGTATACAGACGGAATGTTTCCTTATCCCTGTTCAAGGGCCTCGTACTGAGGAAATGGGGCCGGGCAGGCAGAGGTTAAGCTAGCCTGCTCTCCACTACCCAGGTTCCATGCGTATCATTTCTGCCGCGCGTTTCAAACACGCAGCGCAGTTTTGATGAATCGGAATTGAGATTAAAGGATTTGACCATGCGCTGGTCATTATAACCGAGAAAACTTTTCTTGAACTGCAATTAGGGGAAAATGGCGGTTCAAATGATAAAATGCAGAATCATAGTTAAACATTATTTGTTGATGTATTACGATAGGGTAGGCAATGCCTACCCTGCTTACCCTGAGGAGCCGCGCCTGCTAGCCCGGTGCAAGAGAATGGGAAAGTAAGCAGAGAAAAGCAACCCCTTCATCAGAGAGGACACTTGTAAACACACTCTGAACCATGAATGAAGTGAGTTTAAACGGGTATTTGCGGCCAACGTTCCGAACTGCCCCATGGCAGCGTGTTAAAAAGCAAATTTGTGTCTCGCTCCCGCGCAACACAAATTTAAGGAACCAATATTTTGCAGGAAGCATCTAAGAAAGTACAATGTATTCATATTATAAGTCATATTTATACAATTTCAAGTTTATAAAATTATAAGTCAATTATTAAATTATATCTTAGAGAATATTCCGCAATGTTTTAGAGAAGGCCTGGCCCTTCTGGTACAACTATGGAAAAAATGATTGAGCAAATTAGGAGAACAGAATATTTGTAAGTACCACTTCGTGTTACAGCGCGGTTTACACAAGTCGATATTTTAACGTGGAGCTCAGTTTATTGATAATCTCTGTTCCATATGTTATCGTCTGTCAGACACACAAATAGCCTGTGTGTCCTACAGACAATAGCATATGGAACAAACTGTAATAAACTCAGCTGCATGTTAAAATATCGACTTGTAAACCGCGCCACAACACGAAGTGGTACTTGCAAATCTTCCGCTCTCCTAATGCGCTCAATCTTTTTTTCCATGGCTATAAACTCAGATGGGCCATCCTGAGTTCTTGGTATCATTTGCAACAGAGTCATGTTTCTTGAATTCGTTTGCCAGAGAGAAGAGATGCGATTTCACCCCATTTTAGTCAGAAAGTCGGCAATCAACTTATTTGATGTTCAGACCTAAGTCCTTCCTGAAGTAATCCTCAACTTCCCAGAAATGTAGAAATGCACCTCCATTAGTGCTTTCTTGGAAATTGTATATTTGTTTTCTTTCTTAGAAATGTTACTTTTATCCCGCCATTTATATTACAATAAAGTCTGACTAAACCGGACCCCCTGTTTACTGGAAACCTGGACTACCGGAAAGGAAATCTCGGAACGGAGAAATTTCTTATGGTAAATCTCGGAACGGAGCAATTTCCTATGGTAAATAATACTCTAAACCAGAACACCGCCTAACGCGGAAACGGAATAGTTTTCCCTGAACCGTCTGCATAATTAACCCAATTAATACGGATTTTCATTATGCTTAATACATAGTTACGTGCTTTTATAACGAACTGGACACGACTGAAGACATTTAAAGTGCAGCTGATATCTGCAGTTGTGAAACAGCAGTTGTGAAGTCATGGAAGGAATGGACGATGACGATGCCAACGAAAGAAAGTCAAAAATACGCACTTTCGGAGACTCATTATCTGTTGTGAGTGACCTTCAGGAATTTGCAGCTTCCAAGAATGTTCCAGAACTGCTGGAGCTGACGCAGGATACAAAGGAGATCATAGAGCGTTCTCATGTGAAGAAGTCGCGACTGTGCACTTTGACGGATATGTGGGGGGAAAGAAACTAAAGGAGAAACTAAAGGAGAAACTGCAATCATGTTTGACATGGAAGTTGAAAGTACAGCAAAATATACAATTGAACCGATTTTTTATTTACAGAATTTTATTTTAAATTATTCCTTCAGTTTTATTCTATAAGATTATACATTTTGTACTTTGTTTTACACTGTACAACCCCTTGTAAGACGAAAAACCCGTGAAAACGGAAAAATATTAGTGGAACGATCGCGTTCCGTTTTAGACTGCTTTTACTATATGTTAATGCTGCAAAACTGGAAGGTTGCCCTCGGGCTGTGTACATACTCGTATTTATCTATAGGTATGTCTGATTTTGGCTAGGACTCTTACTCTGGCTTTTGTCACCATTCGTTTTATAACAGCGCTAATGACCTTATAGTTGAGCGCCCTTAAATATGCATCATCGTCTTCCTCCTCCTCCTCCTCCTCCTCCTCCTCCTCCTCCTCCTCCTCCTCATCATCATCATCATCATCATCATCATCATCATCATCATCATCATCCTCGTCCTCATCGTCGTCATCATCCTCGTCCTCATCGTCGTCATCATCTTCGTCACCCTCAGACCACATTGGAGACAATAGCCATGGAGTCAAAGAGAAACAACAAAATAATAATCCATGCACTCCTAACTTCCAATAATAATAATAATAATAATAATAATAATAATAATAATAATAATAATAATAATAATAATAATAATAATAATAATAATAATAATAATAATAATAATAATAATAATAATAATAATAATAATGATGATGATGATGATGATGATGATGATGATGATAATGATAATAACAATAATAATAATTGATGATGATGATGATGTGATGGTGGTGATGATGGTGATGATGATGGTGATGGTGATGATGGTGATGATGGTGATGATGATGGTGATGGTGGTGATG
Source organism: Tenodera sinensis (assembly GCA_030765045.1). Taxonomy (NCBI): domain Eukaryota; kingdom Metazoa; phylum Arthropoda; class Insecta; order Mantodea; family Mantidae; genus Tenodera; species Tenodera sinensis. The sequence goes on from JAUKNM010000163.1 coordinate 735,502, forward strand.
ATGGTGATGATGATGGTGATGGTGGTGATGATGGTGATGATGATGGTGATGATGGTGATGATGATCGTGATGATGATGATGACAATAATAATCATCATCTTCGGGGAGTAAGACTCATACGGCTGGTTCCGACTTCACTTCTTTTGAACACTGTTGAGTCCATTTTGTCTGCGGTCTGCCAACATTTCTGTTCCTCTTCGGGTTGTAGTTTATAATGAGATTTGGTATGCGGAAGTCATTTATTCTTTGTGTGTGTTGTTTTCAGTTATTTCCACCTTGCTTTATTCTGTCTGTCAATTTAAATACGTTTAATTTCCTCCTCATATCTTCATTTTTTTTGTCTAGTAGGGCACATCGCGCGTCAGATCTCCAGCTACCGCTTCAATTCTTCTGTCCTCCTTTTTCGTCATAACCCAAAACTCTGACCGTAAAGCAACGTTGGTATTGCCATTTCTCTATAAAATTGTTAGTTTCCTTTCTAGTATCTTTAGAACTCTATTGATAACGCCGCATACATAACTGAATGTGTTGATTTTGCTTTGGACATCCTTATTCCTCATGTAGGAAATATTGCAACCGAGACAATTAAAAGAATGTATCTGTTCTATTATTTTGTCTTCCAAGTCAAGTTTTGCTGGAACTGTATCTGCTCCCCTAAGTGCTAAAACGTTTGTTTTGCTAACTGAAGTATTTCAATTAAAATTTTTACTTATTTTGTTTAATTGGGATAATCCCCGCTGCGCATTATTTCCAGAACTAGATATTACAACTTGGTATTCTGCAAAAAATAGGCGTATATAAAACTATATGTTTGTTTCTTTTTAATTATAAAATGTCCTTCCAAATTCATTTGTCATTTGGTTACTATTTCATGGGGGGGGGGGGGGGGGGAATATGCACATACCAGTTGGCCCACTTTACTCGGCATCACAGTAAGTAGATAACCCTGCGTGCGTTAGAAGAGTTGCAGAACGCCACGGGGCACTTCTGGCGTGTTCTGCCTCTCAGCGAAGACGTGAGATGTGAGGCAGTTGAACTAGCGTGTTTAGTCCGTGATGATAGACAATAACAGTAATAACAACCAAAAAGGTCTCCTTTTAGTCACAGGATCTTTATTTTTCCAGAGAATAAACTTATTTCTGTATATGGTGCTGCTGTCTAACATTACGAATAACAGATTGTAAAGTGCAAGCATGACGGCACGTAATGTTTCATTGCCATTCAGTTTCTTATTAATGTTGTATTTCATTATTATTTATTGTTATTATTACTGTTCTTATATTATTTGCATTATTACATTATTATGAGTGGGCCGCCTCCGTAGCGCAATTGGCAGCGCGCTTGCCTGTGGCGCGGAGGACCCGGGTTCGATCCCCGGTACCAGCATTGGGATTTTATCCCCTCTGGGAAGTCTGGCACGGGGTGCACTCAGCCTCGTTAGGGAGCTACTTGATGGAGAAGTAGCGGCCCCAGGTCGAGAAGACCGCATAACTGGCCGGGAGGGCTCGGGGCGCTGACCACATCCCACCCTCCAGTACTGCACCTCACCAATGACGCCTGTAGTGGGCAGAGGTGGGGGACGCAGCGGCTGGGCGGTAGGCCTTGGCCCTTCGTGGGCTGTCGCGCGGGGTTTACGTTTACATTACATTATTATGAGTAATTTTATTAATTTTATTATTATTAATGTTATTATTATTATTATTATTAATATTATTATTATTATTATTATTATTATTATTATTATTATTATTATTATTATTATTATTATTATTATTATTATTATTATTATTATTATTATTATTATTATTATTATTATTATTATTATTATTATTATTATTATTATTATTATTATTATTATTATTATTATTATTCGTTTAACGACGCTGTCAATTACCAAGATCACATGAGTGTCGGCGGTTTGCCGGAATTTCGTCCCGCAGGAGTTCTTCAGTATGCCAGTAGATCTACTGACATGGAGCTGTCGGTTTTAAGCACATTTAAAAACCATCGGCCAGGGCCGGATTTGAACCTACTACCTCGGGATCAGTGGACCAATGTCTAACCTACTGAGCCACCCGGACCGACTTTTCACTTTACAATCTGTAATTTGTTATATTAGACAACAGCGCTATATACAGGTGTGAGTTTACTCTCTGGAAAAATAAAGATCCTGTAAGTAAAGTGAGAACTTTTCGGTTGTTTCTACTGTTATTGCTTATTGTCACAAACTACACACGCTAATTCTCAACTGCATCTCACCTCACGTCACGCTGAGAGGCAGAACAGACCCCCACGAAAATCATAGTATTACAACATAATAACAATTTTTTCGATTTACCTCTAACCTCACTTCTGTTACTATCTTCCTCTCTCATTTTATCTTCTACTTTTCCATGTCTATATTTTATTTCTCTAATTACTCATCATGCTCCCTCCTAAACTCATCCCATTCTTTAGATACATCTGTTCTTATTTCCTTTATTAAATTCTCCTATACTAGTTTGATTTCTTGTACTAAAATCGGTATCCTGCTTCCACTTCGTTCTAATTTCTGGGACAAATTATTTGCTAATAATTCCATATTTTTCCTACATTCTTTTCCACTTAACTCCTTCTTCTGTTTCAAACTACTCATATTATTTTCAACCTTTTTTCGCAGCTTGCTTTAATTCTCCTACGTTATTCACAATTTCTCCTACCTCTCGTTTTAATTCTCCTACGTTATTCAAAATTTCTCCTCTCAGACTTTCTCTACATTCATCAAACATTTTTGCCATATTCTGTTTTAAACCGTTGAAATTCTTTTCCATATTACTTTAATTATTTTGTATATCCTTACTCAAAATATTTAACTTTTTCCATTCGTTGCATAATTCTTTCCAACTTCGATTCATCATTTTTATTTCCCACACTTATCCTAACTTCTTTCTCACTATCATTTCTCACTCCTTCTTCCCTACAATTCTCTCTAGTATTTTCCATTTTTCCTACTACTTTTTATGTCTTAACAGCATGAAATTTAAAGAAATTGTTTATTAAAATTTTACTTGTTTTAACTTTTTCTTCTTTCTTCCCTCTCACTGGGTATATCCACTTTTTCTTTCTTCTACACTCACTCCTACTTCACTTTTCTCTTCTCTCTTCTTGCTTCTCTTCTTTCTTCTCTGGTTCCTTCTTTCTTCTCTCTTGTATGAAGATTAATATTTTTCGCGTTAGTTTGTCCAAAATGTTTCTCTTTTTCTTTTACATCGATCCTATTCCCACCCGGCGTTGGTGCGCCATATGTAACGGTTATTTTTTAATTCAGAGAATTTATACTTTCTGTCTTTCAAATTTCTTGGACATTTCTTGAACAAGCAGCAGATCTAGTCCAAACGTTGCAGCGACGTTTGCAACTGGATGTTATATATTATCGATGTAAACGGCGCTTATCTTGCCACGGCTTAGCATCAGTTGGAGAGCTTGATGACTCTTATTCTTTATCTTAGGTGCGGTACAGATCGATGTCTAAATTTCGGCGGAATACGTCGTAAATGATAACCGAAATCCTTAACAATGACAATGCACAACGAACGACCGTCCAAGGCTTATATCACTATCTAAACTTATAAAGAACACTTTAATTTAAATTAACACCAACTAAAACAGTTTTATTAAAGGATTATATTTTAATCTTGATCTTTTTTACTTCACAGTAATATATATACCATAAGTCGTTGCACTATAACTGTCCATTTTATATCCATGTTGTTTATAAAACAAGTGAAGTGAGGCTTTGTTGCCTCTATTTCACCGGTTATAATGATTTTAGAGGGCTTGTGCAAGAAGCTGCTTCACAGTACTTGCTCCATCTCTGCATTACATTAATGCTTATTGCTAATAGCAAACATTCCTGGCCCTGCTTATGTGGTCATTAACGTTACTAATAAATTGCCAGGATTGATTTCACACATGTAAGACGTTCTTTAATGTTTAAACGTTACAAAGTAAAAATGATTAATGACAGTGCATGATTCTTGTAGCTGGAGTTGGAATACAGTAATGTATCTTGTGAATATTGAATTTAATGTAAATGGATATTGTAAAGGCCTATTGTGTGTGATATTCTTAATGGGGAAACATTGTCGATTATCATTTGGGGTGCTCTTGTGTGGTAATACGCTGGTAGTGAAGATGACTTTTGCTTTAAAAGAAACTTATTGTAGGTTATTGCCATAGTGTACATTGGAACCTTGGTTTAAGGATTCAGCAAGGTTAACTCCTACGTTTTCATTTATACATAAATGCTTATTATACACATATAAGTAGTACGCACTAAAAATTAATGAATCCTTTGGTAAGATTAACGTAAAGTGCAAGCAGCTATAATACGCTTTGCAATGAGTTATAAAATATTCTGATTTGTCATATTTAAGCTCAGATATTACTGTTGGAGTACAAACCAAAAATGTGCTCACTAAAGGAAAGCTTTTATTGTGTTGCTTTTATTCTTTAGTGAATATTTTTTATTTTCTTAACACCTATTACACCTTTCTATTTTTAAATGATTATTGAAGAAAATATACGATAGGTATAACATGACACAGTAGTTCCATAGTATTATTACACTATATGTTAAGAATGCATAAAAATGGCTAGCACATGAATATTCAAATACGAGAATTTGAAGTGTCTGCATGAGTGTCGGCAGTTGGAAGTTTGCAATCAATAATATTAAATCATTATTTTATTGTCAAAATTTATAGTATTTGTTGCAGATAACCGTATTAATTTGTGCTAAATAAAAATTGTTCTTTACATCAAAATTAAAATAATAGTTTAATAGTCAGCAATTGGCTGCAAATTAAGTTCACCAACTTCCATGGGCGAGGGGGGGGGGGGGGGCAGCGCCTCGCGACGCCTATGGGTGTCGGCGACAAGGCATAAACTACTTAGAATGTAGCAGAAGCGTATCATTTCGGCTACACGATGAAGGCCGTGAGTGATACACGTTAAATGTACCATGCTGGGGTGATGTGTTTTAATTTATTTAGCAGGTTTTAGCATGTAGCTTGCACCATCTGTCAGAAAAGTAGTACATTATCAGTTTTGATCCCCTCTGGGCACAGCAAAATTACTCTTTTGAAAAATTTCGACAATACTTTTGTGGTTAACCTTATCAATAACTTCAGGCGTCAATAGAAATGATTTAGTAGGTCTGTCTTGCAAAAGTACTCCCACAACTACATTTGCAACAAACCTCCCCACAGAATCCTGAGTTTCGTCTATGCAAATCCAAATTTTGTCACCCATAGATTGCCGAATTTGAGCCATAACTTTATCATAACATTTTGATAGACACTATTTACGTAGGGTTGTTGCACTGGGAGGCTCCCGCTTAGTGTATTTTTATGAAGATTTTAAATTCAGCATGTTCTACTTTGTGAGATAGTATGTTGCTACGTACCAACATTTTGCACATGTCTTCAAAAAACTCCGATTGAAGTGACAAATGGTCTTGTTCTTTATTCTTTTATGCTGCAACAAGTGCTTTATGTTTTTTTGGTATTGCAATGTTGCTTCAACAATTTCCGTTTCTCCTTGGAATCTCTGATTTGTGAATAACATAACTTACATTGTATCGTATCGCCATTCAATACGAAATTATTTGTTCCAAATTCTTCCAATAACGATTTAATTTACCATCACCTAAAGCTGAAGACGTTATTCACCTCGTATGTAAACACGGATCGCACAGAAAATAACACTCCCTTACCTGTACGGTACAGCTGTCATACTGAACCAGAGCACGCTGTTCACCCCTCAGTCCGAGGTAGCAGCGATGACGTCAAGCAAGCAATTCGCCGTGCAGTCAACCTGATTTCTTCTTCAGTGGATATATGTCCTCGCTCTAATCATTATCATTATCATTATTATGATCATCATCATCATCATAATCACCATCACCACTACCGTTACCGTTATCGTTATCATTATCATTATCATTATCATTATCATTATCATTATCATTATTATTATTATTATTATTATTATTATTATTATTATTATTATTATTATTATTATTATTATTATTATTATTATTATTATTATTATTATTATTATTATTATTATTATTATTATTATTATTATTATTATTATTATTATTATTATTATTATTATTATTATTATTATTATCATTATCATTATCATTATCATTATCATTATCATTATCATTATCATTATCATTATCATTATCAGTATCATTATCATTATCATTATCATCATTATTTTTATTATTTTTTTTAAGAGTTTTGAATAACGCAGATATTAGGGCAAGATATCTACAGCTTGAGCTTTTCTCTGCCCCTTGATTTTGAACGTTAGCATTACTTTTGCTGTTTTCATTATTATGGGAAACTCATTTTTTAAACGTTTGTCGTTAAAGAACACAAAGTTTAGTCAAATTGGTACACGTCTGGTTTATTAAGCAATTTGAGAAATTTCCCCGTGGGAGACTGTATTTTTAGTATCCTTTTTTAGATTCTTGAGCTTTTTTGTGTGACTGTGATCGAGAACACTATAACTATGATTAATAGACATTTGACCTCTTTCACTTATATTGCCTATTTTTTTTATTTTTCACTATCCTTATAAAGTGATGTTTAAATAGGTTAACAACCTCAATAAAGTCTGCAAAACTAATATAATTGTGTTCTTAATTAATATATGATAATGGATGGATGATGTGTTATACTGCTTCCTGTTTATATTTCCCACATTGATCTTTGTTCTCGTTTTGTTAGTTGTGAATGATTTTCAGGTAGCTTATGTTCCTAACTAACCTGTCTGACGAATGAGTGCAGTTTTGAGGCGAGGGCGCCCCTGTGCCCTGGTCAGGGACCTGTCCATGCTACACAACGGGATTTGTGACGTAATACGGCTTACCTGTAATGTTTCTGCACTAGTTTCCCCTACCTGCATCTGCACTCATTACATTACACGGGTAGTACTTTTATTATCTGTTAGTAAATAATTTGCATATTTTAGCGTGTGTTTTCACTCTCTGAGACACTTTCCTCGTTATTCATTAAGTTTCCAATAACACATTCCACTAGGAGTAGCCAGAGGTTTCGTTCATTAGAAGAGTGTTGGTTTAAAATAAATAAGCATACATACAACGCTTAGTATGTTGTGCGGGATGGCAAACTGATCGATTTTTAAGAAGAAACCACTATCCAGAAGTGCACGGTTTGGACGCTGGGGAGCGTCGAAGTTTGAGAACGAACGGTTGTGACAATTTATTAAGATGCATTTTAGAACCTTAACCCTAGAACGCTAAGCCTCGTTATTTTTACGACGCGCGATTGGCAATCCTGCTTTTACTCCTATAGTTTTCGCGCCACAATTATTTCCTTTTCAGTAGCTTCCTAGCTTTTGAAAAGCTTGGTCAGTGGGTGTGCATTGTCGAAATCGGGTGCAACAGTGCATTGTTAGTAAGTGCTTTGTCGTAAATTTTACGACGATTAGTGTTCACGTATCCAGAATTTCATAAGGAAGCAGATTTATTTTTGTAATAATATGAATTCAGGAAAGCAGGACGTGTAATAACAATTCAGGAAAGTATTGCTTTCGATCGTTTCAGATGAGTATTCTGCGTGCAGACGACCCAAATTTTGGAAAAAAAGATTATGGCAATGCTTCTTGAAGAAGATAGTAGCCCCCAGATTGAATTTAGCTCCGACGACGAAATTGATAATGTGGAGTCTGATGATGTAATAATGGCTGATACAGATGGTGAAGATATGGCAGGACCAAATATTGATATGTGTATGAGCAACGATGAAAATTCTCCTCTAACTAGGCAAAGAATGTCGCCATGCTTATTGCAAAGAACATAGGGCAAATCTCTGCACAAATTGTTGTAAGTGAGGCGAGATAGAACTGTCTTTGTTGTCTCATAACAGTTTAAATGAGTCAAGGTAATATTTTATGAGGCAGGCATAAACATTTGTGAGATAATAGTAATGTATTTTGTAATATAAATAAACAGTAGTAAATTTTACGAGGCTTAGTGTTTATGTACTATAGGAATAGGGTTAGTGTTCCAGGGTTAATATGGAAGGTAGGTATGCAACCCTTTAGCCACCTGTGTACTGCGGTTGAACGAGCTGAGACAAATTAATAACATTCCTGCATTGCGCTACATTCCTTCATAGAGTACTTGGTGCGCGTTCCACTTGTGTAGTTTCCGGTTTTAACAGCAGTGCGCCACGCACCAGTACACAGTTCTGGGAAATGGCCGACATGAGTTCCAGCAGAATTTGGTGTAAATGTGCGGAATCACCTCAACGTCGCATATGCAAATCGATGGATTGGTAGAAGTGGACCAGTTCCACGTCCAGCATGGTCACCAGGTCTCCGGTCTGACAGCTCTCGACTATTTTCTTTGGAGTTGTATAATATTATGGTGTATGGCACTCCTGTAACATCAGTACATGACCGTATTGCTCAAGTCCACGGAGCGACTGAACATCTTCAAAGACAACCTCACGGGTTGAGACTCAGCACCGCCGATATAGGCTCTGCAATTATGTAGGAGGTACGCAGTTCGAAGCCCGTTTGTAATGTAGACAATTCGATATGCTACTCATGTTGGGTTTATTGACGAAATGAGAACGCACGCCCATCTCACACTTCGATGCGCTACAGCGTCCAAACAGTGCTTTTTCGGACAGGGGTTCCTTCTTGAAAACCATTAAGTTTGCCATCCCGCATAACTACTAAGTGTTGCCAGTGTTTTGGACACACACACACACACACACACACACACACACACACACACACACACACACACACACACACACGCACGCACACGCACACACATGTATGTTATAGTGCAATTGAAGTGGCCGTATTTGACTCGGATTTTGACTGTACACCTGATAACGCTTATCAAGTCTTCCTTTGTAATGCAAAGATGTATTTGTACATCATCCTATATTTGTAGATCAGAGGTTAATGGTTGCATAAAGTGATAAATCAGTTTATTACATTCATTTATTTACTGTTTATTTGTTTTCAATGTTGTCGGCAAGAACCAAGGAGGTGAAAAGATTGTCATAGGTGACATTTTCCCTTGTGCATATAAAGTTACATTAAATGTTTTACTACAGACTTACCAAGACGCTCATCATTCGCTCTACTCTCATCTTTTACAAAACAGGATAAGGCATTCATAATATATTATTAGGATTCTTAGTTTGCTGTCATTCAATACTTTTCTCCATACTTTTCTAATTTTGAGCTCATCAGCTCTGCGAATCTTCAGTGGCATTTACAAGAAGTAAAGAGATGCTCGTCGATTTCTATGTTCTAAAATAATCCATTTTTCTATGAATCTGTCTCAGACCATTAGTGTCTTCACAAAAGTGTTCCCCTACTTTACTGACCCTGGTGAACTCAGTTCCAAGCTCTTAGTTGTTATGGTACCAGGAATGTACAAAATAGCCATAAATATTTTCAGTTATTCAATGTCATAATTCAGTAATTACCTTACCCCAAAACTCAGTGTGCTTCTGTCTCAGTACACATTACAATCTGCTTTAAACCCTTTGTCTGTGATGCAAGCCTCATTCACATTATGATTTGCATGCGGAAAAGGACCTGCATAATCCTGGAATGCATTCTATACCTCTATCGGCTGAAGCATTACCTATCCTCCAGCTTTCTAGGGTATGCCATTTGGAGTAATAACTATTATAGTTGTTACTGTCCTTATGCGATCTGTTTTGACAGAAGTAGAAAGATAAGTGCATCGTTACTATATATAAACTGCACTTCAATTGGATAGCTTTGTTATTTACAGTGGCATAATATTTAGCAGCATTCTGTGTTTTCATATTTCTGAATAACAGGGTAAGGAAAACATATGGACTGGAACCAACGAAATTTATAGTTTGGAAAAGTAATGTTGGTAAATCAAAATTTAAACGTAGTAACATAGTATTTTATGTTTATATGGATAAGTATTAGAATATGCTATAAAAGTTAGCTTTCCCTTAGGAACAGCAACTCAGTAGACAATAAAAATATGAACACAAATATTCTCATCCACTAACAAAAATGTAAAGTTGCATACCCGCAAGATTATTGTTAATTAGGCGAGCAAGTGGACTGTCGTCTTCTGATGATGAAGAGTCTGAAGCTACAAGTTGCTACGATTCTTCATCAGACGAATGGTTCAATGGCTCGCCTTCGAGTTAATTATTCGCAATTTGATAAAGAACATTAAAGATGTCCTCTTCTGTTTGTAGACGTGGACGTTCGTAAAGGTGTATGTATATAATTACAATGCCACATGGAATGCTTTTTAGGGAATAAATATCAAGGCGTAAGATACCTACTTCTGTGCCTGACTATATCGTGTCCGTTTTAAAACTTACATTTCCGCTACTGTAGCGATAAGCGACAATGAAATGAAAAGTTAAGCTTCTGGGTTCATATATTGTTGATAAAATATAAAAGGATGAAAAAACAAGGAAAAACAAAGTTTTACCGACCCAACCGCGGATCTCAGTAAATCCGGATTTGTCTAGTGGAATGTTGCCCCACAGTAAGTGAAATTAAATGCGGCTTTAGTGGCCCTTATTAATGGAAAAATCATAGAATTTTAGTATTTTAGACATAAAAAATGAAGTAGAAAAAAATATCAATGGCGCAGTCACGGTTCAACTGCTAAGCACAGTAAGGTAAATGAATGAGTCATCTAGATTGGTTTCTCACAGAAGAAAGCGAGCTACACGCTGCTTATGGGAGCAGCAAGCAAACACATCCGCTGCCTGGTTTACATGGAAAGTAGACAGGGAGATACAAATCTCAAGGCAAATGACACGTATGTAGTTACTTGACTAAGAAGCACTTCTACAAAATTCTTTTATGTTGGTCGTCTTCCCAACCATAAGGTGGTGGAATTATTGTCTCAAGTCACTGCCACTTATTTTAAGTAGTATACACTGAAGAATGCGATGTTGCTTGCTTGTAGTTTTGGATTACACATACAATAGAATTTACTTTAATCGTCTCATGGAAAGGGAGTTATTGATGTGATTTGAGAGCAAACAAAAGGAAGGGCATGGATGACTGTAAGATAAAAAAAAAAAAAAACTAAAACAGAGTGCTTTTAAACATTATGACATTGTAAATAACAAAACTATCAAAATTATTTCCCTTAGTCTATGTGAATCTGCAATTCAAATAGACAAAGCAAAAATGTTTATCGAAAAATGAGTTGAATATGTTATCCCAATTGAGGCAAACTGTGGAGTTGATCTTATAATAGGGTTGTGTCTACTTGTGGATAATGCACAACTGCCATTAGAATAGTTAGTGGAAGAAATCCATACATTCTGTATAGCAGGTGGGCCAAAAGAGCCGTCCTATCAGTTGTATGCTTCCTGGTTGTCGCGTCTCTGATGCTGAATGGGACAGGAAAGCTGCGACGCGAAAGATCACTCAGGTAGTGCTGTTTTCTGTGTATTTGCTCCGTGGTTTGTCCTGATAAGCGCAGCTTATCTACTTGCAGTTTGAACCAGGTCATTCAGGCAAACCGGTAACTGGTTGCATGTTCACCTGTTCACGTGGATATACTTGTGAGTTTATGACGTATAGGGAGACGCACCGAAATGAGCTTAGGCTCGAAGGCTGTATTCTCAACCATTTCTGACCAATATCTGCCTTCTGCGCGCATTTTTTGACGCATAGGGATGCAATTAAGAATTTTTGGATCATTCCAAATAATATTATTTCTTAACCATTATCTTTCCTTATTGTTATTAAGGCAAAACAGCTGTAGTTGACCTGAGAGTGCATTCAAGGACTTATATACAACGAACTTTCCTTAAAACCACATTTACCCTAACCGTTTCATCTGGACGACTTCCAAGATCACGTATCGTTTGGTAGAAGTCTCTTGAACAAAATCATGGACACGTGATTTCTCCAGGCAGGTTTTCACGGGAAATAAATTGTTTCGCCAACTACTCCAATATAAACGAACGTAAACATACATTGTTGGGATCCTGAGAAAACTCACTGGCTACGACCAATCAAATGCAGGCTCGGTGGTGTGTTTAACCAAGTTGCAGCATTCTAGGAGACAGCATTATTGGAGACAGCATTATTGGACAAGTTTATTTGGCGCCTAGGCCTAATAGGCAGCGTTATTTTACACTCCTGCAAGACGGACTGAAGTTTGAGAACCTTCAAAAGACTCGCCCCTTTACCTAGTTCCAAATCACTGGATGATGATGATGTACCACTCCAGCAAATATGTTAACAAAATGTATCTCCAAATTATGGATAGGTTGTGGTATTTACACCCGGTGGCAAGCAGGTCGCCCAATTTCACTTTCCCCCCGCCTCGGTAGCGTGATGGTTAGCGTGTCTGCGTCACGTTTAAGACGTCGCGAGTTCGAATCTCGCTTCGGGTAAGTTATCCGGGTAAGGTTTTTTTCCGAGGTTTTCCCTACCCTGAGAAGAAGAATGTCGGGTAACTTAAAGCTCCATGGACCTCGGGCTCATTTGAGCATCATTTCACCCATTTCATTTCATTCATTCGTCCGATATGACACACTGTTGGAGGACGTTAATTAAAAAAAAAAAAAATCACTTTCCTGCTGTTTTTGTTATGGGAATTGAATCAGAAATTCCAGGCACTTTAAAAGAAGGAGCAAGTCACGTCTGTGCTTTGGTATTAACAAAAATGTTAAAGCATGTCCATGGTGACACCTTCTGAGAGGTGCTTACGGGCGTTTATTTGAAACCGTTTATTTTGAGCAATACACTAACAGAATATAATTAAATCCTAATGCAGCCTAAAAGGAATCTAAACATATAAAAACAGCATTTTGTTCAATCTAGTTAACCATGCAGAACCAGCTGGTGGGATATAACTGCACTGTCATATGAATATGTTACTATGTATTGTTGTAGGACCAGTGCACTTTAACAATGGAACACAGCAATTTGACAGCCTGCTTATAATCTTCGCAAAAGTTGAAGGCGGGCCGTACTGCAGACTCCAGCGAATCCTAAGCTTGGCCCTCCTACCAGCGCTGCCGAATGTGGTACACGCATCTCACGCGCTCCTATGTACAGAATCTTCCGGTACACCTACTACGCTTGGCAACAGCGCTCCGATTGAGCATTGGTCAGCATTCACATGTCTTTAACTTTTGCGAGCAGTTTAACAGTTCTTATCTAATACTGTAAACATAGCATTGCTCTGTATTACTATGGGTAGTGCTTATGCTGACGTAATTTAAGAAGTACGGTAAGCAGCAAGAGCGAGCTTACACAAGCTGCTCTGTCACTGTTTAGCTTGTTTCATCCATTCTGTAGTGCAAGGATACTGTATGCTGACCCAAGATGTATTAAACATATCAGTCAGTTACAGGAGCACATACATAGAGAGGGAAACGGAGCCTCGGTACCGCGTGCGGTCCCCTCAACCGCGCGCCCCGACTTCGGTTTCCTGTGCTGTTATTTTGTCATTTAGGTGAACGCTATGATGCTTACCTTCATACCATAATTCTCCTTCCATCATTTCCCTTCATTCCATTTCCTTTCTCCCTTTCAGGTGTGCTTTCGGGCTCGTGGTGCATGGCAATGCCGGGCAGATGGCGCGGATGTTTGCGCATTGTGAATGCTGTTGTTGACGCTGGGCAGCGGTGTGTGATCGCTGTCTTCTTGTGGGAGATGCTTGTCAACACAGAACCCAGAGTGATGGTGGCTACTCGGCGGGTCCTGGCGGGTCCAGCACTTGTTAGGAACTTCCGCGCGTCTCTGTAGTCCGTCTGCCTGCGACCCTGTGGCCTCCTGTGGTTCCTTCACTTCGTCCCTTCCTCCTGGAAGGTGTTAGAAAACTTAAATAATTCCCAACTTTCTTTTTTGTTGTTGTTGTGTTTAACGCCCGCTTTTACTACTACGGCACCGCAGGCGCCCCCTTTCTTTCTCAGAACATTTTTCGGTCATGGAATTCTGCAATGCAAGTAGTTATATTTGTAGCTCGTGTGGAGCCTCACTACAAGGAAACTGCAAAGCAGTGCAAAATAATTGGATTTTGGGTTTCAAATGTTTTTGAGTCTCAAATTGTGAAGAGAATGGTCATAGAATTGCTTCAAAATTTCAATGTGTTTTTCTAGGAGAATGACGTTTATCGTGAACACGGAACGTAAGCAAGAGAAATAGTATAAATTTGCAACTACCAGTCTTACAAATCAGGCACTTAACTTTATCGTCGTTCATCTCAAATACAAAGATATTGGTTCTTCTGTTCAACGTGGAACGTATACCCTTTTGACACTGCATTACTACTCCGTGTCATCCGCCTCTGGCTACTAAGTCTCTCTCTCTCTCGTTGCCTTCGTCAGTGGTGGGAGGAAAATAACATGTGTAGGGGAAGCAAGCGTGTGCCGCAGGGTTGAGCAACCCTGTTCCAGTATATAAAAGAGGTTGCGCTTTGCACTTAGGTGAAATTAAGCCAGAACGTGGCACAAACGTTTCAATTACGAAGTCTTTCGAATGTCAGTAATATTTGAAATTAAGTTGCAGAACTGAGATACACTTAAAATTTATCGATTTAAATTGTTCACTTAATGCTGAACGCAGAAACGATAGTTGTTAATAATTACGCCAAAAAGGAGTTTGCAGACATCATCCAAAAATTCTGAATTCAGAAAAGTATATTTTGCTGTGGTAAGAGGGAAACCAGGAAACAGATGATACCGGCAGGGCAAAGAAAGTTCGAACGGGCTGCGCGGTGTTTGTTCGGGGGACCATAAGCCTCTACTAATAATTCTGTCCTGAAACACACTTTCAATGTTCTCGTCGAAAGATTGGCCATATGAGCTGTTGCAGGGACGTGTTGGAAAACGGTAAAATCACGCTCCCCTGTCTATTTTCTAAAAAGGGGGGCAAAATTGTATACACGTATGTCCGGGTGTCAACTGCTGACTCGGAAAAAAATGGCTGCATAACTCAGAACCTAATATTGTTCATGAAGTAACCGTTCATGACGATTATTGGTCTATGATGTGCCATTAACGGAGAAAGATTTGTCACAGCTACAATAAGAGATCTTTCTCTCAGGGGTAACTTAAAACATAAAGTGTATAAGACAAACCCACACGCCTTGGAAGAATTAAAACAAAACATCCGTCTGGAAATCGTCAGCATTTCTGAACATTCACTATGGCGAATGATGGAGGTGCCAAAATTGTATGGACAACGACGGTGGCTAATTTCAACATCTCCTTCCATAAAGTTGGTAAGTAAAGCCTTTAAAGTGTTTTTTTAAAATGTTGTGTGGTTTCATCCACGCTTTTCTATGATAGCGGCAGACGGCAACGAGGGCCGAGGATGCGGACAGGTAAAACATCGCGCAGTCCGTTCGAGGCTTTTTTTTTTTTTAAAGCTCTCCCGGTAACTTGGATAATTGAAATTGTTGCTAGTTTCACAGATTTATCATAAATTGTGTTGAAAACAAGCGCACTTAACATTACGAACTTGTCATATCTCAATGACAGAGATTCTGAACTAAGAATCGGCTCTTTGAAACTCTTCGGAGCCACCTTCAATTCTTGTAAGGGTGACAGTTAAGGTATGGCCTTCAAGGCAAAACAGACCTTACCAGTCCTGAGTTCAGTACCCCTTGTGCATAGAGAACCTGTGTCGTATACGACACGCGGGGATAATAATTGCATTTCAGAATAGAGAACTGCACCACATGATACTTCTAGCGAATGAAGTGGCTGAGCAAACTAAGTGATTTCACTTGTCCCAACAACCTTTATGTATGTAGATGAGAATCCGTACCTCTGAAGTCAAGTGCACTTTCAGAAATGTTTGTCAGCTATTTACGTCAGTGCTTCATTTCCTTTTCCGCGTAAAGTACTTATTAATATCTAACATGAACTAATTTTGCTTTACAGCTGCGTTTCCCATCCCATAGCTCACGGACCCCGTGTGAGTGAGAAAGGAAAAATGTGCGAGGCATACCGATTTGAATTTTCACACTCCGTTCCTCCAAAAACGTTCCATGTCAGACTGTACCCCACAGATACGACACAACTATAGTATGTGAGGTTAAATTCAAACATGGAAAGCAGAAACAGATGGTACTACATTCCACTCGGCACTTGGTAATCCTTAACTGCCTAATCTCAAAGTCTTTACTACTGAAACTTACTATATAAATTCTGTATTGCAAAGGTATTTCTCAACGCCTGCTTGCACCAATACGAAAAGCAAGCACGGCAAGCAATATCAGGATATTTTCCACACTTGTGTAGAAACTCCTCTATATTTCAAAAGTATGGCTGATTCTGAGAGACTAGGCAGTGAAGGATGACCGTGACAGTGTTTCTCAGCAGGTACTTGAACCGTCATTAGCGCACCAGCTCCTCCTAGTACCGTCAGATCATGTTTCAAGTCAAACCTCACACACTATACTTTGCTTGTTCAGAGATAGGTACTCCTTTACAAGGGTGAACAAGAATTTGTTTCAATCTACTCTTACTACCAATTCCTCTTCTAGCAATAAAGGTAAATGCTTGGACCTTGGTATAGGGGAGTGGTAAGTTGCTTCGTCATGTGGTTAAACCATTACCTTTAAGTTTTCTCGATCTCCAAGTTAGTGTAAAACAGTGTAAGATAGTTAAAATCGGGGTCCTTAAAGATAGAGTTTACATCTCCAATTTGTAATTAAGAGAAACAAACAAACAAACAAACAAATTTAAAAACATATCTGTCATAAATATTTTTTTGAATTAAGATTTATTGTGCTAGAGAAAAACTGCAAAAAAGACAATGAATTATTTGCCATGACCCGTTATTGTGAAGTGAAGCAATGAAACCTCCAAAATTAAAAGGACAGTCAGAAAGTGACAGTGTTAAAAAAACACTAGAATATTGTAAGATGTAGCAGTTGCAAAAATAATAAATAAATAAATAAACAATAAATAATAATGATGATAATAATAATAATAGTAGTAGTGATAGTGATGATAATGATGACGACGACGATGATGATGATTTTTTTTTAATTAACGTCCTCCAACATTGCGTCATATCGGACGGGATGATGATGATGATGATGATGATGATGATGATGATGACAATATAACATAATAGACAAACATCCAGTATTGATATAGGGAGAATTCGTTGAAGGATTAAACGTTCTTATATTTTTCAATATAATATTGCATTATTATTTATTTATGCCGCTCGAAAAGCGAGAGATCCGTGGTTCAAATCCCGGCTATGGCATTGAATTTTTCAGTCCTGATTCCACCTCTTAATAATACAGCATGTTTACTGTAAAGCTTTAGATGTTTTTGTGATTCTAAGGACAAAGTTAAAGCTCTTCTTATAACACAGAATCGTTTAATTCAATAAGTGTTGCTTATTTCAAGCAACATTTGCAACCTTTTCCATGATAGGCATTAAGAATTTGAGATAAATCTAAAGAAACTTAAAATGTGGTCTTTCTACAAGGCCAGGCGTATCTACCTTGTCCCTCACCTTTCCTTGTCCTCATTACAGCGCCACGCCTCTAGCCCCGTATTGGCCAGTTTTCTTTATTAACAAGCTTTTGCCTGGTACCGGTACATTAGACGCGGCTTACAGACTACAGTTTAGGATGGACTTACATTTAGCATTATTTGCATTATTTACAGTTTTCTTGTTTAAAAAATAAACCCATATGGTGACTAACTTTAGGTCACCGAGAACAGTTTTTTGTTGCAGGTATTGTTTATGTTATATATATATATATAGTTATGCCTCACTCCTTATGAGACCTTGTAAGACGATAAGAAACTGAGGGATGCTCCCGAACAGTGCATTTTACTAAATTCGTTTTGTGTACTATAGACTGTTTATGTTAAAGCAGTGGCGGTTATTCAAGTGAAGCAGGTGAAGAGGTTTTCACCTGAATATAGCAGTATTCCATTTTTGTTAATGTTGGCATTATTACTGCTATTCTAACAGTTTAGTCACAAATTTCAACTGCTAGCAGCCGTAGCAGGGTCAGTGACCAACCCTTCTTTTGTTTGGAAATTACAGCCAGGCAGCCGGCAGAGAAAATTGGTGGGAGCGCGCCCTCTGATCAGCTGCAAGGCCAAGTGAAGCAGTCAGAACTATGGAAGAAACTGTTGCATCAAACAGCTTTGTTGCCATGGCAACATGACGTCACGAAACCATGTAGTATGGGGAAATAGTATGTGCATGCACATGTTTCAGGCAAACAAGAAATATTTTCACTTGGGTAGGGGTACAGAACACGGTAGAGGGGTTGGTTTCTGTTTTCGCGCGCTTAGAAGATAGTAGTCATCTACCTCGAGGAAGAGGTGGTGGTAAATTTAAAGGTGGTGTTTTACATAACTGTAAACGGTATAATTTACGAGTTTGCTAGACCCCAGTGTTTGTAATATTTGAATTACGGAATATAAGTGTTTTGTTATGAATCGAGTGAACGATATAGTTTGCAATTTGTTAGAAACCCATTTTCCAGGCGGAAAGATGAAGGCGAGAAAGATGTTTTAAACTTTGGGCGGCCCACTGATTTCATTGATATACCCATTAAAAGAGAGGATAATAAAATAGGGAAGCCTAATGACATTAAATTCAAAAGCTCTTGGTTCGATAACCATTGTTGGTTATGCAGTAGCCGTAATTTGCAATCGCTGTTCTACTGGCCTTATTTACTTTTAAGTAACAAAAGTAACGTGTGGAACAAAGAGGGATTTCATTAATGTAACCCATTCCCTTTACAAGCACAATGATTCGGCGGAACATTTTAAATGTAAATTACAATTAAACACTTTTGAAACAAACAGAAACACGATAGCTAACGGTTTTCAAGAAAACAGCAGACCTTTTCATGTGCGTTTGTGAACCATTACAATTATTTCTTATTTCTTTTGTGCTTCTCATATTTGTGTCCTGGTGAATAATTTTACCTTCGATATGATGTAGAAGGTTGAGAAATAAATTTTCACAAATTCCTAGAAAATTGCGATAGTTTTCCGGGTCCTTTAACCTCAATTCGTTTTGAGTAGACCCAATACTGCTCGGCCCGTGCCCTGTTCTCTTCTTTGTAACAAAGACCGTGTCCGCCAACATCTTTTACTTCTAATACATTTTATTCCTACTGAGACTTGTGGATATATATCCCAAACCTATACTTAATATAGTAATCGCTAAATTAATATTTGCGTCTGCCATCTTTATTTCTCTCGCTTGCTACGTGAACTGTCATTTGTATTGGACCAAAATGGTAGTAGTATGACAGACACTGTTTCTTATGTGTGCAATTCCATTGGTTACAAAAGGTTTGGTCAAAAATGTTGTACCATGGTACACCGGCTTTACATTGTATTTTCAGCATGCATAAGTGAACTTCTTCACCTAGTTTGTAAGGCACGAGCCGCCACTGCTTGACTTAATCACATGTGTGTGTGAGTACAACTTAACTGGTTTGAAACATTTCCACTTCAATACTTCTACTTCAAACAAGGTCACTTGTTAATGCACATGCTGTAGAATCTCAACATAAGTCTCTGGAAGTATGCATCCATTTTACTACAACTTTGCTGATGCTTCAAATTTCACTTATCTCTTCTTCCCATTCTTTATGAAATTATTTTACAACAAATCAGAATATTTTATGGCAAATCCTTTCTTTTAGCCCTCATAATTGTAATTTTGTATAGGCTGGCTACTCCTAGTAATGGATTAGAAGTCTGCTGATATTCATGCAAAAGGTGTGAAACATTGGCAGCACATCTGACTTCCTTAATTTCCCGCTGACAGTCTACAAACTTATGGAAATTTTGCATTCCCTTTGGTGGTGGAACAGCTACCAGTCAGAATGGTTGTGTAATTTTGTAGATATTCACAACAGAGTGACATTTTAAATCTTTGTGCCTTCTCTTTTTTTTTTTTTTTTTTTTTTTAAATTAACGTCCTCCAACATTGTGTCATATCGGACGAGTGCCTTCTCTTTGATCCTATAGTTCATTAATAACATAAGACATAGCTTTTGCATAATACATACCTGAACCCTTAACATCTATCTACCTACAGTAAAATAGAGCTGCAAAAATTGCATTTGAAGATTCTCACTCCCAGACTACCAAGTTAACTACTTTTGGAAAGTCTGCGACCATCAAGAAAAATAACCCTTCTCTATTGCTAACTATAAAGCATTGTTTGACTGATTTCTAATGCTATAATAAATGAACACAGTTTTCTCTCTTTATACAACTTTATAATACTGTTAACAATCTTAATTATAACATACAAAGGAGATAGAGCCGGAAAAGATTGTTACTTAAGTGTTGTTAAAATATCAATATGGTATTGCATGCATATCATATTAATATAAACAAATTCAATTCTATTTTGTGTGTGTGTGTGTGTGTGTGTGTGTGCATGTGTGTGTGTGTGTTGCTAAATCATCTACATATATATTGTTTGGAATGAGAAAGTCACTTTTACTTAGTTTACTTTATTTTATTTTCTCTATAGTTACAATAACCATTGTTTACTCCACGGCACTTTCACTAAAAGTCAAAGGCTTCCTACAAGCATGATCTTCATAACTGCAGTTGTTTTGTATTATGTACAAGGGCTTTGTATATCTGTTTTAATCTTTCAGTAATCTATGAAATAAATTAGAAGGTCTTCTACAGACCACTTCCATTAAAAAGGTACAATGGTAAAAGAATTATTATTTTAGTTGAGTGGTTTTTAGGATTACTCTACATAGGTACCATACACAAACAAGCATATACATTTTCTGTTTGTAATATAACTATACATTTACACAGCTTTCTATAGCTAAAATTATAAGAATTCCACTTAAATTAATTACGTGATATTAAGCTTCCTACACTTAATTGCATTAAACTATTGCTTACGTGCTGATAATTTCCTTTCAATTAATGATGTGTTGATATTCATGTATATCTACTTATTATTTATGTTAGATATTATGTAGAATATAATTATACCTATTGCATTATTCTGTATATCTTGTGCAATTTGTCACTACTCCATGTTGTTTGCTGGATTCTTTGTCATTCTATTTTTGATTATGACTCAAGATATTAATGGTATAGTTTTAGATTAAGTTTCATATATTCATATAACGGATATGATCAAAGAGTCTGTATAGGAAAATTTGGAGCTTATTGGAACTAACAATTGTTGACATTCCTCAAATTATGTAGGTGCATGTTTTGTATTATGAGTCTGAATAGATAGCATACAAGTTATAAACAATACATGAGCATAAACATATAAATACAATTTACAACAGAATTATTAGCATAACTGACGTGCAATTTTCTTGATGTGTAAAACCTCTACTCCAAAACACATGATACAAAATACCTTATCGTTTTTATAATATATCAATAGGAATATAATCCTACACAAGATTACCAGATTATTTTATGGAATGTAGAGAACAATGGTAAAAAATGTAGGAAATTGACAAAAAATAGGATATTATTGGTCCATCCAAAAATAATTAAATTTACAATTGAAATTATATATGTATACACACATACACACAGGTATATGCCTATATATTTTGTTAAAATCTTCTTAACATTTTCTTAACATACAATGTTAAATATGATCATCAACAGTCAGTCCATACTCCTCTGAAGAATCAATATTTTGCATTTAATATGACTTAACTTTGGTGAACAGATTTTTATCCTCTCTTTAACTTATGCCAACAAAGTTTGTGTTTGTATTGTCAGCTCCTAATGCTACACATTTCCTTTGCATTCCTAAATCTACTATATTTTGAAATTTGATGATATTGTTTCTATGGATTTGTATGAAATGCTGGCAGAACTTTGGTAAGTTTTGTTTATTAGACGACAGACTATTTACTTTTCAGATTGTTCTTCTTCAATAACCAAAATACAAATGGAAGAGTGAGAGTAAAGCATCTGCTTGCCTCTACAGGGCACCAACCTTTTACCTCAGAGTGCAAATACTCATTGCCAATCTCTTGTTCAATGTTACTTATGCACCCGTATGCTCTTTGACTGTAGTTGGTGTGTCCATTTTGTCATAGTGAGTTGCAGTTTCGGCTAAGAACCAATTATCATTTATATGTTCCCAGTTCCAGTCATGTGTTAATGATCACTGTTTGTTTCTGAAATGCAGGACATTAGAGGCTTAAAAAATTCCTCTTGGGATGCTGTACAAATGTTTAAAATGTAGGACATTTTTGGGAATTTCCAGACTCTGGTAACCCAACTCCTATACATTAGTTTGAATATGTTCCAGGAGTTAAAATAATGTAGGTTTTGCAACATGCCTTTCATCCTTACTAAGTTACAAGTGTTTCAAAGCAATTAACCTTGCTGCAGCCCAAAAAATGATATTTACTTCTTGCTTAGCGACTCATCTATCAGGCACAGAACAAAATGCATGAAAATCTCTGTCACTGTATTTGTTCTCATAACATCCTGTCTAATTATTATTGACCTCATTGCATATTATCAATTATTATTGTCACTTTAATCACCATTTTGTTTATTATTTTATATCTGAACTCTACCTACACACCAATGTGTTGGCTTAGTATATACAGGATTCAGCATGGAAAAGGGACCACAATAGCCAAAGTTGAACAATATTTATGGTAATTGTTGTTATCATGTTGATGCTTCATGTTTCACACATCATAGGGTAAAAGAATGCGAATCCTTCAGTAAAGGATTAAATTTTGTAAAAAGCCAGAAAAGTGAACCTGTCATGGTTATATTCATTAAGAGTTTAATATCAGTTACACACTTTTTAATTCTTAAGTTGCTTTCTAATATGGGGAGGCAACTTTAATTTCATGAATTAGTTTCTAGTGCTGCTGTTTATTTAAGAACTGGAATAGCATCAATAAGGATTAAAAGAATAGATGTGCCTGGTATTTTTAGGTCTTTTGTTGCTCTTAAAGTTTAATAAAATTCCTTAGTTAATGTATAACATTTTATTATTTGTATATTTGTTCTGCTCTTAAGTTGAATACAAGTTTTATACTTAAATTGAATGGAGATGGTAGTGCAGGAAGGAAACTTATAAAAATCCTGTTTTATTAAAAATGACAAAAAGGCATTTTTACAACTATAATAAAATGCACAAAAGGTAAATAGTTCAAACCAGACAATGTATGTAAATTACATTACCCACCAAAGTCAAATTCCATTAAAATTTCTCTTCACTGCTGTTTTGTTTCACAAATCTTGCATATTTTGTAATGTAACTGATCATGGGACCTCCCTAGTGCAGTTGGTAGCAAACTTGCCTCTGGTGTGGACCTGGCTTTGACCTCCGGTACCATCATGGGATTTTTCCCTTGCTGGGAGCTGTGGCATTGGGCCATTTGGTCCCCGGGGCCAATTGAGGAGCTACTTGAATAAACAAGTAGCGGCCCCAGGTCACAAAGGCTGCATAACTGGCCGGGAGGGATCGGGGCACTGACCACATCCTACCCCTCTGCCTGTAGTGGCAGAGCTGGGGGACGCAGCGGGCCGGGTGTAAGGCCTTGCCCACGAAGGGCTGTTGCACTAGGGGTTAAGTGACATACATGACATAGACATACATGAAAACTGTAACTATAGCGTGAGTGAGTGGGGTTTAAGGGCCCATCGACAGCTAGGTAATTTGGACCCATAACTATAGCGGTCGCAAAATTTGATGGTGGGTGGCTCAATACTAATTCAATCATAGGCTTGCCATGCCTTGGTGTCTTGTATGATTAAACACTGTAAAATCACACTGTAAAGCCAATAATGTAAACATCATTTGCACCCATAAAATTAATTGGCACAACAGGAAAAAGAATAGTCATAGCCACTATCAGCGACCATTAAATTTTTTGGCTACTTTTTCTTGTAACTTTTTAAATCAGATAAACAAATAATATTAACATTATAAGGAGCTACATTGACCTCAGTAGGTATCAAGGTCATATTTTAAATTTCTTTCTGCATGTATGTATATGTGTACATTACTCACCAAATACTATAAACTTGGCATGTAAGTCCATTAGTACACTGAAGAGTTATATTTATAAGCTTCTATTAAATTATATTTTTCATAAGACTTTAGAAGGTATTTTGGCTTAATGATTCCATTTCAGAGAAGCGAATCACAGGGAGTGAAATCAGCAGAACCAATTAAGCTTTAGTCATGATTCAATCTTGGAATACTTCATTAACAGCCTGAAGGGAGAGCATTGACTCTATGTCCATGGGCATCGGCAGACTTTTTCCCAGGGAAGGCCGCATGTTGGAACTTCACAATCAAACAATTCATTATTTTGTTGTCAAAGGTTATAGTATTTGTTGCACATAACCATATTAATTTATGCTAAATATAAATTGCTTTTACATTAAAATTAAAATAATAAGCAAATAGTCACTGATTGATTACACATAAAGTTCACTAACTCCCAGGGGGGGGGGGGGGGCGCGGCCTCCCCCCCTTGTCACTCCCCCTTTACGATGCCCATGTATATGTCATAGATTAATCCTGCATGAAAATTGCAACATTATGCTCCCTCAAGCTTGATCACTGGAAAAGATTGAAAAAGTTACACACATAACTCATTTCCTTGAAAAATGTTTGCTTATTCAGAGATTACTCATAGTACAACATACTGATTCTTCGTAGAATTTCCTAGAGCAAGTTGATTGTTATCTGGTAATTCTGTACACACACCTGAATCCTACATAAATACCCTTTGGGGAATATAAATCCTGAATTGACCCATATTTAACGAACACACTGTTTTACGTCACCCAAACAGCCCTACATGCGAATATTCCTAGTATACAGTAACACCAATACCTCACATGACCTACAGTACAAGGGGAGCAGAGAGATAATAATCATTATACTAACTGGTTCAGTCGATTAGCTGCTAGCTGTGGGTATGCGGAACATAATTTATCCACTATATTGTTGTGTAATTGTAATCTCTTAGTAAAAAAGGCACATTACTTTTGATAATATTTTAAACAGTCCTTTATTGACACCTATATTATTTATATACAATATTATTTATATAATTCATCTATAATTTATAAAGTTTATGTTTATAATGCTTTTGTAATGCAACATCATTAACATCATCATTGCTTGCCACTGTTATGGTAGTCGTTGCTAAATGTTCTGTTTCTGGTTGGGAGAGCTAAATTTAACCATGGACTGTAAACAACTAAACTAAACAACCTTAATAACAACATCGACAAAAATATATACAATTTGAAAGGAGGTGGAATATTTTGCCAAAATGTATGTAGGTATATGTTTTTTTTTGTTTCTTATTTACCCAACAGTGATAATCAGTGCTCTGGAGAAATATGTGGCCAGATTATTCATGCTTTGTCTGGCGGGCATTTTTCTCACAGTTATTAGAAATTATTCCAGAGTGTGTATAACGCTAGGCAGACATATTGTTTCCTCTTAGTTTCCCCTCCTGCCTTAACAGAAACAGTACACACCACAATATCCGTATAAATTTGCTTGACTAGATAATAATTTTCTTAGTCTAGCAAGCATGTTAGCCAAATTTCAGTATGTAAAATAAAAAATATATAGACACAGGACTTAAAATGTGTATGAATAAGTATTTCCAGTGGAATTAAACAAATCTCTGTTAGAAGATAAAATTAAAATGATACCTACATTTATAATGGGCGTATAAAAATATGTTTGTGTAGGACTGAATTTTCAGCTTTACCACTGAATAATAAAGGGTCATCAACAAGTTCCTCCACACCATGCCAGTACCCACCACTCAAGACAATTTTGATATCCTGTTTACCCAGATTACCTTTCATGAATTACATACGTAAACCTATCAGATCTTTTATTTTGTGGAACCTTGTAACCATATGCTCACAGCAGCTAGTGCTGCCACCAGAATTCCTGTCCTAGGGGTCTCGGTTACACTATGGAGCAACTTCTCAATGACCCTACTATAGTAACTGCAGAAATAAAATGGGTACTTGAAATATGTACTTGCATGTATGCAGTGTTATCATAAATGCTGCATGTTAGCTCTTCCATAAGAATAATCCGTATGGATGTGCACCAAGGCAATTAATATTGACTTAATGCATAATTACATGGCAATTACACAGTAATTTGCAAGGGGTAGTTGCTTGCAATATACTTTTCCATAGACACTACTGTTTATATTTTAAGACAGTTCCCTATCAAAGAGAACCTATTAAAATGTTTTCTATTTCCCTGCCGAGGTTGATTTGAGGCATTTAGAGCTGTATCTGTGCCACAATATTATTTCATTCACCTGAAATTGGCCAATATGTGGAATATGGTTGTGAACACCATTATCAACAATGTAAATGAGCAGCATGTTTTAGCTTCAAAATACATGTATCCCCTGTCAAATTATGACAAAACTGGTGAGCTTAAAATGCAACTTCAAAGTAAACGAGATCTTCACCTTCCTTCATAGTATAAAAAGTATCCAGTACCTTTGAATCAAGATCACAATGTATAAATTGAAATATCTGCAAAAGTAGGTAAAGGGATATAGAATTTCTTAATATGATGTCATTCTAAGCTATAATCCTAATTATTTATGGGTAAAATTCATGTTTCAGCCTTCTCTGTTAGCATATGAATGGTGATTTGTCCCCTAATTCATTTAATACCATAAGTAAATATTCCTTTGAGTTGAATTATTCTGACAAACTGAAAGGCTCTAGGTCAGAAGATAACTTTATACCTATTTTCATTCATAAATTTTTTGTAACCTTTATTCAGTCTTCTTTCTTTCTTTCTTTCTTTCTTTCTTTCTTTCTTTCTTCTTCTTTCTTTCTTTCTTTCTTTCTTTCTTCTTTCTTTCTTTCTTTCTTTCTTTCTTTCTTTCTTTCTTTCTCTTTCTTTCTTTCTTTCTTTCTTTCTTTCTTTCTTTCTTTCTTTCTTTCTTTCTTTCTTTCTTTCTTTCTTTCTTCTTTCTTTCTTTCTTTCTTCTTTCTTTCTTTCTTTCTTTCTTTCTTTCTTCTTCTTTCTTTCTTTCTTTCTTTCTTTCTTTCTTTCTTTCTTTCTTTCTTTCTTCTTTCTTTCTTTCTTTCTTTCTTTCTTTCTTTCTTTCTTTCTTTCTTTCTTTCTTTCTTTCTTTCTTTCTTTCTTTCTTTCTTTCTTTCTTTCTTTCTTTCTTTCTTTCTTTCTTTTCTTTCTTTCTTTCTTTCTTTCTTTCTTTCTTTCTTTCTTTCTTTCTTTCTTTCTTTCTTTCTTTCTTTCTTCTTTCTTTCTTTCTTTCTTTCTTTCTTTCTTTCTTTCTTTCTTTCTTTCTTTCTTTCTTTCTTTCTTTCTTTCTTTCTTCTTTCTTTCTTTCTTTTCTTTCTTTCTTTCTTTCTTTCTTTCTTTCTTTCTTTCTTTCTTTCTTTCTTTCTTTCTTTCTTTCTTTCTTTCTCTTTCTTTCTTTCTTTCTTTCTTTCTTTCTTTCTTTCTTTCTTTCTTTCTTTCTTTCTTTCTTTCTTTCTTTCTTTCTTTCTTTCTTTTTTCTTTCTTTCTTTCTTTCTTTCTTTCTTTTCTTTCTTTCTTTCTTTCTTTCTTTCTTTCTTTCTTTCTTTCTTTCTTTCTTTCTTTCCTTTCTTTCTTTCTTTCTTTCTTTCTTTCTTTCTTTCTTCTTTCTTTCTTTCTTTTCTTTCTTTCTTTCTTTCTTTCTTTCTTTCTTTCTTTCTTTCTTTCTTTCTTTCTTTCTTTCTTTCTTTCTTTCTTTCTTTCTTTCTTTCTTTCTTTCTTTCTTTCTTTCTTTCTTTCTTTCTTTCTTTCTTTCTTTCTTTCTTTCTTTCTTTCTTTCTTTCTTTCTTTCTTTCTTTCTTTCTTTCTTTCTTTCTTTCTTTCTTTCTTTCTTTCTTTCTTTCTTTCTTTCTTTCTTTCTTTTCTTTCTTTCTTTCTTTCTTTCTTTCTTTCTTTCTTTCTTTCTCTGTCTCTTCCGCTTTCTCTCCTTCTCTCTCTTTCTTCTCTCTCACCTATTCTGCTTGGTTTATCCTTTCAGAAGATAGAATATCAAAATACCTTAAAGGGATTTTTGGGCATGTAATGCATTAGGTACCTAAGAAATAATTCTGTTAGA
Source organism: Tenodera sinensis (assembly GCA_030765045.1). NCBI lineage: Eukaryota > Metazoa > Arthropoda > Insecta > Mantodea > Mantidae > Tenodera > Tenodera sinensis. Next base: position 763,682 of record JAUKNM010000163.1, read on the forward strand.
AATAAATGTGCTGTATAATTAGTAGGTATTCTATGTATTTTATATTCCCATATGCTTACTGAAACAGGGTAGGTGTTTCTGTACTTGTTAAGGCTTTTGTATTCCATTTTGAAGTATACTGCTTTAATATTCTATGCATATTTATAGGCACAGTTCACTGTTATCACATGTATCCTTTAGATTCAATTTAACATGTGTAAATTCAGTTTCAGTTCTGGGTTCTAGTTCACAAGTGCATATATCCCATGCTGATTTTCTGGAAAAGAATTAAATGGTACGCTGGCTTAACTGTTGCCAATGTCTAACATTTACAAATACTTGCTGTACAAAATTATAAAATAATTTTATTGGTATGTTAAAGCAAGGGGATAATTAAGATTTATATATAATACCTAGAATTAACTTAGATGAAGTTAGTGGTTTAAGGCAGGTTCATCATGTTTCTCCTTCTTCTGCAAGTTACTTTTGCTGTCTGCGATAGGTGGCTTCCTTTCAGGAACTATGTCTCCACATAAACAACTGGACTGAACAATTGCAAAGGAGAGGCTTACTAGTTTTTTTAATATCAACTTGGAATCTTTAGGTGCAGTGAGGCTCATTAGGGGTTTAGACAAAGGTTCATTTATAAAAATTCCCTCTCATTCACTGGTGGATATTGGTATGCAGTTAATTGTGTGCATCAGAAGCAGTACACAAGGTTGACTTTTTTCTTCTAAGAACTCCCAAAAACCTCTGATTAATTTTCTTTAAAGAAACTGAATTTTTGACATTCTTTCTTTTTTTAGTTTCTTCCTCATCCAAAATTACTGCAGGATTGTTGCACCAACAAGAAGGGTCCAGTATATTAGTGTATGAAGGAAGATCACCCTCATCACTTAAAAGTCTATCTTCCATTCGCTTGCTTAACCCTTCATAAAATTATGATGGGGCAATTAAACCAGGTCTAGCACGACAACTCTTTTCATTTCTTTTCTAAAGAGAAGTCTCTTTGAAGGGTAATTGTTCCTTTGGCTTGAGAGCTTCATTACAATATTGACCTGCATTTACTTTTCCTTCTTCAAACACTCTGGGTTATGTTTTTATTTTCTTGGTAGCAGTATGAAGAGTGATATCACGCGCCTGCAGTTCTAAGCTAAGGACAGACAACGTCCACATTAAACCCAGGTTCAAAATAAAGTCAGTATTGGCGATTGTCTTTCAGGGAGCTTCATACTGGTGATTTTCTCTCTGGTCACATCACTGTCAGCACCAATAGGCAAAATGTGAAACTAGTAGGTACTTCATAGTTTCTCCAAACTGCGGAAACCCTTCTAAAGCTAGAGGCAACCCGCTGAGTGCCCAAGACTGCCAATTTTAACAATTTGAGTTTCAAGTTCTTTTGCATGTCTTCTTAGTTCTCTAGTGTTTTTGGGTGAGTGATGGTAGGGAGTGCACAGCTTATCTAAGAAAGATTTAAAATGATTAATTTCTGAAGGACGGCGGCGCCGTGGCCGAGTGGTTAGATCGTTCGCCTACCACCTAGGTGGCCCGGGTTCGATCCCAGGGACTCGTATGTGGTATTCTTGCTGCACGAAGCGGCAAGTGGGCGGGTTTTTTCGGTTATCCGGTTTCCCCCGCCACTCGTTCCACCAAATGCTCCATCATCACCTTTCCAGTCATCGATTTCGCCTGCATTTCATATCCTTCTCCTCACTCTCATGCCTGGTGCTTGGCTGAGCACCCGCTTCCAGGTCTTTACCGTGTAGGGTTCGTAGGTTCCTCTGCTCCCCGACAGGCGTCTGACCCTAGACACTGACTTGTAAGTCCTACATAAGGGGAGCGTAATCAGATAAAGAAGAAGACTTCTGAGGGGAAATCTTTTCTTATAACAGTACCAACAGATAGCTCTAGCTTATAGTTGGCACGGTGCCAACTTAGAATGTGTGGAAAAGCTTTCAGCAATATAACTACACCTTTCTTTTTACCCAACATAACTGCCACATGCAAACCTAGAATGAAGAATATGATTCATGTCCACTCTATTTAGTTACTGAGCATCAATATTTTACTCAAAATCATTAAACATGTGTCTCTTTTGGCAACATTGTAGCCTGTTCTGAAAACATTAGCTGGTTTTACTGACTTTACATTCTCCAGTGCTTTAACACAGACAGATACAAAGATTTTTCGCTTGCTGCAGCTATTTTCAAAGCAGTTTGATGCGCTGAACTTACTTTGTGGTTAAAGTTTCCTTCAGAAGAATGTAATCTGGTCTGTTTTGCTTTCTCCAATACTAAACACACTAAACCCCAGCGGAAGAGTCCTTAACGGGCCAAGACCTAACGACCTAACGCGCGGACGCTGCGGTGGGGTTCAGTACTGACGGGTGGAACATGGTCAGCGCCCTGGGCCCTCCCTGCCGGTGGGACTAGGGGCCGCTACTTCTTTAATCAAGTAGCTTTTCAATTGGCCCCTCAGGTACCCAACGAGGCTGAGTACACTCCGGACCAGATGTCCCAGCGGGAGAAAATCCCCAGGCTGGCACTGGGAATCGACCCCGGGTCTCCCGCTTGGTAAGCAGCAGCGCTACCACCACGCTAAGGAGACGACCCTTTCTCCAATACATGATACTGAAATTATTGATCACCGTTTCAACATGTCAATTCCTTGTTTACTTCTTTCTGGCCCCAATGTCCCAACTTTCTTATAACTTTTGCACCCCAGTTTTTTGTTTTCCACTAGCTTACTACAGAAATTTGCTTTCTGTTCTGTTGTCCAACAACCAAGAAGATCACGGCCTACACTTATTTGCAGAAGTAGGCCCACATGTGAATGACACATTTTCAACATTTACAGTTTTATTTCCTCTCCGTTCTATACTTTCATCACTTCTGCTACTCGTTATCACCCTCAACAACTTAATCTTTCTATTTGCCAGGGATGAGAAGCAATTTGTGTCTTTCGACTCATTTCGATTATTGAAACTAGAGCATAATTCCACACTTCGTCTTAACCTCTTCAATAGTGAATATGGAAGTGAACTATTGACGACAGCACTGCATAACAATGAGAACAGTGCCTCGCAATGTACTTTAAAGCCTGACCGCATATTTCCGTGGTTAACAACAGTCACGTGGTATATGATCGCGTGATTTCAATAATATTGTACATGTAGATATTCTATTCACATTTCAAACAGACTAAGATTGGCTGCCATGAAGCATAAAAAGACTATCTAGGTACATACAAATTAAAGATCCTATTTAGGTATACATGGAATATTTAATTCTGACATCATTAAGCACTTTTCTTAATGTCATTTTAATATATTCTTTCTACATTTAATGTAAACAAAATATAGCTTCTTTCCTCTATAGTTTCCAAAAGACTGTGAGATTGGCTGCCACGACACCTAAAAGGACTGCCAACATACAAATTAAAGATATCTAGATATACATGAAATATCCAATGCTAACATCATTTGGCGCTTTTAATAATAATAATGTCGTTAACATATGATCTTTCTACATTGTAATACGAGTATAAACAAAATATAGTTTCTTTCCTCTGAGCGTTCAAAATTTTGAAGTGGAGAAGAACATTGGATCAGAGAATCACGAACGTGTGTTCACTCCATAGCCTGGTATCAGAGTGATCAAGAAGAGTGAGTGAGTGAGTGAGTGAGTGAGTGAGTGAGTGAGTGAGTGAGTGAGTGAGGGAGTGAGTGATTGGGTTTAAGGGCCCGTCGACAACTAGGTCATTAGGGCCCTTGATCAAGAAGATGTTATGAAATGGAGGATGAAAGGAAACATGATCATGGAGCAATTGGTGGAATGAATAGCGGGACAAAAAATCCAACTGGATGTCGCTTCAACCACCACAAATCCAACATGCAGTCCCGGGGATCGAAGCTGTGCTACCTTGGTGAGAGGCCTAGCTACTCGGCCATGAGGCCACCACCACTGGATATAACAGCATAAATTAGAGGAATAAGAACGTAAAAATGTATACCTACCTCCTTATAAAGCATGCATGCATATGGGTTGCTCATTTATAAAAAAAAAGCAAAACTTTGTTTACGTGTACCTAATATCCCCTGTGTGACGCTAATACATTTATATCACATTCAGTCACCTTGTTTCACATTAATTAAACTCAGAGTGCCATATGATGGTTATATTACGTTCATACTGTAATCATCAGATTTACATTTATTCTACATTTTTTCAGTGCAATGTTGACAAACATCAGTTAATTTCAGCGTATGTTAACTTCAAAGCATAATCAACTTTATTACATCTCTAGTGCTTTGTAGAAGATATTTACAGAACACAACACCAATATGTTTGCATTTCTATGGTTCACTTCAGTTATGTTTATTAGTTTTGCATCTATTATGTTTTAGAACGTTTCAACATAGAATGATTGTAAATTATAGGGACTACATTCAAGTGATGATTCCTTCCAGGAAAAGGAACAAACAAATTTGTCTCAACTTCTGCTTGGATATGCAAGGTGTGTCAACGATAAAGCAATTAATATAGGTACACATCTCATGGCATCCATTTCATCCATCTTACAAAAGGTTTTGAAAATGGTATCCATGGGATGCAATGCAAGCATCTACACATCTTAACATGGATTGTCGGCCTCGTTCGAATGTTCCGCCCTGTAGCTGAATAGTGCCACAGGCTACAAAGACACTGGTCAAGGTTCCGCAAAGTATGCAAAGTGCTTTCCAGATGATCAAGAACGTTTAAATCCAGAGATAAAGCGGACCTTGTCAACTTCTGAGAGAGAAGTTTAGGCGTGAGTGAGTGTGTGTGTGTGTGTGTGTGTGTGTGTGTGTGTGTGTGTGTGTGTGTGTGTGTGTGTGTGTGTGTAACGGAGGGGGGACACCTCGACCCACTGCGACCCTGACATGGATCTATTGCGGGCTACCACTCCCCCCCTCTCCTCACAGGGGAAAGGGATGAGGCGAAGTGAGACCGTAGGCTTGTCAGAGAGGGGACCCAGTGAAGCCCCCAGAGACGCATAGGAGTCCTTAACAGTTCTAGATATTGACACCTGGCGCACAACCGAAGTGTATTCTCCAACCAGGGAGAGGGCGACCCTTGCGGCCCGTGCAGCAACTTCCATGGAGGGCCAGGGAAGTCTTCCAATGCGCAAGCAACTATGTCATCCGCGTGCAATCGCCGGAACGAGCCACGCTACCAATAAAACCTGAAAGATGACATGAGAGGGAAATCAGAAATGAAAGAAAGGAATCCATGGAGAAGAGATTAATGGACCCCAGCATTCGCCTAAGTGACATGGGGAAATCACGGAAAGACACATGCCAGAGTGCGTGGCCACAAGGATGGAAACCGCAACCTCCCGAATGCGGGCCACAGACGTTACCGCCTGAGCCATCCCGCTCGGTATGTTTAGGTGTTGAAAAGCAATAATGTAGAAGTGGGCTGACGCTTCATCATGCACCAGGCACATTACTTTGGTAGTGCTAAAGGTACATTCTCAAGCAAAAGAGGTAGAGCGTTCTGCAGAAATTCCAGATACATCTGTCCATTAAGGAACTGTGGAAGAACAGATGGTTCAAGTAGGTGGTACTTAATAGTTCCTGCCTAAACACTGAAGCTAAACCATTGCTAGCGCAACGGTTCAACCATTGCCAAGGATCTTCTGTAGCCCACAGATGACAATTATTGTGTAGGTTGATGATGTGTCTTTACTAAAAGCTGCTTCATGGGTGAAGAGAACAGATTATAGACATCTCGAAATGGTGGACAGTTGCAAGTACCAGCAACAAAACTGTTCATTTGAAGGAAAATCTGCTGGTTACAAACCCCGCACATTCTACGGGCAATAGGGATTGTAGCACTTTAATGCTCATATGGACGTGGATGTCTGCGATCATTCGCAGTCTACTAAAGCGACAACCCCAATTATCTTGACAGAATGGTGCTCTTCCAGGACATCCCTACTACTGGGAAACGATATTTCTTGGGTTGGCTGATAATGGGATATCTTTATTACCTGCTGACTACACCCCATCCATCCACAACTGGTTTGCAGAGTTTCTTTATGACAGCACATCCAGAACATTCCTATCTTGGAATGGATGTAGATCTGCTACTTTCATAGCTCTACTCTTCACATTGCCACACCTTACTGTGTTTGACCGTAGTATTGGATGGACATAAAAAAAAAACTTTGTAATAATATTATATACCCTTAGATAACTGTAACATAAAACCTGTTATCAAACTTTTTTTTTTTTTTTTTTTTGTTATTTGTTATGCAATAAGAGGTGAATTATTGTGTTTACGGTATACAATGTATTAGTTTGTGAAAGGTAATAAATTGTATCAAAAAATAAAAAATAATAAAAAACAAAAAAATGCAGAATACGTAACACCATTGCTTGGCTTACACTATGCTCACGGCCCAGGGAACATGTTTCCAGGAACATGTCCTGGGGTTGCTCTCAACGTCATATGGAAAATGTTCCTCCACATCTAGTGTACAAATATGTTACGGCCAACCTTCCTGTTCACCTGGTGATTGGGTGGTGCTGTCTGTTGGGATACTTGGCGTGATAAATACTTGCGGCCTCTCGACCATTGCTTGTCAGTATATGCAAACTAAGTTGGCTTGTTCCTGGAATGAGTAAGGGATCAGCGTGCTTTGACTTACCTACAATCACACAATCTGCAACCCAAAATAGCACATTATGAGTTATGTTGCTACGAAAGAATACTATCGTTTTTCGGTACTGGCTACCTTAACAAATATCCGTTTCCGGACAAGTGTTGAAATGAACAGTGGAGGTCACTGCATAAGAGTACAAGAGTACGTGTGCACCCTAACTTTAGACAATTGTGGATTGATTGATTGGTTGGTTATTTTCTTTGAATGCTATTAAATGTAACGTATATGAGGTATATTGAAGTCTAGGGTGTTTTAAATCTACCGCACTACCCCTCAATGAGACATGGCAGCAGGGTCCCTAGCACATCTTTATTGTCTGTCCACTAGGCCTCTGGTTGCACGTAATGTAAGCGCAATCAGAAATATGACTCCAGCTTCAGGTATCACTGTATACCTACGATTACAGTAGAGCCTCGATTATCCGAGGTAAGAAGGACCGACATTATCTCGGATAATCGAAAATTAGGATAACACACACTCTTCTCAAAAGTCGAGAGGGAAACTGGTGAAATGAATGAAAACATGATCAAAGATGTGAAAAAAGACATATTGTATTATCAAACGAAAAATGACGTACATAAAATTTAAAAAAAATGGAAGAAAAAAAAGACCCACAGAACATGTTCCAGTTAAAAAAGTTATTTCTTGAAGAAGTATATGTGTTTTCTGTTTATCGGAACGCGCTCGCCTCTTTGCCGCTGTTGCACGCAATCGTCGTAGCAGTTGAAGTTGCCTCTGACTGTTGCTGTAGGTATTCTGTTGTTCCTGATGGTCTTTTCTACCTCTCCACATCCTTCAGTGTAGCTGATTTTTTCATTCTCCATGTCTTCATTACCACTTTCACTTTCTTCAACCACTACATTCACTGCCTCTATCTCATTAGTCACTTCCAATTGTTCGTCTGCGTAGATCCACTCGGCTACATCGTTTTCAGTGATTATTTAATGTACCAATCTTTGAGCTAACTGAGGTCGTCATGCTCTATGGACAATGTTTCTTGATCATCCGTGACGTTTAAATTTGCGTGGCACACTTCGTAAAACGGGACCTCGTTTAACCCAAAACTCGGTTAACCGGGGATCTGATAAACGAGGCTCTACTGTATACACTCAAGGTAACTAGAGAAAGGTATACACTGGCATACGAACTCGTTGCATTCTTGCCAGGGAACCATGAGCTGGTGGACATATGTACTTGTGTTCCCGTTTTAAGAAGCTTCTGCGCATGCGTAACTGGTGTGATGTATTTATCTCGCGGTGCGAAATACATAGGAGTTGCACACACTGGCGGGCGTAGCTTTTCCCACGCTGTTTCCATATTATCACTTATTTTACGCCAATGTTACTAGGTGGTAGCATACTACGGAATCTCAGGTGACTGCACGTGGCATCGTGGACAAGGCGGCGCAGGGGCGGGTTTCCTCCGGGTGCTCTGGTTTCCCCTGCTATCTGGTTCCACCAGTGTTCATCTACATTCCATGTATCATCAGCGTCACCACCGGCGGTGCCGCACGCAGTATAAGTGGACGTTAAACACTACAAAAAAAAAAAAAAAAAAAAAATACCGCTACGGAACAAGACAAGTCAAGGTCGCTAGATGGCAGCAGAAGTGTTAATTCTGCCATCTAGTGATCTTGGCACAAGTTAGAGTCACTGTAGCAGAAGTAGGTAATCTGCACAAGCGTGAAAATTCCCCGGTTTATCCATGTCATCCATAATCTCAACTACAACATAGTTTCTGTACAGCTTGTATATGCACCTCTAGAACAGACTCTGTTTGATTTTAGGTACCTATTTATAGGTTACAAATTCAAATAGCTGTTCTTTACCAGAGCCAGTTTAAAGTATAAGTTTAAAGAAAGTAGTGAATCAAAATACTGAAAACTTGTGAACACATAACTAATGTGTAGTTTCACGAAAAAAATGTTTGTACAGAAGTTTGTATGTCCTACATTTTGCAAGAATTTTTGCCTCAATTGCATTATTATTTAAGCTCTTACACATTGAATTATTGTTCTGGGGTGTATTTAAAATGAATTTTATGCTCCTAGTAGATAGGAATCTTATGCATCACTTGCATCCTCCTTTGTAGTATATAATCTTTTGGATCTGTTAAAGTCTTTGCCACTAAGTGATAACCCTGCTGCTATTTTTCGGTCAATATGACCCAACAAGAAATTTATTTTTGTGATACTAATTTAAATTTAATAGTTACTACTTGTAGTTTTGTGTATTTGTTCCTCTTCATATGTGCTACTCATAAAACCAGAATTTTAAAAAAAACCGCATTTCGTGGTTTTATAATTGAAATTGTCACACTTGTGGTCTTTGAGGTCATAGTGACCCGATTGTTTCTAAAACCAATTATTACAGTTCTCCATTAAATTTCACGTTCCACTGTGTCCAAATCCATGTGTACGTCAATGTACACATCAATATAGCGGCGGTTTGCTTTTGTAACAATGGAAACATATTAAGGAAATAAATGTGGGAGAATACAAATCAGTTATGTCATACTGACTGTTGAAAGAAGACGCAATTTTAGTTATCGTAGTGAATGGTGACATATTATGATGACAAAACGTTGCTCCACTGAAAGTGAATTGGAAGCATTGGGCAATGTATCTGATAGTTCGGAGAATATTACACAAGAAGGAAACCATACTACAGTAGTGAAGAGACAATTTGTCAAATGTGGAAGTAATTCAAGCGAAATATGAAAACGTGCATTTGAGTTTAGTACCCTTTCCACAACATGGAAGAACATCCAGTACAGACATAGTGAAACACCTGTCCAACCAGATATGCTACTTCCAGGGTGAATGATATAAAATCTGCTTTTCAAGTAATTATGAACAAAGCACTTTGAAATATTGTGTTGAAAATGACTAATATTGACGCCCGAAGAGTGTACGGTGACCAATTGAAAGATTTAGATTACATTAATTGGTGTACGACTGCTAGCTGTTGTTTATAAATCATATGGTGAATTAACAAGAAATCTGTGGGATCCAAAATCAGATAGAGCCATTTTTCCTGCTACAATGTCACTAAAAATGTTCTTTCCCATATCTCGAGTGTTACGTTTTGATGACAAGTCTGATCAACGGGCACGAAGAGCAAATGACAGACTAGCACATATAAGGAACTTATGGGGAAGGTGGGTGGAAGTACTTGCAAAATTATACAATTCTGGATCAAACATACCTGTTGATGAGCAACTGGTGAGCTTCAGATGTCGCTGTGCTTTCAAACTATATTCCAAGTAAACCTGCCAAATATGAAATAAAGATACAGACACTGTGAGACAGTGCTTCTTCATATGTTCTAAAAGCACAAATTTACACAGGGAAACCACCAGGTATAGAACGTGAGAAAAACTAAGGTGTGCGTGTTGTTATGGATCTGACTTATGAGCTAAGAGGACAGAATGTGACGATTTCTTTACATCCTATATTTTAGATGAAGCACCTCTCAAAGGGAAAATTACGCTTTGGGGGACAATGAGAAAAAACAAGACAGAACTTGCTAATTTATCAAGCGAAGAAGAAGTCCACAGTTCAAAATTCTATTTCACAAAAGATGCCACAGTTGTATCTTCGTACATTCCAAAGAAGAATAAAAATAAATGCATATATGAAGGTTCCTCTGCCTGTGTTTCGTTCAATACCAAGGTTGCATTACATAGGAGTAATTTATCTGCGTTAAACAAGAAGTAAATACAAGTTAATAACATATAAACTATTTCCTTGACAGCAATTCTTAGAATTTTCTTCATCGGGTCATTATAACCCGAAGGACCAAGAGTGTATGGCATTTTTAAGGAGAACAGAAGGGTTAAATATCTGCACCACAGCAACATTATCAGTCAATATTGGTTTCAATTACAATTTGTGATTTAGTTTACTCCTTTGTTTCTCAGTTCATTCGAGGAGATTACAATCTGCACAGAATTGAAACTAATGCTCTTTTAGGAAACAAATACTCTAAAGCATGGTTACTACTGCAGTTTTAATTCATCAGTTATCAATATATTTTGGACAGAATATTGGCTTTTGACACAGTGTTAAACACGAATAAACGTGTTGGTTGGTTATTGTACAGCTGTGTGGATAATACGTGTGCAACAGTAGTTATATCACAATATTGGTATCAGATGTTTTACGGGCATTACATAGGTTAATAAAATAACATTTTAAAATGCCATTCCTCTGTATTACGGTTAATAGGTTGCCACATTACTCGTATTGTATATATTAATAATGAATAATTCTGCCAATAAATCACATAATTATATGTATTTAAGTTCACGCAAATCTGTTTTGTGATTAAGGTTTTCTTGTATACTGGATACTGGTACCCTTGTATCCATTAAAGTCTTCCATTTATTCATTTTAAGCCACATTATTGTGTTTCAGGGGCTTAACATGCATTGTTGTAACCAAGGTTTCATTTTCACACGAGCACTGCATTTAAATTTGCATCAAACATTCGTTTTAATTATGCATATTAATTATGCATATTTTAATTATTTTAATTAAGCAAGTATTACGATTATGTTATTGATTTTAACTTCGTATTTATATGTTTAAACTTTTATTGTGTACTGATATCACGATGGCTACAACAGTAACTATCAAGAAAATCCCTTTGCGAAGCTTTCCAGAGGCATAAACAGGAATTAATTGTTGAAATTAAGCTCTCAGTGAAAATCGCAGGAAAGGTGATGTCTTTTGGGAAGGAATGCGCCATATCCTTTAGGGGAGATGACCACCCCTGGTACATCATATGGTGCTTTGTTCCCATATTCTGACAATGAAAATGTTATCTACTGTATTACTGGAGCATTATTGTTCACTTTGAATAACAGAATGGAATTGCAGAGTCTTTAAAGTAACTACTACTCAATATTCTGGTGGAGCAGCGTCTCAGATTGTCAAAGAAAAGCTGCACCCCTCTCAATCGCTTGTAAGGAAGAACTAGAATGGGTATATTATACTACATGAACTTAAGTATGAGGAGTAATCATGATGCATTTATTTCATGAATTAGGTCTATGAGCAACTCATCGGACTAATTCTGCAGCAATTGGAAAAGAACATATTGAATAAGGTATAAAATGTAAGTATTTAGCAATAAACTGCAGAAGTTGGTGGATTAATGGAAATAGGAGCTTAAGAGGTTCTGCATTCTACATAACTATATGAGACTGCCTAAATATTCAGGCAGATACAATCCCTGTGGTGGAAAGGCTTTTGTATATACGGGTCATCCAGAAAGTATCTTATGGCAATAAAGGAAAAGAAAGCATATTCACGTGTTCACTTTTTGCACTGAACATGTGAACATAGAAGACTGCCGCCTGGGAAAAGAACGAATGTGTATAGCCGTCTGTACCACTTCTCATTTTGAAAATGATTATCGAATAGGAATGTTTTGACTTGTAAGAAAAGATGGTGATCTCTAGGAGCGAAATTAGGACTATTGAGTAGATGGTCAAACACGTCCCGCCGAAACTGCTGGAGATCTGTTTTGCGATTAGCGTATGTGGGCAATCGTGTATGAACGTTGTGCATCCCGTGCATCTTGTTTTCGGTTGCTCGTCTGAATTCCGTAGAGTATGACAGTATTGGCTAGCGTTCAGTGCCTTACCTCGGTCAATTGGGACAATGAATAGAGTGCCGTTTCTATACTGTAACATCTATACATAAAATACAAGTGGATCACCTTGGCAAGGACGTTAATATTTGCATGGAGATATGTTGTGACGGCCGAGCATCGACCTACTAGGTTTCCAGAGTGAACTAAGCTTCCCACGTTTCGTCGCCTGTGATAATGCTGCTGAAAAACTCTTCACCATCATTATGGTATCTCCAAAAATTACTTTCCAAGAAATGGAATGTTTGCAAAAAGTGATCATGCTTATAACATATGCATTGTGACTGACCTACTTTCACTGTAATTTCATTAAGTTGTCACTGTCTCTGTATAATGTGATTTAGTTCTATCTTCACTGTGAATTCACTTCCTTCACATTGTCACTTCACCGATGTGACTTAGTTTAATTTTCCTTTTCACCTCGCATTTCTTCGTGACGTAGCTGCATAATGAAATTCGCGCGAAGTAGCCTGTTCCTCGGATGATTTACTCGCTGGGAATTAAATACAGGATGTTTCTAATCTTTCGTTGAAGCAGCACTCACTGTGCAACATAACTGTCGTCACAAACCCACTTGTAGAACCGCTCCTGATGTCAGACCAAAAACACACTCACCAACTCACTAGCTGACACACTAGCGAGAACGTTCGCTTATATAGCCAATAGAAGTTTCCACATAGTTCCAGGGCGTTTGAGGTTGAAGAGACGGGAAGCTTCCAGAAGAAGAAACTTCTGGTTATCCGTCGATAACGTTTCTGGTGTTTACGCTGGGCGAGAGGGCACTTACGTCTCCCCATCTCTTACCAGGGGGCCGCCGGCACGAGCCCCCCCCCCCTTCCCCACACACGCGAGCATATGAGCATAAAAATATTTTTTGCTGAATTACAAGGCAACATGAAACTTTCAAAAACTGCTCGAAGTGGCTTACTCTTGGTTCAATGCAGCCCTAAGCCTGCATTCCATCTAACACGTACTCTTGCAAATTCCTGCAATGTTTCGTATTTGGTTAAATCCAGTGTGCATTCGCCTCTCAGAGTGTCAACATCCATTACAAGAGACACATAAACCAGGGATTTTAAATGACCCCACATGAAGAAATGTGTTGGATTCAAAATAGTGTATCCAGAAGACCATGCAACGAATCTCTTCGACCAATCCAAATTTGCTAAAATTTATATTTAAAAAATAATGCACATCCGACTGAAGTGAGCTAGGGCACCATCGTGTCACATCGTGTCACATTCGTTGGCTGACGTCCAGAGGCACTTTATCAGTTAAATGATACAAATCATTTCTGAGTAATTGTGGATAACGTCTCTGCGTTCAGGCGCGGAGGAAACAAATAGTGACCAATAAGATGAATCATGAATCATTCTACCACAAAACGTTTAGGCACAACATCTGCAGATATCTATCCTATCGTACTTGAGGATTTTCATAGGCCCAGCTAAGAGTTTTATGAAAATTGAAGACATCGTCGGAGCAAACCCAACCTTATCAGTTAGGGTACGCGATAAGAAATTCATCAATATAACAGGATTCTGTAACCAGCGATAGTGGAAAGTTATTTTTACTCAGTATCCGACATATTTAATCTTTAAACCCGTTGAAGGGATCGTGTACAGAAGATTTTTGTGGAAATTTCTCCAGATAATCGTGTGATTTAACGTTTTCCCTTACTGCAGTGCGTCTTATTCGATCTGGGTTTGCGTCTACATCACGGATAACTCGTTATACACGGTCAATACTTCGTATCTCTCTCGATCTCCCAACACTCGAAACATAAATGAGCCATTCAAATCAGTCTCTGTCTGTCTGTCTGACTGACTGACTGTCTCCTCCTCTCAAACGTTGGTGAATTTGCTAGAATGTTCGTGAAAATGACGACTGTTTGTTGGTAGAACTTTCTGCATTAAACTCAGATGCTTGCGATGCATTTCTCATTAGCAAGACCATACATGTGGTGCCTGTAGGTCTATTCACTGAGAGAATGCATTTCCTTGCGCCTTCTGTGCTCTATAACAAACAACCCCCCCCCCCCTCCCAAAGAAAAACAATCAGCGGACAACAATTAAATCAATTTAATTGTAAGTGCTTTGTTCTACAACAAAATAAACAAAAACAATCAAGCAATCAGTAGACAATTTAATTCAGGTAGTTAGTATTGGTTTCAACAAAGGAGAAAATTCTCTAATAACTCTAAAAACGATTTTCAGGCTCACGTTCATAGGAACTTCTTTATTATTATTATTATTATTATTATTATTATTATTATTATTATTATTATTATTATTATTATTATTATTATTATTATTATTATTATTATTATTATTATTATTATTATTATTATTATTATTATTATTATTATTATTATTATTATTATTATTATTATTATTATTATTATTATTATTATTATTATTATTATTATTATTACTACTATTATTATTATGGTTGGGAGGATGTCTGTGAAATATTTGACACCAATAAAGACAGAGGTTCAATATGTCAACCTTTATTCTTGTGATTCTAAAACACATCGTCACACTTAAGGAATTTGAACACTATATAAAAGACTTTGGAGAAGGATACAAAGTCACTGTTTATGTCACAAAAATTCTAACGTGTGAAGTTATTGCATCCCAATTACTGTAATTGGAGTATAATAGAATCGTTTCAAATAAAATAGGTATTTAATATTTTATTTGTTAACGACGCTTTCAACTGCCGTGAAAATATCAACACTACCGGTGTCCTGGAAGAGTTCTTTTACATACTAGTAAATCTACTGAAATGGGACTGTCACTTTTAAGTACATTTAATAGCCATAGGTCTGGGCCGGGGTTGAACCCGCCATCTTGGGATCAGTAGGCCAACTGAGTCACTCAGGCCTACTGATTTCGCGTAGAAAGCCACTTTAACGTCCCCATTTTCAATTAATGTCCATTTTAAACAAATATGTTTAGAAGTCTCGACAAAAATAAACAAAGAGAGAAAGAGTAAATTTAGAAGTAAATGACCTGCACAAGCTGTAGCTACTACCTAGATTGTCAACACACTGTTTAAATGTACATTTATACCATTTAAGTGTATATATTTGGATATCCTGTAATTTCATGCATACAGACTCATTATTTCTAATCTATAATAACTACGATTAAGAGCAAGTTAAAGCTGTGTCGCTCGTTCGGCAAAGAACATTCAGGTTAAATATGATATTTTTAAAGATTCACTATACAACTTTGTACGTAACCATAGTTATAATTAATACATCTGTGTACCTAATAGGAAATCCCCTGAATTATGAAATTACTATCTTCAAATGGTGCATTAATCCCAGATTGATCAGGGGCTCTTTAATTTCAACTTTCAAGACCGCAGGCTCTTCCAAACAGAAATGAAACATCAGTGTTCCTTTTATTTTTTACAGACATTAGATGAGCGCATCTATCGTGTACTAATGTTACCACGAATGGTATTATATCTATTGTGTCTAAGACGAACCACCTGCTTCACCGGTGGCTCGAATATACATCAAAACAGAAAAGGAACAAGCATCTTCCTTCTGGCAGCGTACTAGTAATACTTAAACTTGAAAGGCAGCTCCGGGGGTAATGCCTCCGTGCCATAGGACTACCTTAAAAGTGAAGAAATAGACATTTTAAATTGTTTGTGTAGGTACTTCGATTGTAGTTAGGCTTACTTCAAGGCACAATGATGTGTCTTGCCTAACAACAAAAAACCAAAGAAGTTGAACTAAGCGACTGCTAGTTCTAAATTTGCAACACTATTATATTACTATTTTATGGACCCGTGCCACCTCGATGTTGCCACGGATGGATAGCATTGCCGACGTTTACTCTGGACACTAGCGGCAAGTGGAGAGGCAAAAGGATAGGCCAAATCTATGCAGGACCTCCTAAATACCGGACCTGACACTGTGATTCAAGATGGCGGCCTATGTGGTGGGAACTACTTGTAAACAACTCGTCTACAGGCTACGATTTCAACGCAGTAAAATAAAAATGTGGTGTAATAACACGCCTATTTTGTGAATATGGGCTGTGTTAAACACAAAAACACTGTCTTAAACATAAACTCAAGTAAACAAACAAGAATGACATTTAATATTAAACGATAAACCATGGGCAATGAAATATATAACCTCAAATATCATTCATGCAATCTACAGGTTTACATGCCATTATGTAACTGCATTACACACTCAAATTACAAAGAAGATAGACAAAACTGCAAGCAGCATGTTACTTAAATAAAACAGAAGTGTTGACAGTGAGTTGACTCAGAATAATTATTAATCATTGTTTACACTGTTTTTCACATTTGTACAATGTGCATAATGTTATATACCTACACAAACATGCTATACTGGATGGTTGATATACAAATGCTGCTATTTAGAATGACCTAAAGCTACCTACTGAATTCAAAACCTTTAGGGTGAAATTTTGCTGTTACTATTACTGAGAACTTGATTACTCAGTTTGCAACAACATATTACTCAGCACTTCAGGACACTTTATTTTACAGGGGGAATCCACAAAAGCAGATGAAATATTAAAAATAATAACCGTAAAACAGCACTGTAAATGAAATACATGAAATACGTAATCTTAAATCAGTATTGTAAAGCAACATTGTGTTAGCTTAGGTTAGGTTAGTTTTGCATATGAGTGGGGTGACAAGGTCCTGTGTTATCGAAATATTTACAATTCGGGTAGTATTTATGCAATCATTTCAACGTAAATGCATTAATCAATCATTGTAGCATATATTACACTCGTTTATGCACATTTATTAGCTAAATATCCGCCGCATAAGCGAAATAAAACCACTTCATCGACCGTACGAAATTTTCTCATAAATAAAACACGAAGCTTGAGCGCACAATAAAACTTACAAGATCGTAATCAGCAATAAAAACTGCATCCATTGCACTATGTTTCATTCGTTTTCTCGAGCGGACGATTTTGTAAATATTTACCAAACTTTGCTATAGTCTACAGTTTTACATGCAGCAACATAACACATTTCTTCTAAACTACAGCTACACATTTAAATTACAAAGACAAAAGAATACGAGCAGCATACTACTTACATGAAACAAACCGTTGGTGTTGCAGATTGCACTAATTGAGTTCACTCGAAATTATTGTCTTTCACTATTCACACTATTCACCATGTTATATACACACCGGCAACTAATACACATAACGCTGCAATTTATTGTAATTAAATACTGAATTTAGAAGCTTTATGTTGTAATTTACCTTTTGTTTTAACTGAAAGTTTCTGATTTTTAATTTGCATCCGGGAATGCAACAGTTACGGTGCATTGTCGTGTTTGAGGTTAGGTTGTAGTATGGCAACATTAATATACACTACTGGAACAGTTTTTCTTCAACAACCTCTCACCACTGTAATCGTGACACAAATTGTACTTGCAAACAGATAAATTAACCACACTATACGGCTAATGTAGCCATAGTCCTAGATGGAACACAATAAACATGAACACGTGGATAGCACACGGCACAGTCAAAACGTTATTACATTTATTCCTGTTCCTATACTGCCCAAATAAAACTTTTGAAACACTCGCTTTGCTAATATGAAGACAAACTTACATAGGAATTATTATAAGAAACAATAACTCGAAGACATAGAAAATAATACGAAAAACAGCGTGTGGAAACACCTCAGAAATCACTCCCACCAGCCGACGCCATTTTTGTACAACTGGGATGCCAGGCTCAGGTCCGTTAATCTAGAAGGTCCTGAATCTATGCCATTTAGTACCTGTCATGGCTATCGTTGGCAGCACATGTCAATCAAATGCACCAACCTATGCGTACACCTAAGACAAGGTATGACCGTATGATATATTGAGACGTGAGAAATACGCCACTTATCACTTCTTTGCTATGTAAAATTTAGCGGAAAGTTGTGTTTTAGTATATCAATTCGTCATTCCTTGCCATTGTTCTTGCTTAAAATTAAATTAATAATTCTTTCCTAATAATGTTACCTACATTGCCAATACTATAGCAGAAGGAGAAGTCTGCTTCTGCTTAGAAAGAAACAAAGCTGTTAAAACACGAATACTGTGATGTGATCTTTTCTTTATGTAACTAACACGAATAAAGTATTTTTCTAAGTAACTCATTTTTACACCATCGTTAGAAGACAAAGCTGAAAAACGTGGGAAAACCTGCTCCTGATCTACACATAAATAGGACGATATATACAAAAAGTGACTATATTTTACCATGTAGGAATTAAATAGGATGTTTACACGAAACATAAATAAAATGCTTTATTCTGCTTTCCATGCGCTTTGTTTGGTGACGATAACCACTGGTCAGAAAAAGGTTGGTGGATTTAGTTCAAACATGTAAAACCATTAAGGTACCTACATGATGTATTTGTACATTTTCCAGTAGTTCGATATGTTTGTGCTAGAGGAAAAAGTCGGATAAACACGTCCGACTGATGTGATTAGTCGCACGTTGTCATGTATGTGGCACTTAGTGCCAGTCGGTGTGCAGTGAAGAAAAGTTACTACTGTGGCAGTGGTAGTTACACATACTCGTATATATAGGTTTTGCATATATTGCATCAATAACTCCGCAGCACTTCGACCATTTCTTTCATTCACCATCGGATATCTCCTACCCGATTGTTAACGGACGTTAAATAATCATCTTAAGAACAAACAAAATCGGCAAAGTAATGCTGGCACCATTAGCCGCCATGCTTTAGCCGCCACTGCTGAAACTCATCACTTATTAATGATGTCCTTCTTCAAGTACTTTCGGAGACCTGCAGTGTCTTCAATACGACACAAAGTTCCAGATCAAATAGTTCCGGAACGTTTCCGAAGGTGCCTCTGGTTCCCATGCCTGATGATATAGAGCAGAGTACAAATTTACTACGCCAGGAAGCAGTAGAAGTCATGAACACTCATAACCAAACCATCAAGATCAAACATTGTAGCCGACCGCCTACCTGAAAAAGGGGACGTCAGGTATCCGAAAGTACTTGAAGAATGACATCTGTAATACGTACGTGATGAATATCAGCAATATAGTTCCCTGCCAGAAGCAATTAATGAATGGGTCATTACTATTAGTAACGAGCTCCTTGTTTTAAAGGAATAAGTGATGATATAATAAACCAGAGGCTTTCAGTTTGTTTATTTATTATTGATTTACTTTTAAGGCTGCATTCATTGGCCAATGCTGGAACCTGTGTATGTCATCAATTAGCGGCGTAACTAGGTTCTCAGACCCTTGTGCCAAACGTCCAAATCAAACTGCAATTTTGAAACTGAATTCAGTTTTGAATGGTGTTTATACAGACATTCTACAAAATTAGATTTCATCCTATACAAACAATTATGCATAAAGTACCTAGTACTTGATGCTGAACAGCAGTGGTACCAAATAATGAGTTGTCAATTGATTAATATACGAGCTTTGTACAGGTCTAAAACGTATGGTGCCCTCTTACGGCTACAATAAAATCAACAGCATATTGGACTTAAGGTCTTACCAAACTAAAATAATCATGTACTTTTCAAAATAAAACTAACGTGCCCTTGTATGGATAAATTAATTGAACATTTAGAAAGATGCACACGTGATGCAATTCAGAGAAAACGTGACAAAAATAAGTAAAATGTAGTTGGCTAAAGGGCACAAATAAGAACACTCTTATAATATCTTAGAAGCGAGGAAGTAGCTGCGGTACTCTTATAACATTTTCGGTGCGAGGAAGAGGGTCGCGCGTCAAAGGACTGTCGGAACCGGGAACAACATGTACAGCAAGCACGCAAATACTCGGTAGTTGGGGCGACATCGGAAACGTATAAATACGCAGTGTGGCAATTAATATTTAGGCGAGCGGAAAATGGCACACAAAATACAAGTCACCGTTCAACATTAAAGTTGTCATCATTGATATAAAATAAGAAGGCACCTTATCCAAGAATCTCGTGCTCACAAACACAACCTCACGCTATAGAGAGGAGAGCGGCGGTCTCCCTACCCTACCTCAGGCGCATCGTTATGAGTGAGTGGGTGAGTGAGTGAGTGGGTGAGAGAGTGAGTGAGTGAGTGGGTGGGTGAGTGAGAGGGTGGGTGAGTGAGTGAGTGGGTGGGTGAGTGAGTGAGTGGGTGGGTGAGTGAGAGGGTGGGTGAGTGAGTGAGAGGGTGGGTGAGTGAGTGAGTGGGTGGGTGAGTGAGTGGGTGGGTGAGTGAGAGTGGGTGGGTGTGTGAGTGTGTGAGTGGATGGGTGGGTGAGTGGGTGAGTGAGTGAGTGAGTGAGTGAGTGAGTGAGTGAGTGAGTGGGTGGGTGGGTGAGTGAGTGAGTGAGTGGTTGGGTGGGTGAGTGGGTGAGTGAGTGAGTGAGTGAGTGAGTGAGTGAGTGAGTGAGTGAGTGAGTGAGTGAGTGGGTGGGTGGGTGAGTGAGTGAGTGAGTGAGTGAGTGAGTGGGGTTTAAGGGCCCGTCGACAGCTAGGTCATTAGGCCGCATCACAATAACGTATAGTTCATTGTATAATTTAAACTAACATCGCAACTTAAGTGTTCACAGCAGTAAAGCGGAACCATTTCCTATCACATGATTTACTCCACGTGGGGAAGATATTCTGAGGTCTCTGATTGTCTAAAGTTAGATGCAAATGGATTCTAACTGGACGGAAGCGGGGTAGCAACAAACTCTATTCCAACCAATGAAGGATTTTGTGCACCCCCAACTACTTACTACCCAATACATGGGCAATTTAAAAAAAAAATTCTCAAAATTGCCTTGAACGATTTGATAAAAATGGCACATATTTAATACATTTACATCAGAAATAAAATTTATATCTTGAATTTACTGGGAATAGCAGGTGAAGTGCTCTTCATTTTAAACGTATTTTTATAAGAGGTGGAATCGGGACTGAAAAATGCAATGCCATAGCCGGGATTTGAACCACAAATCTGCCACTTATCGAGCGGCTGCTTTAACCACTAAGGTAACATAGCATAGGTTAGACCACAAGGGAATCTCACATTAGAGATAAATACACCAAGGACGAGTTACAAATTGTAAGTACTTTATGTCCCGGGTTTAAGTAACCTTTAGATGGTAATTATTATTTATTTATGCCAACAAACTAAATGCTGGTGTTTTTAAACACACAAGCCGTGTGTGGGCAATGTTTAAGAGGTGGAATCAGGACTGAAAAATTCAATGCGATAGCCGGGATTTGACCACGGATCTTCCGCTAATCGAGTCCTGATTCCACCTTTTAAACATTACCCACACACGGCTTGTGTGTTTAAAAACATCAGCACTAAATTTGTTCGCATAAATAAGTATATTTTATAATTTTGTAGTAAGCCTAAACCACGTAGATTTCAGAAACATGTAAATCCCATTAGAATACACAATTTATTTCAAATAACGGTTATTGTGGCATCAGCAATATCTAAAATATTTGCTGTTGTTAGTTTGAATTTTTCACTATTTGTCATTTTTGGAAATGCTATCTCCAATCACTTGTTACTTGTGATATTATGGAAAGAAGTTCCCGCATTTAAACATTTGACTATCGCTACAGTTTCCTGCAAACCTTTTGTACCTGCAACCAACTGCGTGCGTAATGAAGCTAATTCTGCAAGTTTTATTTGAATAACATGAAGCAGATAGAATATATTATGTGTGTGTGTGTGTGTGTGTGTGCGTGCGTGCGTGCGTGCGTGCGTGCGTGCGTGCGTGCGTGTGTGTGTGTGTGTGTAAGAATAGTTTCAGAATCTATGTAAGAATAAAGGATAGTGGGAGAGAAAATCATGCCAATGTAACACGACTTTTAACCTCACATATGAAGACACTTCTAATGATAACTTTGATCTATACAAAGGTGTTATGCTGTGAGAAACAATTTTCGCAAAACTTTCGGCTACTTTTTCCAGTTGTCTTTGGTAGAAGAAACCGAAAAGAATTGCGTTACTCTAAATCAGACTTGGGTGACTCACGGGATACCTTGAGCGACCTTCATTTGTTTTTTCCTGCTAAGCAAAGAATTATCAGAGGAAGGCCTTTAGCAAGCTGCGCTCAGTATGCACCTGTGACCCAGCCCTGTCCTAAATGGTTTACTGCTGACTTGATGCCCTTGAATGGACTAAAATTTGTGAACTTATAGTATTAATCAGAGATAAGAAGCGTGGAAGTTAGAGCCGTCGCATGCACATGGTGTTCGAACAAAACTTTTAGCAGACTGCCAAGTGCGTCAATATACTAACATGAAGGGCGCACTGTGATTCATCTAACTCAATCACTGCTCACCGAGCGTGGTGGCTCCACGGTAAGGTATAAGGCTCGCATTTGGAAGGTCGTGGCTTCGATTTCCGCGGCCGATCTTCCTGACCCATGTTTTTTTCAGGGTTTTTCTGAGGCACCAGGCGAATGCTCGGAAGGGTAATTACATCCCCGAATTTCCCGTCCCTCCATTTCAATTCAATCCAGTTTTTCAGGGTTGTAAGTGTTGGCGATGGTCAAGTTAGCGCTGCCGTGTGGGGATTTTCGCACTGTAACTGCTGTTCTCGAAGAGTGGGTGGCCTTGTAGTTCCCAGGCCTGTCGGGAGGGAACTACTGTCGTAACCCATGTAGCTCGTGTCTACTTGGGCGAACCCTGGTGTCGAGATGATGACTCTTCAGCACAGGTTGGTGCGCTGTTCGCATGGGTTCCCTCACGCCTGTTGCTCATTCTCATTCCATTGCTTCCTCTAACATACCTACAATAGCCCACTTGGTGCTCAGTGTGGAATTCCCCCGTACTAACTCAACCTCAATCACTGCTCTGCCAATTTATTATTTGATTTTCGAAGTAATTCTCTCACATGTAATTGCAGCAATAATACGGAATAATCTTTATTAAAGATTCGTTTGTCGTGTAATTTCTTACAAACTCTACGACCTCTAAATACCCTCAAAATGTTTTTGAACAGGAAATCCCTATTTTCGTCAAAGGAGTCCTCATCTGGGAAAAAAATTAAAATTACTTTGTTGTTTAACGACGCTATCAATTTCCAGGATCACATCAGCGTCGCTGGTGTGCCGGAATTTTGTCCTGCAGAAATTCTTTCACTTGCCAGTTAATCTACTGAAATGGCACACTTTAAACACATTTGAAAACCACCTGTCTGGCTCGGATTTGAACCCGTGATCTTGGGATCAGTAGGCCAGCGTCCAACCAATTGAGCCGTCCAGACTGACTCATTTGGGGCCGCTGACTTTGGGGGCCTCGGTGCACCAGTCATCCATACTTTGAAACTGCGAGGAAAGCAAAGGAAAGAAAGAAAAAAGAGAAGAAAGAAGATCACGAATTGGTGATATAATGCCTTATGTACAGCACTATAACTAGAAATTTGAAAATAAGGTTAGCTTCAAAGGAGATTTACGTTCAGAATGAAATAAAATTTAATATGGGATAGAGGTTGCTGTATTTCGCAGAGCCCACACATTGATTACATATATTTTAATTTTTGCATCATAGAAACTACTAAACTGATATAAATCCTTATCATTGATCCTAGATTATGAAAATACACATTTATTTTATCAGGTTTGCTCATCAGGTTTGTTCTCTCTCTCTTTTGTTATTTTTTCGATTTTAGGTCATTATTTGACCCTTTTTCTGGCCCTTGGGTTTTTATTTTGGTATCTTAATACGGAAGGTATGCTACCTATTATGTACTGGGATGAACGACCTCAGATTATAACATTACTGCGCATGCGCTAAATTCCTCCATAGAGTCCTTGGTGCCCATCCTACTGTGTTACTTGTGCAGTTTCCAGTACAGTAACGTTTCTTAAAAGCAGTACGACATGTACCAGTACACAGCTGCTGAAATTACGGACTTGGGCTCCAGCACATTTTGATGTAAATGTGCGGAATCACCTCAACGTCGCACATTTAAATAGATGGATTGGTAGAGGAGGACCAGTTCCATGGCCAGTACAGTCGCCAGATCTGACGTCTCTCTATAATTTTCTGTGGAGTTATGTGAAGAGTATGGTGCATGGAACTCCTGTAACGTCAGCGGAGAACCTTATAGCTCGAGTCCATGGAGCGATTGAAAATCTTCAAAGGCAACCGCATGTATTCGGTCATGTGAATGAGGCTACCACCGCCAATATACGCTCTGCAATGACGTAGGAAGTACACAGTTTGAAGCCCGTTTCTAATGTACACAGGTCGATGTTGGACTTATTGATGAAATGTGAACATACATCCATCTCACATTTCAATGCGCTACAGCGTCCAAACCGTGCATTTTCGGACAAGGGTTCCTATTTCAGAACTGATCAGTTTGCCGTCCCGCACAACATTTAGGATGTCGGTGTTTTTGGGACATATAGAGAACTAAACGACCTCATGCTGCAGATACAACTTATACCTTCTAAATGGGCAACAAATTCAGAAGCTTTAAACAAATTATGGCAAACCGAAGGATTTTAATCAATATCAGTAGCGGGTGTAATAGGGGTAGACTGAAATACTACAAATGACACTCTCATCACCGACCAAAGGAAAATACCAACAAATTTAGTGGATTTACCAGAAACTCAGAAGAATGCTCTTCGAGCAGCAACCAACAAAGAGCTAATGGACCTCACCAAATGCTCAATGATCCTAGTATACATCACTTCTGCACCGATTACATCACCTGTGATTTCATCACACCACGGGCGGCTTGGTGGGGAGATTTCTGGGATAGAATGGTTGGCTCCAAATAGCCCTGCCCGAGAAGGGTCCTTGCGCGTTTGCAGCTAGTTCTACCTTTAAATATTGTTTCTTTCAGTTAAATATTTAGCTAGTCATGTTTTAGCATGAATTTAATTATTAAGAAGTGGTAGCGGACCGGAACCGCCCCCCCCCCCCCAGTCGAATATTTCTAGATCCACGCCTGTGCAATGACGTGCATGTAATTGTTTTTTACACATCTTTGAGCAGTGTACAGTTTCCGAATATTCGCAAATTTGCAGCGTGAATTGTGACGCTGTTCGCTAGCACTTACTATGGTTTTTGGAGTCAGGGATCTCATAATGTGAATTTTCAGTAAACTATATTGATATGAGGATATTTGGGGGAGTGCAATACTCTATGTACTATATGCAAGTACTGGAGATAACAGTCTACTGTGCTTTTCAAATGGGAAGAGTTCTGATCTGCAGTCAATGAGATACGTTTACATGCAAGCTCATTGCCCCCACTCTTCATATTTCCCTCTCTCAAGCGTCAAGCCCCACTTAAGGGGAAAGCAATACGACAACACAGCAGGACTCCAATTGTTTGCCGCCCTGGAGGCGCTCAAGGACAAACTCCTTCCCATTTGAAAAGCACAGGAATTACATATTACACTTATTTGACCTTTTCTTCCCACTGTGCTACAAACTATTCTTAAGAATGCCTATTCCTCTATCTCCTTTTTTTAAATTTAGATAAACATTCGCAGAAATGATTTTGTTATAAGTATAAGGGGAATACAATAGGCTGAAGTGACACCCAGACCATTAAAAAAGAGTAAAAGGGCAAAGGCTGCAGACACCGAGGGGGACACCTCGCTCACTTCGACCTACACAGATCTATTGTGGCTACCACCCCCCAGGAGGCAAGGATGAATTGAGGGAACTGAAGGATCTCTTTATCCCGGTGCCAGGCTCCGCCAAACAGCCATCACACCGCGGTTCCGGTGTCGCACTGAGCGTCCCCCCCCCCCCGACAGAGGAAAAGGGCCGGCCAAATGCCACCTAGCGCCGAGAACAGCAGTTACCATGCGCAGTCATCCACGCCATCTGCCCAACACTGCACACACTACATGCCTGAAACTGCACCACCTGAAAGATGATAAGGAAATGGAATGAAAGGAAATGATGGAAAAGAAACCGTGGTGTGAAATAATGCACCCCAGCATTCGCCTAAGTGACATGGGAAAACCACGGGAAAACCCATGTAAGAGTGCGCGGTCGCGAGGATCGAACCGGCGACCTCCCGAATGCGGGCCACAGACGTTACCACCTGAGCCGTCCCGCTTGGTGAGACCATTAAAAATTTCATGTCATATGTTAAGATTAACTTCTCTGCATACTCTTCTATTCCTTTATCTTCATCGTGTTATTTGAGATAAACATTTCCAGAAATTATCTTGTTTATTTTCTTGTAGGTGCAAGGGGAATATGTAGGCTTTGAGCGACAGTCAAATTGTTTAAAGCTTTGAGATTCCGTTCTCTTTGCACGGCTAAGATATAAAAAATGAATCACAATCTTCCATTTGACGAAAGTTTAAGTTTCCCAAAACTCACGCAAATAATAAGGAATATCTCCGAAATGTTTCACTCTAAAAAAAAAAAAAAAAAAAAAAAAAAAAAAAAAAAAAAAAAAAAAAAAAAAAAAAAAAAAAAAAATATTTTGGCATAAATTTGGTGTTTTAGCAAGATCTAAATTTTTTTGTATAGTAGGATTTGGTCTGTCACCGTTTACCAGTTATGCTAAAGTCATCCAGAGTAAACAGGACTACATAAGCTATAGCCAGAAAATTCAAAATATACATTTTGTTTGCCATAAAAACATCTCAAACTTATGACATTTTAATCAAAATTGTTAGAGCCATTTTCGAGAAAATCACAATTTTCGAAAAACTATCCATGTAAAGGGTAGTTCAAAATGGAGGAATTTTCTTCAAAATCTTCATGTCACATCCCTAAAAGACATTAAACTTAAATACCAACTTTGGTTTTTAACCAGATTTTAGTTTTTTAGTTAGGCTGCCAACAGGCTGATAGACTGACAGACACACACGCGCAGACCTTTTTCTAAGAATGCTTCTTTTGAATTCAGGGGGCCTCAAAATATACATGTATTAGCAGTGGAATCTTGACATTAAATTTTTGGGTGGAATACAATCAGTGGCGAGTGTGACTATCAGACTCGGTTATATAACCCAACAAATATTGTAAAATTTGTTAAAATATGACCCAATTTAAACAGAGTTGCTCTTCGCAGTTTTCATCTGTTATTATTTTCTGAAATAAATATTCGATAATACCGAGATCATGATTCAAAAGAGAATCTCTTTTCTGTCACAACTTATATCTGTAAATCAAATAAACATCTCTTCAATATTTCCGTCAACATTAAATTTAGTAACAAATGGTACAGAGTTCAAGCGGAAGGAAGAAGCACTTCATGCACAGAAAGCATGGATACCCATTTTGGATAAACTTTCAGACATACACAACACCGGTAATAAAACCCTGCCTACACCTGGCCCGCCAACTGATGAGAACTAATCACCACCTTAGCCAGCACAACAATGTCAAATTCATAGACCCTTCAAATTCTACAACCCGTTTTATACCATAATAGCCATAGTGATTCAACTTCCCTATCCTATTACCTGCACAACCTCAGCATGCAAGAGAAATCAAAGACCTAAGTTGATCAACAATTGCTGAATATGTGTGAGCTCCACCGTAACCCTAATTAGCAGGCTGGTAAATGCAGTGTCAGCACCTGCAATTCGCATTGTCTGTAAAATGCAGCTTTACCTAGTTACCAGTCCACAGGATGAGAAGACTTTCTTTTTGTAGTGTTTAATGCTCACTTTTACTACATACAGCACCACAGGTGATGGCACTGATGATACATGGACTGAAGATGCAGCACCGGTTGAATGAGGTGGCAGGGGAAGCCGGAGAACCCAGAGGAAACCTGCACCAGTGCCACATCGTCCACCACAAATCCCACATGTGGCTGCCTGGAATCAAACCCAGGCATATGTATGCACAAATTTTTCTGGCAATAGAGGGTTCATAGATAATCAATTTGAGATAAGAAACCAATGGTCTATGATGTCAAGCTAATAAGTTATACGTATTCAAAATAATTTGAGATTGTGACCAATAAATCATAACCAGAAAGAAATATGTCAATATTATACACTGGAATCAAAATAGTGCTTATTAGGAACTTAGTGAAGCCTGTCTGTTGACTCTCTGAAGAAGCACTTTTAAATTGTAGCTCTACGAAAAGCGCTTAGATTGGTGACTTAGCATATGTCTGCACGCCACTGCAATGGATAATTGGCTGTGACAAACGTCTACAGAAATATAGGGCAGCTGTAAAGTGTGTACTTTAGCCGTGCAGTTATGTTGACTGGCTGCGGATCTCATGAAACCAACAAATCGCGTTCAAACCCGAAGAGGGGATAAGTATTTTCTTTTCTCCTTTCTTTTCCATTTTGAGAGAAATGTGTGTTTGATTTAAAATAGCAAAATACCATTGTCTGAAGCGGACTGTAGGCTCTTTGTCCAGGTCAATAACAGAAATTTTCCTTCCAACAGTTGACCTGCTGTAAACAGTTCACTAAATGTTGAACCAAGTAATAGCACAAAGTACTACAACTCCCCAAAGAGATGCTGAATACCTATCTGTTAGCATGACAAATGACTAATACTGCCAATAGGTGACCTTAATAACCCTGGAAGACACTAACACCACCATGTGGTGACTGTTTCCTACTCGAGTCGCCCAGGTTTCATTTCCTATTTCCTTCAGCACAGAATAACATTGCCTTAGACTTGAACTATTTCATTTAAGTGAAAACGAAATTCTCAGTGTGCACCTACTATTTAGGTCATGCAAGTATAAATAATAGCTAAACAAACTTGAAACAAAATGTTTAAAAATTAGTTAAACGAAAAATTAAAGCGACATAAATGTTTCGTGTAAATCAAATTAGATTATGCATGAGCTGATGAAGAAGGAAAGAAAAAAGAACATAAAAATTATGGAGCTATGAGTATTTGAACCTGCACTTTTGTGCCTTCGCGTCTGGTCACCATAATCATTACGCTAATTTGCCAGGCTATGAACTTCCTTCGCTTGTTTCCTCATCATGTGTTATGGCTACAGTGGTCATGATCAGTGGCGTGCATACCCTCAAAAGTTTTTAAGCCACAGTTCTGTAATTTGTAATCCTAGACCATAGGTATCATGTCTAAATTGATTGCCTGTGAATCGTCTATCACCAGTAAAATTCGTGGGGTGTTATTCATTTACACCTGTATATATACTTGAGTATATTGCACTAAGTCTGTTGTATTTAGCCTCCTGAGTCTTCCTACTATGTTGCTGTTATACAGGAGTAGCTGTATAGAATGTTCCTAAGACTATAAAGTGCTTCTTCACTACATTTTTTATCTTCATGCAACTTAGTCACTTAAAGATCTCTATGACTAACCTCATTGCAAGCATACCAATTGATAACTGCCCTCACTGCCCTTTATCAAAAGATTGGAACAATTTTGATATTCCACTTCTTGGTGCATCCTCAAAGCCATGCTTCAACCAAAGAGTTTTAGCACTTCATTGTATCAGAGTAATTTGATATTCATATATAACTCAGAGTTCCTCCCAAGTAACCAATAAGTCTTTTGTTTTTTCATTTCCGGGTCATTTTTCTTATTTTGACATATGCCTTCCATATCAGTTTAGCACCCATTATCATTTCCAAATACATGATTCTTCTATTAACTACTATTAGAGCCATTTTATCCTTTAAGATCTTTTAAGTGAGAATTTAAATAGTGAAGCCATAGCTTCCTTTTGCCTTATTAATTTTCTTAACTCCTAATTCCAAAGGTGCATATTGTTGTTTAGGTTTTTCTTCATTCTTGGTATTCGTGGTGGACGAAGCGGCGTCAGGGCGGGTTTTCTCCGGGTGCTCCGGTTTCCCCCGCCATCTCATTCCACCGGTGCTCCATCTTCATTCCATGTATCATCAGTGTCACCGCCTGTGGTGCCGTAGTAGTAAAAGCGGGCGTTAAACACTACAACAACAACTTCATTCTTGGTCCAATGCGTTTAATGTTACATGTCTTATTATGGTTGTTAAGCCTTCCCACTCTTACTTTATATGAATATATACAGCTCTATCATTAAATAAATTTTCAATTTGTGTTGGCCTGGATGCCTTAATATTTTTCCTTCTGGAAAATTGATGTCCTTATATGCCATCTCAGAGTTTTTAGCCTGATATGACCTTATCTTAGCCAGTTATTTGGAAATGCTATGTGAAAAATAAATAGAAAGTCATAAAAATTCATCATCTGTTCTATAAAGAACTGAAGATATATTAATGTCTTTACCTTAATGGATGATTCTACATGGTATAGTCAATGAAATATGCTAAAATTGTTATTTTGACCACTAGCTCCAAAAGAATTGGTTTTTATGAGATATTTATCACCAGTGGTGTAGTGTGATGTGTGGACTTGGGTATGCACTTTGAACTCATGTTAAGGGTGTGCATAGGTGAAATTTCTAAATTCTACAATTATTAGCAGATTTTGTTCAAACCCATATCAGACAGAATAAATATAAGGAATAGTGTATATTCAAATTTTCATGCTAACATCTTCAACACCTTTAAACTTATACTTTCTAGCTATTGTTCTGGTAGCGTACTTAAAATGGTCCACACAATGAAGATTTCAAAATTTTAATAGTTTAAATATTCTGCTATAGATAAGTATTCTCAAAAGAATGTTGGGAGCAGAAAATTTTATAATGCTTTGGTTTATTAAATAAAAATTATTAACTTTAAAAAAATATTTTTTTTTCACAATTTTTATACTTTTTATAGAACTTTATAATTCACCAAGTGGCAACTATTAAAGTTACAGAACAATCAGTCCCACTATTTTTTCTGCATTCTCAGTTGGTTATAAGCACTCCGATTCCATATTTGGAGCAGTAGGTTTCCGGGAAATGCAGCATTCTCTCTACAGCATGCGTTTTCCTTGTATTGAACCACACAGAAGCACTTGAGCAGTGTGCATACCCTGCCTTCATTTTCCTGGCATATTTTTCTTTCATACATTTACACACATTACAGTTCAAAATGCTGCTTGACTCTGATACACAGAGAAGAAGTTAAAAATATGAAATTAACCTTTACTGCCAAGCAAAAAAGTGAAAACTTAGCTTTAAACCTCATTAACATTTATAAGTGAGATGCACTTTTGTGTGTTGCATACACTGCGAGCAACATTGCTTGACGTGACTGGCATAGTCTAGTAACACCACCAGCTGCTCTGTTTTAATGCTTGGCATGATACACTAACAATGTTAGTTCATAGCAGATTGTTGTTTGATACATACTCTCAGCAAGCATTATGCCAATTGGATTAGTATATAGATAATAGGAAAAGTTAACTAAGGAAAACTGGCAGGGTATGCAACACATTACCCACGTCCATTGACGCTATGCCCCTGTTTATCACTTAGTTACTCAATGGCACCACTTCAGCATAAAAATGTAATTAAGGTTGTGTATGGTTTAAGAAAAACTAAATTATATATTTTCCTCTTCTTTGATATAACCAACATGTTTTGCATAATTTTCCATTTAAGTTTCCACAAAAGTGTCACTGTTATAATGGTACTATGTCTGGCAATACCAGACATTTATCCCATTCATGACCTAGTCTGCATGCTAGGTAAGAGTGCAGCAGAAACAATTTCTACTGTATCAACTTTTACAAACTGATAATGCACAAAAATTATGTTAGTGTATGGAGAACTAAGGTACAGAGCTGGAGAAGTATCTAAAGCTTGTGAAGTTAATTTCTCTAAGTCATAGTCACCATATATTGAAGGAGTGGATTTGAGATTGTTTTTATTTATGGATGCTCTTTAACTGCTTTGGTTCTCAGTGCTCCACACTATGTTGGGCATGAAAGACAGCTTTATCAGGCTTGAGGCTCTTTTACATGGCATTAAAGGATTACTGGCTTTACTCCCATTACAAAGAAGCCATGCTATAGATTTGTAGGCCCAAAAGCATCCATCACCCACTACTGGGTTTCAAGCCATGACCTTAGACCATGGAGGAGGACTACACAAGAGGTGGTTTTGTTAAATTATGAGATAGGACACATACAATATGCAGATAGTTATAATGCAGAAAATGATGCAAGAAATCTGGAAATGAATACTAGAGAAAATTTCTAGTAAGTTGTTTTACAAATGCATCATAAATGTGATGTAAACAATGGCTTTAAAATTGCAAACTTTTCTGGTGTTTTGCAGTGGCATGTTGCAGTCCTAAGAGTATTTAATACTTTCATTTTCATTTCAGGTAATTTGTTAATACAAATAATTGAGAAAAGGTCACAAACTTTATAGGTATAGTACTGAATATATTTATGTTGTACTAAAACTTACATAGATTTAAATGCTGATCATATGCTAGTATGGGGACGAATACTGTAAAACATATTAATGTAAGTACAAGTTTTAGTGATGTTGTGCAGTTAGTGTAATAAACACTGACTCAGTATTTATTACTGAAATGTACATCACTGTTAATACCTTTTTGCTATATAGTATTAGTTTTATTGATGTAAAATGAAAAATTACTGCTTGTTAGGCAATGCTATAAACTGTTATTATTTCATTAACTCTGCTATACAAAACTGGTGAGGTTGCTATTATGAAATACTAAGGTTGTGTACCCTGCAAACACAGTGGTTTCAGAGTCATACCTATATTGCTGGATATATAAGATAAAATTAGCATTGTTCCTTAAACAGGTACTTGAATAGAACAAAAACATTCAAAAATTGTACTCCTGAAATTCAAAGATTAGTAGCTTGTCTGTTCTGCCCAGGGCCGTAGCCAGAAATGGATCAGGTTGGGCAGCGCCCGTACTGGAAAAAAGGCTGCCCGTATTGAGAGAATATCATTTGTCCTTTCCTGTTTTGAAGCTTTAGAAATATTTCAATAATAAATTAAGAACCAAAATAACTATGAATTAAAGAATATATTAATAGTAACAATGCTATAATAGCTAGAGATTTCTACCAGGCTTAAAATTCATTGTTTGCTGGCGTTTAGAGGTCCAGACGTTTCCTCCACATCTGCGTTGGACATCATGTAGTGGACATCATCGGTGGCATAGTCTTGGTCTTCTCGGCGAAGGTTCAGTTACAACAAAATCGCTGGCTGGAGATACCAGCAATTCTGTTGCAACTGAACCTTCGCCAAGAAGGCTAAGACCATGCCATCGATGATGTCCACCGCAGGTGTAGACAAAACGTCAGGGCCTCTAAACTCCAGGAGACCACAGCTTTTAAGCCCGGAAGAAATCTTTAGCTATAGTTCTGACTCGGGCCGTGAAAGCTTCCAACTGCTCAATGCTGTAATAGTTACCCACTGTCTTATTTCGGCGTACCAAATAGCCAAACCTCTTGGCAGTCAAAGGCTGCTCAGGAAGCCTCTAAAACACAATTTAACATGCACCTGTACATAACGTGATCCACAGTGTTTGGAAATCATCTGCTTACACACATGCGGTCGCTTCATTTTCACTCTCCACCTTTCTCAGCAATGAATTTGAACTTTGAAGAATGAGCTTCCAGATTGTAGTGCATTGTTTTCATTTTAAACTAATACAACTTAAGCAATGGCGAGGACAGCATTATGAGCATAAGAGATTTCTTTGACAAATGCAAAAAAGAGCAGCAGCAAGAAAACCAAGTTGTCTCCAGTAACACAGGCCTACTGATCTCAAGGTCGCAGGTTCAAATCCGGGCCAGACCACTGGTTTTTAAGTGTGCTTAAAAACGACAGCTCCATGTCAGTAGATTTACTAGCATGTAAAAGAGCTCCTGCGGGACAAAATTCCGGCACACCGGCGAAACTGATGTGATCCTGGCAACTGACAGCATCGTTAAATAACAAAATATATTTTTTTTATCTGCACCAATCAGGGGCCAGTGGTGCAACATGAGGTGACTACTTACTATTTCATACAGAGAGGTAAGCCAATAAAGCAAGTTTATCTAAAGGATTACCCTAAACAAAGCAATAGGCGTAGTTTTTGCTCTGGCTGGTATAAGTGGTTTGCTTGATTGCAGTATGCTGTTCTCAAAGATGCTGCTTTCTGTTGTGCCTGCATGCAGTTTCAGCCTTATGCCACAAAAGAGAGAAGCTATACTTGCAAAGGTTTCCGAAACTGGAAAAATACCTTATGTGCATTTCCTATACACCAAACGTCAGAAAGTCATTATCCATGCCATGTCAATGTGGAAGAAATGTAAAACCTCAAACAGAAACCCGTACTTCAGTGTCAACATTAGTTAATGAAATCACACTTGAGAAACAAGTTCTTACGTTAAACCATAAACGGAGTAATACATTTTTTGGCGGTCAATGAGGTGGCTCTGCATGGGAATTATAACATAGAGAAGGGAAACGAAAGAAGTCTATTTTTAAATGTTTTTGAATACACCTTAAAGAAGATAAAAACCTTCTGGAATGTTTAATGTACATACCTAAGAATGCAACATATACATCTCCTGACTGTTATAATCATAGATTGCACTTAGTAGTTGTTAAAGCAGTATCTGAAATACCTGAAGACATGTTTATTTTACCAATGTGCTATGTTTCTTTCAGTGAGGCAAAATTGCATCCTTATATGAAGGCAGAACTAAGTGCGTCTTTAGAACAGCGTTGGAGTGGGCACCTAGCAATTACTAAAGTAATTTTGTCCAAGTATGAAGAAGTACTTATAGTGACATAGGAAGCCAATGCTTCAATGGAGAAGACAGCCAAAACTGTTGGTTTGAAGGCTGTGATGATGTCACTTCAATTTCACTTTCTGTTAGTTTTCAACAAGAAGATATATGGATTGCTGGAACCAGCTAGTAATGCAATCATCTCAGACTACAGCCTTAAGTGACGCAATTGTTATTAAGTGTGTGAAGCAAGAAATCGGTGTTTCAAAAAGAGAAAAGTTTTCTTCTGTACTGAAGGAAGCTGAAAATCTAGGTCCCAGAAACTTTGTTTTCAGTTCCTGTACCAAATAAAAGACCCAGGAAGACAAGTGAAAATGCTGACTGCATTCATTGTAGTCTGTTGCCATCACACTCCACAAGCAGTTCTGACCTACAACAGCTGAAGATCTTAAACGAGGCAGTGGACTTTGTGAATTTAGATGATTGCTTCAGTGAGAATGAAGAGCTTTTACTGGCTATTGAAGGAGCAGAACAACCCAACATTGAAAATCTTCAACCTCTTGAAAATTTAGATGTAACTGTGCCAAGCAAAGAAGAAGTGTCAGAGGTGCACACATATTTTTCCTCAAAACCTAATGAAAATAAAATGGACCTTTTATACAAAAAATGCAATGAGTTCAAAAAGGCTTATGCCTTGTTTGCAACAGTAGCAATGTGTGATTTCAGTACAGCAGCTTGTGAATCTACATTTTCTACATCAAATGCCATAAATCAATCACAGAGACTCTCCATGACTCATCAACGATTGGCAAGTCTGGCTTTTCTTGCCTTTGGGAAACAGCAAGCACAAGCCTTGGAGCTTGAAGAAGTTACAAAGACATTTGGAGCAAAGGGGGTGAGTGAGTGAGTTGTGTTTAAGGGTCCGTCGACAACTAGGTCATTAGGACCCTGGAGCAAAGGAAATTGCAGACCGCAATTATTCTGAACCAACATTAAATTGATAGCTAATTTTTGTTGATTGTTCCTTTAAGAGTGGACGTTTTAATTAAAACATTTATTTAACGTCCTCGAAACCTATGCTTCTTACGGTGTCCAGATCCAACTTCTATAATTTTATAAGTTTTAGTTGCAATAATTACTTGCTCTTTAAACATTTCATTTTTCATTTTACATTTTTAATATGCCTAATAAATTGTATGTAATTTATTTATGTCTGACTTTTATTGAGTCTATGAT
The DNA here is from genome assembly GCA_030765045.1 of Tenodera sinensis. Lineage (NCBI taxonomy): Eukaryota > Metazoa > Arthropoda > Insecta > Mantodea > Mantidae > Tenodera > Tenodera sinensis. The sequence continues at coordinate 799,858 of JAUKNM010000163.1, forward strand.
TTTTATTGATCCAGGAAATCCATTTTGAACAATTCAAGCAAAACTGGCAAATTTTCTTGTGTAGTACAGGTCACATCCAAATAAGAGTAATATGTGTTCTGTAGTATCTGGGCCTCCACAAGTACATAACCATCGCTACTTTT
>JAUKNM010000163.1:805000-882500 GCA_030765045.1 Tenodera sinensis
GACTATTCCGAGGAAGTTTTTCAGACGTGAAGTAACTCCGGCAACGTTGCGTTGAGGTTGGTCAGGGATACAAACCGGCTTCTGAATGTAAACAGGTCGGTCGCTCGCAAACACAACGCAGGGTGGTGTAGTGTTTTGGGAGATAACAAGTCTGATTTGCCTACACTCCGCACATTAAAAACTGAAGGACACGGCATGGCATTTGTTTACGCTCAGGAAACACGCCGCTGCCGCGTTTGTTTATGTACTGAAAGTGACATAAGTGAAAGTGACATCCACACAATTTGCAGTGTTGCCCAGCTTGTCTGTTTCTTGTTTTAGAAAAACTAAAATATATCCACAGGAAATGGTCAGAGACAAAAACATAAGATACAAAACAGTTCCAAATACCGAGAATTATCACTGGTTTAAATTAACGTAATGACTTCCCTTCCACCTGGTGTGTGTGTGTGTGTGTGTGTGTGTGTGTGTGTGTGTGTGTGTGTGTGTGTGTGTGTGTGTGTGTGTGTGTGTGTGTGTGTGCGCGCGCGCGCGCCAGAATTTCTCGTTTAAATATATTAAATTGGCTCACCTTTGTAATGTGGCGGTAGCCTTTCTGGTTTCATACCAGGAGGATCTGAATTTGAATTTTGGTTGTATGGGGCTTTTCTGGGTTTTCTTTCATTGTCATAAGCAAATTTTGGGTAAATGTCAGCTCAGTGTATCCTGGGATAATCTCAATATTATTTCATTTATTTCATCCACTGGTTCTGCAGAATTGAGTTCTTAAAGTATATTTTAAATGCATTAAAAATAAACTACCTAAAGATTATTTATGTACAATATAATTTTAATGAAGCTTACACCAAACCAAACTGGAGATGGTGAGTCTAAAATGCATGTCATATTTTTTATTATCTGTTGCAGTTTGTGAATACTTTGTGCATGCAGATTGCCAGGATTTTGCTGTAGCTGACTGCAAAGAAAATGCAACATATGTGCCAGGGAAGGAACTGTCACTAGTCCATCATCAACATCATTGGCGTGAGGGTAACCTTCCAAGCAACTCCAAATGTGCAGTTTGTAAGAAGACTTGTTGGTCCGCTGAGTGCTTGGCCGGGATGCGCTGTGAATGGTGTGGCATTACAGTAAGTTTTGATACCATGAAACCATCTATAATTTTCTTTAAAAACATTTATTGTCCTGTGCGGTTTTGTATTTCTTGAAGTGAGTCCATGATTGTTTTATATGTATCAACACAGCCAGGTAGATTGTAGGTGGCTAGGACTCTTTTGGAGGTCCATCATAATTATACAGGAAATGCCACTTCGTCAGGTTACTATCGGCTGTGCGTCCGCCGATCTCTGCGGGCTGAGACATTGAGATTTGTGTCATGTTATTTACCCGGCTTTTTCTATGCCGTATTTGGTTTAACTTGTCTCATGCCTAAAGAAAGAGAAAGAGATATGTCGTAAAGAGATGTAGGTACCCATCCCTCTGTGAATGTTGTTAAGGGGACGTTGGGAGAAATTCGACTCCTTCTATTGCAATCAGTGCTGGACAGAAAAGGTAAATATCATTGGACTTCCAACGTTTCTGTTCGTAAAACTCGTTTTTTACTCTCTGCTCTTAATTTGGATGGTGGAAGCGATCTTCCACTTTTGTGGTCCTCGAGATAAGCTAGACCATAATAAGGATATCTATGATTAGGTAACATTCCGCCCAGATGAATCTGGAATTTCTCCTCTTGATTGTTGTATTGCTGGGGAACGTAAAAAAGGCATTTGCCGTCACGGCGTAGCAAGACATCGAACACAGATTGCCAGATTCGCCACTGACCGAATAACCTGTTAACTGCTCACAGATTCCGGATGTTCCGGCGGGGCTGGATATAAATTTACCCTAAAAATGAAATAAATGCAGGCACAGCAGAAAAGGTTCCTCTCCCATTCCCCTCCCTTTCATTCTTACTTAAAGCCCTTTAATATATATTCTTAAATCCTTTACCACTTCTGCTCTCCTCTTATCCCGACCAACCAAATAGAGAGAAAGAATAAAGAACCAGCATTGCTAGCTGATACATTATGAAGAGGTCATTCTGCTTCAAGACACCATCGAGAACAGATAATAGCTTTTTTCACTGTGAACGAGGAAGTATTTCCAACAAACTAGCGACCACACTCGAAATTGCTTAACTTCGGCCAGTGTTTTGGGGCAAAAGCTTGCCTCGTTCAGAAGTTCTTCACATCTTGGCCGAAGAAACTTAAAGTACACCCATTCACCTAGTGACCACGCTCAATAATACTTCACTTCTCAGCAGCTATACGGTAGGTCCGCTTTTGTTTAAACAAGCCGATCTAACATTTCTACAGTGACAGCTAACCACCTCTCCCGTGAAGTAACTCTCAAGGGCAACTTCTGATAGTAGGCATATTTCGAACCAGAAGTCAACAACGCCTGCTCCAAACCCGTTGTGTTCCTCATTTCCCAACCTTCATTCTGTTAGCAAGCATCGGCAATTTAACCAGGATACAACAACCACCAACACCAGCACTTGTACAGCTACCGTTCTAGCCTTGAGCTCTGCTGAGTTAGGCAAGAGCACAAAGTCTCTCTGAGAACGCCGACAGGGCGCAAACTGCAACACAAATCGACTGGTAGTAGTCAATCACCTAACCATTCACGGCCCTCATCTTGTACCATCTCCACTCTCAGAGATGTTAGAACTTGTAGAGATTGTAGTGTCATTACTGTCACGTGTCTGTGGAGGTAGTGTCGCAGAAGTATTGGATTTCCCTGACAGGCTGGAGCCCCATCTGTTCATTCCGACATGGAAACCGATGAAGTTGACTGACCCTACAACATACTTTCCACCTGGCGACGAAGGTGCGTTGACTCGTAAGTAGGAGCTAGTCAGATGGCAAATTCCACCTATCATCTTTGGTAAATTCTGGGGCTCGGTCAATTTGCTCAAGGAGGTTATATCGATCCTGTCAAATTCATGAAAGATATCCAGGAGGAAGAGCAGCTTCATCTTTCAATCAAAGCACAAAGAGGTTTACCAGCTCCTGCTTTCTTCCTGGGTAGGAGACAAATCACCTTTGCCCTTGATAACGCCAGGGACATACGGGGCTTCCTATCTCCATCTATCTCCATCCAGATATCCGCTTCCACTTACTGGGCTACTATAAGTCTGCTATAAGTCGGACCATCAGGGTTGCCCAGTAGGCAGCAAGGCAGCCCCTCTTAAGCAGAACGTGGTCCATTGCGCAATCCAGCTCCCACTTCTTGTAAACGCTTCAGCCACGGCCGTTTGCTTGGGTCTTTGTAGAACAGAGATTATGACAGACTCAGTTTACCATCAGCCCCAGGTGATTTTCTTTTTCTAATTCTTCTAATCTGGCCAATGAATAGTTGAGTATGTTGGGCAACTCCATTAATTTACTCTGTATAACTCCAATTTTGTCCCTAGTTATCTTTTCTCCTGTCATTATTCCTTGAATTTCCATGATATCGATAGTCAAGTCCGTGTTTCTGTCTACGTTAGATTTCCCACCCTTAGCACTACTCATGCTAGCGCTAGAGGCACTTTTTCTGTCATTTGTGGACATATTGTCCCAGCCTCTTTGCGCGGTACCTCTTTCTGATGACCTTTTCAAAGACATTCTAAAATTCTCTATATCACTATTAATATTTAAGTTTAAAAGCACCTCTCAGCCGAACACAGTCCGTTGCCCGGGGTTGGGGACATGGAACCGGGTGCACGTTGCCAGTACTGTGATAACACTTTACACTAATCAACATGAAACCGCGTACGCACATAAGTCACATCTTACTGGAGAAAGGCTGTCAACGTCCAAACCCAAGGGGAAAGATCGTACCCAAAGACTACTTGTCATACCTAGCCCTACATCCAAACGAAGGAGGAAGGGAATTGGAAACGACCGGCATTATAACGCCATGTACTAATGGAATGAGAAGCCTATAAATTACTAAATGTTTTCTTCCAAGCTTGCTTTATGTTCTGCGGGGAGAGGAATAGTCCAGCATAAATTTAGCCAGTGACCACAAGTTAGATAAGGGTGAACTGGACTGACATGACAGGTAATGAAACTGGGGTCAGGCCATAAGCCCTCAGCGGGCGGTATTAAAAGCGTACTGAATCTTATGGTGGTTGCATCCAGCGGCGATGCTTAGAATGATGCAAAGCCATGAGGGCAGTTAACTCTTTTAGCTTGGGATGTATTAGGATTATATGGGGCTGTAGTGGCACGTTTAATGCATCTATAGAAAGAATAGGCTCCCAAAATAGAACTTGCGGAATTGAAAACTGCTATCTGAAGCCAAAACGGAAGGGGACTGAAAATTGCGAAACAACGTTTTCAGCTCACAAAAGAAAGTCGATGGGTATCATTACCCATAGGATAGAATAAAAAAATTAAAAGACGTCGCTAGCAACAAAACTAGAAGTGTTTCCAACAATTGAGCGGGAAAGGGACTTACAAAATCGACAAACATTTTTTTCGAAAGAACGCATAGCCACAGAGAAAGCTAAATGCAACCCCGAAGTGATCCTGTGCGCTTGCAAGCCAAGGCGCCAATCTGACAAGCCTAGAGATACACACGAGTGTGGCATCCATACTTTTCCACATAAAATGTGAATGCACCTTTTCACGGAGCTTAAAAATTCCCAAACACCCCCGCCCAAGACCAACTAGTGATAAAATCTGAAGATCATTGGAACTAAAGCATACAGGATCACAATATTCACGTCAAAATAGCATAACACCTCACCACGTAAACGTAAACAATAGAGGTGCCATTCCCGATCATGCTCAGGTTAGGAAATAATACCTGCCAAGCGAATATCTTGCCTCTGATATGTGGCAATGGAGGAAAATGCCTTAGGAAAGGTCTCAACCGAGGAAGCAAGCGGAGGCACATAAGAAGTCTGTGGATCTTAAGCAAGCATGCGAGGGCGTTAGCAACTAGCTTTCCGTTTTGTGGATGTATGTGGGAGTGAACTTAAACAAACTCAAACGTACATAGCATTTTACGGGGTGACCTACTTTACGTGGAACAGTTAAGGCTCATATCAACGCCTGATTGTCACACTCAAGGCGGAAATGGGTGTGCTCAAGGTGCAGATGGAATCTTTGAACGCCGAAAAAGACAGTCAAAGTCTCAAGTTCGTACGCTGAATTCTTGTGATCCAAGGGACTTAAAGTTGTAGGGGTAAAAGAAATGGGCATGTGCCACCAGAATACAGTTGGAGTTCAGTGGCTCGATGCGAGTAGCAAGATGATGTATCAAAGCACCAAAGAAATTAACTACCCTCGGAAAGCGCGCAAGAGTTTTATGATTGCGCGGAGGCGGAGAGTCCATGGTAGCATTTGTACGAGTAGGATCTACGATGACACCCGAAAGAGAGATAATATGACAGAAAAGATTGCTGGTTTGTATGCACCTCAGCCATGGCAAGTTTAACGTGAATTCGGCACGTGATATAACGGGAGGAAGCTCAAGCGAATATTGCCGACACTATCCAAAATCTGAGGAGCAAATGACAAGGAGGTTCTAATATTATATACAGAGCAAATCTAAGAGTCAGCACCTTGTCTCCCATGGCAATGCCAAAAGGAACAAGGTTAAGCTCTACAATCCAATGGACTACAAGTGCAGTAAGAAGTTTTGACTCCTCAGATAAGGATATATGATGCTAAGCCTGATTCAAATTTAAAGTGGTGAAAACAGTGGCTCAAATAGAATAATGTACGGGTGTTGATGTCAGGTAGCTGATTGGGCCCTGCATGGTGTAACGGATTAATTTGGTGGCGGCAAGAAGGGCCGTTCGAAGAGCCAAAAGAGAGGGTGGCCGGCAAAAGATGGAACAGCTTGAGATGACGTCAGAGACAAAAGCCGGTTGTCTAGGGGTTATTCTACTGCGTGGAGTGAGTGTGTGTAGGAGTCTACCGTAAGATGTGACCAGGAGTGGGTCAGCCCTGAGCAACGGGAAGTAGAACCAGGGGACCATTGCAAGTGGTTGGGACGGCGCTGAGCCGTGGTGAATGCAGGACAGGCGCATAAGCCTAGCCCTGCTAGTTACATGTAATTCAACTTGGTGCATGTGGTTCCTTTGGGAAAGGAGCGATGTTGACTTCTGATTCGAATTGGCCAGTTAATGCTGGTAAGAGACGTCGCTTGTGTGGAAAGGAGAATTCGATGAGTGGCTGTGAAACCAGAGGAGCCAGTTGTACACTGTCGACCAGGGCGTGGCTCTTTCAGGCTGAAAGTTCGCCGTACATCCTATATCTTCGACTGCCGACTTCGGGATGAGTACCAATTTAATTAATAATAGTCTTGTGGGAGTGGGAAAACTCCAGAGGAACAGTTAATAAGGGGAGATTGCACTGTATGAGGCCCTTTAATCAGTAAACCGGAGAGCAACTTGATATAGGTGGAGATGGTCACAGACTGTAAGCAAGATTTCCAGTTAGATTGTATTTTCTCCGTTTTTCTTAATTTCAAATTATAGGAAAATTTATTGCTTTCATGTTAATGTTTAACAGAGTCCATTTTCAAATTTCTTGTTTCATTTTAATATTTATGTGTTAATATTCAACAGAGTCCATTTTTAAATTTCTTGTTGCCTTTTAATAATTGCTTATTAATGTTTAACAGTGTTCATTATAATAAATGTTATGTTATGCTGTAGTTTGTTGTGTTACTTGGTAGTATCCTGTCTCAATCCTGCGGAATACGTTATTAGGAAAAAGAAAGGTAGTAGGCGTAAGTATAGCGCAAAGGAGGCGTAACAATGGTTAAGGAAACGAAAACAAGTGGTAGGAATTCATCATTACCGTTAGGGACGAAAAGGCGCTGTTGTAATTTGTCTGGCTTTTTCATACTTAGATCACTACGAAAATTTTGAGCTGTGAGAAAATCAAAGTTGATCCACTCCAAATGGATGCAGGATAGTGCCATCCTTTGTGAGTAAACTAGTATCAAGTAGTAACTCTTCCACTCCAGGAATTCTAGCAGCGCAAGGATGAACAACCGTCGGCGCGCATGTAGTCAGTCCCTGCAATGGAGCTTGGAACAGAGCATTTTCGCTGAACGAGTTTCCACAAACTTAAAAGTGGGTTAAACCAGTGTCTAAGTCTTCAACGATAGCTACAGGTTTTTAGGGACATTGCTGCTTCCAATGCCAGTTTTCCGATGGTTTCAGGAATTTAAATGGGCCTAAATATCTCTAAAAGATGAGGAGAGAAGCGCACGTTCGGAAACGGCACTGAGTGAGGAAGAATATCGCAGTGTTTTTAAAAATGCTTCAATAAATAATCGCATAACACTTCAAGAAATCGAGGCAGCTTTGCAGATTGGATCGCCAGCGGTTTTGAAAATCCTCCATGAATTTCTTCATGTGTGAAAGGTGAGGTTCCGATGGGTGCCTCACAATTTCATGGAAGAACAGTAACACGCCCATGTTGAATGGTGTAAGAAAATGCTGACAAGATCCGAAGGAGCGGGCTCCAGATAGGTTTCTGACATCGTCACAGATGATGAAACCTGGATTTATTGGTTTGTTCGGACACCAAGCGGCAATCAGCGGTGTGGATCTTTTGTGATGACAATCCATAAACAAAAAGTGTCGCCAAAGTGTCCACAAGAAATTGGTGACCTCATTTTTCCCAAGTGGTGCTCTTGTGGTAACCATTTGTCTGGAGGAGCAAAGCACGGTTACCGCTAATTGGTACACCACAGTTTTCTTGCCAAAAGTTTTTGCCAAACTTCAAGAATGGCGGCCACGTACGGGACTGCGAGAGAGCCTTCTCCGTGATGATAACGCGTCCGCGCTCGCGGCCAACTTCACCTTTCAGTTCCTGGAGTGTGTGTTGTAGTGTTTAATGCCCGCTTTTACTACTACGGCACCGCAGGCGGTAGTTCCTGGAGTCTACAGAGGTCAAACTTATGATTCATCCACCAGTATGGTCCCGGCCTGGCTCCGTGTGACCTTTTTCTCCTCCCAATGATAAAAAATTGCATGCCTGGGAAAATGCTCTCTTCCGAGCTCCATTGCAGGGGCTAACTAAATGTGCGCCGCGTATTGTTCATCCTTACACTGCTGGAATTCCTGAAGTGGGAGAGTCACTACCTGATACTAGTTTACTCACAAATGATGGGCAGTACAGAAGGTGCCTAAGATTCACAATAAGTATACTTTTGTAATGGGAAGGGAAAAAAACAAACAAACAGAATTCAGCGTAGAAGAGAGATAAGACAAGTCGACAAATGGTTGATATGATATAAAATACCAAGTACTCACTACGCATCTGACACAGTACCCGATAGAAAAACGCTAACTACGTAGAAATCGGCTCTCTCGTACGCACTATCTGACATCGTGGCGAAACGACGGAAAAGTAGAACAAGTAACGTGTTCTAAAGAGCATAACGCATACAACAGCCAGGTGATCAGACCACTAGCAAGACAAACGGAGCAACGAAATAGCATTGCTCATGAGTCACACACCTACAGTTACCGCAGAGCCAGCAAGTCAATATCAGATTGTCTTAAGAAGACCACACAAGCAGTAATATGCTCAGACCAGACTCCCACAAATAGTAATCAATTAACACTCCAACATAAAGATTAATGTAAACAACGGAATAGGGGCATACTAAGTTCCAAAAAAAATCATGATGTGGATCATAAGAGAAATGATTAAAGGACGTTTCAAAGTCTGCGGAACTAAGTGTGAAAGAGTATCATCGCAACAACCTCCTCCAAATATCAGAGTAAATCTACTCAAAGAGGTAACTACAGCTTTAAAAATTGCAAGTGCTTGCGCATACTAACATGATGCGATCATAGCAAAAGCTTCATTCAGACCAAAGCTACGAAAATACATAATACACCACAATATCAGGAGTAGCGTCTATGGGGTTTAAGTGTGATCCCGACAAATATAATAAAATTGTACAATCTCGAACTGTGGATGAATAGGGAAACAAGCAAATTATACACACACACACACACACACACACACACACACACACACACACACACACACACACACACACATACACACACACATACATACACACATTCCAACATTAAATTTCATAAGGCTTACTAGTGAGGACGTGGTTGCACTTGTACACAGTAATTTAATACAATTGAAGCAAATGAGCTTTACTCTAGTAGTCGGTACAATCAGCTTATCTCTATCCTCCCAACAGATTGATATTATACTGAACTACGAGTAATTATTTTGATGTAGGTGTAGCAGGTCCATGTGTTAAACATACAAGAGGTATCTCATTTTTGTTCTATTCTGCTTATTATTATCATTGCGGTTGTTTTAAAAATAGCTAAGTTTTCTTAACATTTTAAAGACTAGGGGAAACGTTCCTGATAAAAAGCAGAAAGAGGAGACCAACAAAAACACACCGGAACGTTCAAACAATACACATTGAAATAACTTAGAGAGAAAAAAGTAAAAGTTAGGCAATCAGCTACTTTTGTTTAAAGTTGATGTCTTCCGGCATTTCTTATGGAAGATGGCCCGGTTCTATGAGTCACTCAGGTAGGTTGTTACTGCACCGGGATGTTACAGATATTCTATTTCTCGGCATGCTGGTTTCAGTTATGTTCAGCGACTTGGTTCTGCACTTGAGACGATATCTTTCAAACCAAAACATGCTAATTCTATAAGTGAGACTCCAAATATTAAGACAAATGATATCACGAACATAATAATCACGATGCGAAGAAAGTTGGCATGAATTGAATTCGAAATATTTTAAAAGATGTTCGTTAACGATGCTGTCAAATGCAAGGATCATATCAGCAACGCCGGTTTGCTGGAATTTTGTTCCACAGGAGTTCTTTTATATGTGAGTAAATCACTGATAATCTGTCTCTCCTAGAACATGGGCAACCATTACAATGTCAAGTCTACGAAAAATAATAGACGTCAAAATTAAGCTAATTGCAGAGGGCCATATAAAGAACATTGACGTTACAGATGGCAAATTAGCAAGATACGAAATAGTGAGGGTTGCAAAATGATGATGTGATAAATCGATACAGGGTACTTCAATTGACCAATTAGTATTTAGGCAATGTGCTGAGTTTGTAAACATAGCCCTCGATGCCTGTGTCAATGGATTAACTTTTAATGATGACAAGGTCAACCATTCTTCCGCAATAATGCAGTGCATGTAATTCGCAGTAACAGGGTAAGGTGACCTTGAGGTTCGTGGTTCCTTGGAGAGAATGTGTAAGGGACATGTAAATTGTATTGCAAACCGCACCCTGGTTCCGCGAGTTAAGTAACCACAAACTCACCTTGTTCGACTTCAGCTATAATCCCTTATTGGAAGTGTGGTAAACAAATTGACAGTAATCATTAAGTCCACGATTAGTTACACCCTGCAGCATTTTCGTGGCGTAGAGAAGGGTTGAACAGTAGATCATTGCTAAGTTGAACAACGCACAATTTACTGCATTTACCCCTTCTCATGACAGGCCTGAAAAGGTTACCGTTTATTTCCATTAATGTGGTGCCATGCAATATAGAGCGTGTGAAATTTTTCCACAAATAGGGTTTTCCAATAAAGTCGAATACCTATTACGATGTTTACATTGTTTGCCGGGGCTCTTAATTGCAAGTATAGTTTGCATTAAATGAACACGCCGTAGCTTCTAAGCAAGCTATTCGTGAACATTCTGTATGTCTGTTACCGGTTCACCTGAGCTTGTACAGACTGCACTTCGTTTAAGAACAAGTGCTTAAGGTCAATAGACAATGAAAGCAACCGATTACAGCAGCGAATCTAAGATCAATGTGTTTAATTGCTAGGGCCGTGCGCACTGAGCGTTGCATGCCATGCAGTATTTCCCATAAACTGAAAAAAATGACCCCAAGAAAACTTGAAATTGGGTATCGATAGCATTGTCGGACTTACAGGCTGACACAAGTATTTTTTTTTATCTTTATTTTAGTGCCGATCTGGTAAAATGCCCTTTGTACCTTTGAGGTGTCGAAAGTAAGCTTCTTGCGTTGTTGTAAACCAGGTCTGGTCTTGCGAGCTTATAGTCAACAGAGATTTATAACGATCTAATTGTTCCTTATCTATTGCGCCTACGTCATAATAAACGTTTAGTATGCCACCTAAAAATGTTATGCCTCACCTATTCCGAGAGTTCTCCAATGAACTAATGCTAAACAGAACTTTATGCAATTTCTCTATTTTTTTGTACAAATGTTTCTTTATAACGGCTGGTTATGTCTAGCTTAGCATTGCAGTGTTACTTCAATCAACAGCGGAAAAAGGGAAATGAGAAACGTGCTAGTTGCACTTCATCACCTAACTTATATATTGAGGTTAATCTATTGTCCAAAACATACCCTTTTAATTATTGAAACATGAGCCATAGCTACATTCTTTGAGTTTCAACATATTAAACTTCTGTATAGTAAGGGCTGTAAGCGGTAGGAATGTTTGACTTTGTGCTGGCCACCTGCCGGTGTTGCATAAGAATCATATATCCGAGGACTCACTACGATTCCAACACTAGTATTAATCATGTTGAAAACAAAATGTGTGCGTATATATTCGCTTGACCTGAACTATCCGTTATTTTTGGGGACGCGAGTCCCGTATTTCATATGTAACAGGAAAGGCGCCTTACTACCATAAATGTGGTACCTCTGTAAGAGTTTAGTGCAGATGGCCTTCTTCATTAGGGGCGTAACTGTTGGCAGGTGATCCTATCTTGTGCACAAAGTGGTGGTGTTTCCTATCACATTTAATTTTTTCTCTGTGCCGTTTTAATGTTAGCACGTGCCAACTTACTTACTCTTCATGCACTTTGATCTGTGTATTCCATCTTTACCATACATCACGAAGAAAGGTGAATACCTAGTTCACTTTTGCACCGTGGTGCTGTAGGCCCAGGTGACGTGGGGAAGACAATCATCACAGTCATCCTACTTAGTACTGATATAGTGACTTAGCATGTTTAATAACGTTTGGTTGCATCTTTCCACTAGTTCACTACAAGCTAGGTTCTAGGCCGGGGTGAGATACGGCATAATTCCCATGAGTTTTAAAAGCTGTTGCACCATCGCCTAAGAATACGGTACCTGTGTCTGACAACAGAGTAGCTGTTCCACCAGGACAACATATAATATTACCAAACAAGAACTTGAGGGATTGGATTGGATTTGGTTTAAGGGCGCTCAACTTCTAGGGCAGAGGTATTCGGCAAGGCTTATGTTTTGACATATTTACTCAGCTATCATGATAATAATTCTTTCACTTTTGGTTTTAAGTAGCGACTCTATCAAATCGACGCCGAACCATTCTCCAGCACGGTTATAAGGGACCCACTGGTGTCATGTTTTTCAGATCCTTCGGCGTTTGACGCGACCGACATCTCCTTACAAATTGTTTCCAACTCCTAATGAATAGAATCGAGATGCTATATTTGAGAATGTATTCGCAAATCCTAGGTGATCTGTCATGGGGTCATCGTGATGAGAGCGCAGAATCTCTTTTTAAGGGATTCTCGAATAACTAGCAGATATAGTTCACTTAAGGCTCCAGCATCTTTCCTGTATAGCACTCCGGCTTTAAGAAGAAGAAGAAGAAGAAGAAGAAGAAGAAGAAGAAGAAGAAGAAGAAGAAGAAGAAGAAGAAGAAGAAGAAGAAGAAGAAGAAGAAAAGAAGAAGAACCGACGCTTGGCGTCGAAGTCTGGGTGGTGTGGCGTCTAGCTATGCTACGGCTTGGATTAATTGATATAACATTATACTTAATTTGCTTGGCACATAGCTCTGTGGACTACAACAAGAACATGGGGACTTCTTCCCACTTGGCGTTTTCTTATGGTTTAGGGTTAGTCACATTATCTGCTTTCTGTACAATGGTAATACCACACACTTATAATTTTAGCGCCCAGCGGACCAATGTACCCCTCACGTCCTTTCTAGTACACAAAAATGGAGAGCATGGTGGTCACTAACTACATGGGAAGGATAGCCATAATTGAGGGGAACAAAGTTGCGTCACAGCGTAAATAAGACTTAGTAATTATAATTCTGTGGTACTATGATGTTGCTCATGTTAGTTACCAGCAGTGATACATAATAGAGAATTTGTTCTGTACTTCCTATTCCTGCTTCAGACAATAGATGCTTAGTTTAGATGTGAAACTGAATATTCTATTCTGTCCTTATCATCTCCTCCCTTCTGATAAAAGGTGACGTCTATGTCCGTCGTGGGAGTTTCAACATATATATCCGTATACGCCTCTGGCGTGTAATAAGCTAAAGTAGGTTTTGAAATGAGCAATTCCTTTAAATGCTCACAAGCCTTTTGCAGACATATAAACTGCTGATTTATCCCAGTTTCGATGTGTAGGCTATGCAGGTAAAGTTCCGAATGAATCCTCTATAGAAAGTACACGTTCCTAGTACCTTTCGAACATCCCCAATATATTTAGGCATTGACTACTCACTGATTGCTTTAAGCTTGTCCACGTCAGGCTGTATGGCTTGGTGTGATACCTGGAAGCCTAATACGTTTATCGCTTGCAAAGCGAAACATTATTTTCAAGCCGTCACCTTAAAGGTGATTCGCCCTAGGTAGCAGAATGTATCTGCCAAGTTGTCTAGCGATATCTGGTACGTGGAGCCAAAAGCCAAAATATCGTGTACATAGTCGATTACTTCTTAGTATTTAAAGTTCCTCAGCAATTTATGTGCTACTCCCAAATAATATTGGGGGCATCAACCAGACCAAGGCTAAACTTTCGAAATCAAACTGACCAATTGATTGTTGTTATGGTCAAATTGCGTAAGCTGTCACAGCCGGTGTCATAAAATAGAAAATGATTATCCGGGCTTGTGGGCCGTGATCTAGTGGAAAATCTTCCAGGTGTTTCGCTCGAAGCTGCGTGAACATCCTCTATGGTGTGACCGTAGTACTCTGCTAGTCTCGGCGACGACTGATACAGTGCCTTTTGGTTTCACAGGTTTTATACGCTTAGCATGTATGGGGGTATGACGGTTGGTCCGGGCTGTATTTTTTGGATCGGCTCCTGCGTGGGCTAGATTAAAGTGGGGGCTGCTTTCATTGTCTACGATTGTTGTCGATGGGCTGGTATTTACTATGGATGAGGCTGTTTATGGCGTATGATCTTGAATATGTCTCCGGTCAGGTTTTTTTTTTTAGTGCTTTGTGTAATGCTGGATGCCAAGCATTATTTAAGCACTTTCTTTCTTCCGTCCTAAGAAGTTATCTTTGTATTTGAAAATCTCTATGGGTTCGCGACTTAGCCGGGCGTAATAATGAACTGTGGAAGACAGCATAGCTGTGTCTGAATACTGTATAATGTGTTCCCCTGTAGCTAGTAATGCGTGTTCTGTGACTGCAGACTTTTCTATTTGTCCCAAACGGCAACATCTCTTGTGTTCTGTAATGCGTGTGTTTACCGTACGTTGTGTGGTCCCTATATAGACAGAGCCACACGAGCATGGAGTTCCGCAAACACCCGCAGAAGAGAGTGGTTCTTTTGGATCTTTTGCGGAATGTAGCATGTTCTGTATTTGTTGTGTGGGTTTGAAGATGGCGTGGATGTAGTATTTTCTGAGAACTTTCCCAATGCAATCAGTAATACCTTTTAAGTACGGCAGATATGCCTTATTGTTCTCTTTAGGATCAATTTGTTTTGGTGTAGACTTATAACTTAGCGCTTAACTCATTTAGCTTTTTCGTCAGCGTTTGCCGCTGGCTAGACATTTCAGTCAACTGTTGGTCTATTTGACCCAATGCGACTACTGCAGTTCCAACTGTTACTTTTGGTTACAGATGTACCATATTTTCGCTTAATACCTAGCAGTTTCTATACGTTTTAGCAGCTCTAAAAGAGTTGACACCGATTGCGGATTTGTGGGCAAAATTGTGGTTGATGGCTATTCATAGTGTGTCGGATCTACTTTTCTTCAACCATTTGAACATTCGCCTGACCACTTAAAAAAGGTAATGTTCCCTCGGCTTTGCTATATCCTGCACCACCGTATATAAGCATCCCTTGGGCTATCGTATAGCCGTGGCTGTTTATAATCTGACTGCCCCTGCGGGAATTTTCTAAAACAAGTGGCTGCTATGCCACGAAGGTAACATGTTATAAATTGCTGCTTATACGGTTCTCCCCAATCGTTAGCAATACCTACTATTCATAGTTTTACATGCACACTCGTACATCTTCATCCGTCATGTTATCAAATTTTCCCGGGTCTATCAGAGGCCGTGAATAAGGACTAGTTGCCTGCTATGCTGCTGCCACTTTTGACGTTGCCTCGATTGCCGGAGCAAACTCATCTCCAGATGGGCAAAATGCATCTGACATGGGTGGGGTCACAGCTTTGTTAGAAGGTTTATCCGCTTTAACTAGATTTTATACATTACCCTCATGTGCACCACAACTGCCCAAGGTGCTACAAGTTTTGTTGATCTAGGCTGTACGTGCAACATGTAGTCATAAGGGCCCCTTCCCCTGATAGTGCCTGTATGTCCCACTTTGCCCTGCAGTATTCTTCGTGGCGGCACTGTGGCTGAGCGGTTAGACCGTCTATCACCAAGGTGGCTCGGGTTCGATTCCAGAGACCCGCATGTAGTATTTGTGGTGGACGAAGCGGCGTCTGGGTGGGTTTGCTTTGGGTTCTCCGGTTTCCCCCGTCAATCATTCCATAAACTTCTCCATCATCACCTGTCGGTCTGGGTAACTATTAGACGCTGGCCTACTGATTCTAAGGTCGCGGGTTCAAATCCGGCCCAGATCGATGCTTTTTAAGTGTGCTTACAAACAAGAGCTCCATGTCAGTAGATTTACTGGCATGTAAAAGAAATCCTGCGGGACAAAATTCCGGCACACCGGCGACGCTGATGTGATCCTGGCAATTGACAGCGTCGTTAAACAACAAAATAATTTCTTTTTCCATCATCATCTCTCCATTCAGCTGCGCTTCATGTCATCCTCTTCCTCACTCTCATACCCAGTGCTGGGCTGACCACTCGCTTCCAGGTATTCACTCTGTCTGGCCCATAGGTTTGTCTACTCCCCAACAGGCAAGTGACCCTAGGCACAGGCTTGTAAGTCTTAGTGGGTGTCAGTCTTCTATATGGCATGGGCACTCAGATAAAGAGAGAGAAGTAAAAGTATTCTTCGTAATTGTTTATGCTCTCTTGAGGTCTAAACTTGCCAATGGAAGATGAATGAGACTTTGGCCCTACCCGGATGAAGTCGGCTTGCATTGCTTTGTGCTAACTAATTAGGTCATATTGTTGTGCTAGACAGCGCACTTGGAAAATGGGACATTGAAAGCATTATAACATAGTTGTAGGAAAGTTAGCCCAACAAAGCAAAGCTAAAGCACCTTAGCTGTCCTTCATCATGAAAAACTATGCCTATGACCTGTAAGAAATCTGCCAATTCTGTACAACTTGTAGTGAGGTTTGTAGGCTTTTATCAAGATGCAGAATTCAGGTTTCAGCATCTTAGTACTGTACAGAATGCCTTTCTCATGATCTTCTTCTGGAGAACAATGTAGGTGCAAGTTCATACTGGGCACTTGATATAACTCATAGTCAATCTAAGTACCAATCTGTGTGGTAAATTTGAAATGTCCTGTAGCCATTTTTTACAGTTTCTGAAATTCATTTCTGAATGAATCTTGAAACTTTTGAAATATGTAAATAAATTGAACCCGGGATCCCTTGCACAGCAGGCAGGTGCTCTACCAACTACGCTACGGGGCCAGCTAAATATAATTTCTCTCTATAAGTATTTCCCAGGAATCTTACATTTTCCTCTGATTTCGTATTATCATCCTCAGTGTCATTATACAACCCTTGAATTGTACACCTTCAACTGGCCTTCTGTGGAGCTTTCCATCTTTAGACTCTCACCATTTCTTTTGTGGAAATTGTGCATCGGGCACCTTACCACACATATATCAAAGTAATCTAATTCACACTTATTTGGAGTGTTTAGCCATTTCACTCTTGATGTAATGAATGCTTCCAGTTCATTGCTTTCTATCTTACCAATCAGCTTCGTCACATTTTGCACGGGTTTTTCAGACCCACCTGTTGCTTCAACTACCCTATTTTGAATGTCTTATTATACATTTAGAACAAGCATGGGGAATATGGGTGACAGCAGTGCAATCCATTATTTACCCTCTCTACTTAGTGACACAATTTCAAGGACTGACCTGTTTTCTGAGGTAGACAGACAATAGTGGGAGATGTAGCTAACCCTGTGAGACAGTTAAAGGGGTTAAAACTACGATGTAGGGGAAGTGACTCAATATGCCGGTTCTCCCCATCTATGATTTAGAAGTTTCTATTTTGATTTTCGTGTACTTATAAACATAAATAACTTCTAGGTGTGTCTATGCAATGTTTTAGCACTGTATGACTTAGATGTTAAGGTAAGCATGTTACCTTTATAGTATATTCTTCACTAAATACCTCATTAAATAAAACTTATCTGTGTAACAACAAAACACGACGCAAAAGAACAGATCCTCTTTGCACTATACTCATTCCCTGTGACTTGTACAAAGAGTGCCAAAGAAAATCTTCAGAAGATTTTGAGCTCTTTTGAGGTGTGTTCTTCACACTACCTATTGCAGAGCGTGGCACTTATGAAGAGTTCCCGTTAGTTTTAACCCCTTCAAAGGTGTGTCCTGCACTAGCCAACAATGTATGGCTACCAATCATGATAAGAGGTGTGTATGACAAACTGAATGCACTCAATATACCTCTTTCTCTTTTAGCCAATATGATCGAGAGGGTAAACATATATTTTGTTTCCATGCAATCTTGTAACCTTTGTTCTGATTATCGGTTAACATTAAGGCAACTTTTGTATCTATTTAGCAGAAGTGGTGCACCTTTCACTATGGCCTAAAGCAACCAATTAAATGGCCATGGCTTCATAAAATGATAAATAATGTGACAGATGCGAGGTACAGTGAGCTCTTCTTTGGCATTCCTTGTACTACTCTAGACATTGTTCATTAGTGAGCCTCGCAGGGGCATAATATTGCCCTTCAGCAAACGTACATGGATGGGTTTCTGCACATAAGTAAAAGGGCAAGCTTGCTCTATCGCACCTGTACAGTCTCTGCTATTAATGCCGTCACAGCGAAAGCAATGTCACTCCCAGCTGTGTGTGGATGTATGTCTGTTTACCTCACATACTACGTAAACTGAGCTACCCATGCAGTGGTGTTCTATAATATTTGTGATACAGGTACACATTTATGCCATGACGCACGTAGGGATTTAAGTTTATTGAGTGTATACAGTGGTGGTGTCAAAAAATGCAAATAGGCAACAAGAGAACAGCTAAAACAAAACATTTAAGAGCATGGAAAATACTCTCTGATGGCATACCCAGGTTTATAGATTAACCATGCTTTTCTCTGCTTGTGCATGTATCAGCTTTTGCTGCAGTGGCAGCCTGCTAATAGGTAATATCTATGCTCCAAACAATCTTAACGTGTGATACTGTTGATTGTGAATGTAAAGAATCACACAAAAAATGTAAAGCATAATTTATAATAACATGTATTTTAAGTTTTGCAGTTCCAGAACACAGGAGAGTAAGTTAAGCGTAGTTTCCACTTGTTACACATTTATAAAACCTTAATCATTGTGTTAAAAGTAGCAGGGAAAATAGGAAGAAAATTATGTAGTTATATCACTGAAATAAATATATTATACATGGGACTAATATTCTGCATTCAATTATATCCCACAAATGAAGGGCCTGTAATACATATTTGTCATGGTCAAGTTGCAAATGTCAAATGTCACACCATGCCACTGCATAAACAGCTGCTACATAAAAGGTTGCACAGGTAACAGAGACACATCTACACAGTGTACCAGTTTCCCTAACTGCTGTTGTGATGGCATTATTGGGGGCAAGTGTACTGGTCCCACCCGCCGTGCTCAAATCCACTGAGTGTAAGGCAAAGAGAGAGAGGAACAGTGCCACTACATGCAGATAAAAAAGTAAACACAAAGGAAGCTCCTAGGGTAGTGCACAACCCAAGTGTGGCACATAATGAAATACTGTATGCAATATATGTGCAATAACATAATCTGTAGGTTTTCTATTGTTATGAAGTTTTACTGCATAAATAATATTTATATATTTAGGTAAATAAAAAATGTGCACTTTTTGTTTGAAATGCAGCTATCATTCTTAATTTAAATTCTCCTCTGGTCACATATGGTTATTTTGGAAGCTGAATGCAAACTGCTTTGTAAAGTATTTTAAATTATTATTACTATCTGAGTTATGAATTTTCTTTGGGATGTAGTAACTATGGGTAAAATCTTATTCACAGGCCAAAACTATGTAACTGAAAAAACAAAATACTGAAACATCCTCACAACGTGTTGGTGCGGATTTTACGAATAAGTCTTTACATAGCATACCGGAGATAATGTTCTTACTGAATGTAGAAATAGGAAGTGATAGCAGACGCTACTCTTATCTTCAGGGTTGTGGTAACAGAATGGAATGCATAAATCAACGTTCCTTTATCACAACATATTTATTCGTTAATTTACACTTTTAGCACCATATTAATTATTCAAAGACTTTACACAGGATAAAAGTTTGGTGAAAGTTCCATGTTCACACACTACCAAACACACGTCTGATCATCATGAGCATACAGACGCTAATGAAACTAGTCCCCCGGCGTCTTCCTGACGCAACACCGCCATTCTTTTGTATTCATCCGCGCAACAGTTCTCATTGGTTGAACACGAAGTGACAAGAAAACATTGGCTATCTTGAATATTGAAAAATAAGTCCCTGATACACCCAAATTAAAAGAATTAGAAATTTACACACTCTTACAAAAATATTTACATGAACGACCCTCCATTGGTCAATATTCTGTCTCATATGCCCCTTGTTTTGTTTTTAAAGTTGTCACCTTATTTACAATCTTGAAACACAATACAATACTTCTCCCTACTCCTATGATTCAATCACTTTGTACAATATTTTTTTTTTTTTTTTTTTTTTTTTTTTTTTAGTCTTCTTCACTATTTGTCTTTGTCTTTTGTTTTGGCATGATACAGCATGTCTTTTTAAATTTCACATATTCGATTACTACACAATACATTCAGTTATTATACAATACATATCCAGTTATTGTACAACACATTACACAACATGTCCAATTATTATACAATACATATTCAGTCATTGTGCAATATACCCAGTTATCATATCACATATGTTGTGGTTATTATACAATACACATTCAGTTATTATACAATACATATTCAGTTATTGTACAACACATTTGGTTACTACACAACATGTCCAATTATTATACAATACATATTCAGTTATTGTACAATATATCCTGCTATCATACCACATATGTTCTGTTATTATGCAATACATATTCAGTTATTACACAATACACATTCAGTTTTTGCATAACGCATTTAGTTATTACTCAACATATTCAGTTATTACACAATATATCCAGTTATCATACAATACATATTCAGTTATTGTACAACACATATTCAGTTCTTATACAACACATACTCAGTTATTGTACATTTGACATTGACACAAATATAATTTAAGTGTATCATGGTTTATTATGTGGTTTTTGACTTGTATTCATTGCTATGAGGAGAGAAAAACAGGATACAAATTTTGAGCTAATGATTATGATCATGTTTATGGCAATATTTTATTCAGTTCTTTGCCTTCTTTGTCTTATAAGCTTATTATGTATGAGTCGGTTCTTAAACTCTGATGTTACTTATGGTACTAATTTTCTTAATTGGGTTATTATTCATTGTTGTTTGGTTCAACATTTCTTCGAGCTTAGCATTGGCTATATTCATCTTAATTCATGGGCATTGTTTTTCTGATTATGGTTTTGCTCACTTCACTAATTGTCATTTCTTTGTCTCTTATTTCTATAAGAGAAAACTTCTATACTTACAATTATTCTGTAATTGTATTATTTTTCTTCTCAATTTACCCTCGACATCTTTGTGTCGAAATATTATATCTTTTTCATCATAATTGATTCATTTTTATTTTTGTCCCTGACATCCTTATGGCAAAAACATTATCTTCCGTCGCTATGATTCATTTCTTTAATGACAATCAGTGTCCTCGTCTGTTTTTGTTGACAATGCTCTTTGTGGTCGATATAGCCAATGACTATGTTGATTTTCTTCCTTGTTGTAATTCCTAATCTGAACATAATTTTCTATAAGTAACCCATTAAAAATTGTTATCTTCTTTCATCTCTACTACTCCTGCCTTACACATTCGTTGGCAAAGACTATTTGGTCCTTTCTTTGTATGGCTTCAATTTATTTTTATGGTATCTTCCTACCAACTTGCCATTTGTATTCTGTAGCTCATACGTGTGGTCACCCAGCTGTTTTGTTATGACCAGTGGTCCAGTATACAATAGCTCCATCTTTCCAGATCTTTTTTCAGATGCCTTGGATGCTTTGTGGCTTTTTAAGAGCACCTTTTCTCCAATTTGTGGGGACCATTTCCTGACGAATCTTTTCACCTTGTTCCTCCCTTTTTCAGCCTTCTGCTGTAATCTTCTGAATGCCAATTGACATTTTTCCTTCTCTGATAATTCTCTTTGGGCAGCCATCGTAGTGTTAATGTCAATTGCTAATTTTTTTGGTTTCGTGTTGGTCATCAATTCGATTGGGGCGAACTTGGTCGTGGGGTTCACCGAATGGTTAATCACCTCCTCTATATATCCGCATTTTTCCGTCCAGGAAGTGTGGTCTCTGTGGCAGAGTAAACGAAAATAAATACTTATATCCCTCATGATTCTCTCAGTCGGGTTTCCCTGGGGATAATACGCTGAGGAATAGTACAATTTTATTCCTAATGTTTCTAAGGTGTTCTGGAATAACTTGCTCTTATGCATTGTTGCATTGTCCGATAGAATACATTTTATCCTCCCATATTTTGGGATGTAGTCCTTGACGATTTTATCTAGGCATGTTCTGCTTTTGATGTTCTTAATGGGGTACATTTTGGTGAATTTTGTGAAAACATCAAATATGACAAAGATGTATCTGTTTCCATCTTTCCCCCTTGGTAGCTCTCCATGCTCGTCAGTACACACCAATGCATTTTTCTCGTTCCTCACGATGGATTGTGGGATGACATCGTACCTTACATTAATTGGCTTGGCCTTCTGACATAGGTCGCATGAGGAAATTAACTTCCTGACTTTCTTGCCAAGATGTTTGATGTACAATACTTCCTCGATTGCAAGCATTGTTCTCTCAGTACCAGAGTGAAGCATTGAGTGGTGGAATGCCAAAATGACCCTGTCCTGTAAGGAATTTGGTACCATCATTTTCCACTTCCTTACGTCGCGACCATGCAATTTAAATAGGATGTTCCTAAATTTGCCTATCTTGGCATCCAATCTTGGTATTATGTCTGGAGCCTTGTCGAATAGCCTCTTCAATTCAGGGTCTTCTTGTTGTAGCTTCGCTATGTTTTTGAAGTCTTGCAAGATCTCGTTGCTTTCTTTGCTATTTATCTGCATGATTTTAATTTCATGGTGTGGATTGTATATCGTCTCGGGTATGTGACTCTCCGACCTTAATCTTGACAATAAGTCACTGAAGATGTTCTCCTTCCCCGGGATATGTTTGACCTCTATGTCGTGTGACATTATCTCATGTATGTACCTTGAGATTTTGGAGTTGGTTAGCTTGCATTTTTGAATGAAGGACAGGCTTACGTGATCTGTATATATAATTATTTTATAATGATATATATATTGTCTGAACTTTTGTAACGCAAAATGGATTGCACCTATTTCTAATTCGGTTATGCAGGCATTGGCTTCTATCTTGTTTAAAAATCTAGAAGCTGTGGCAATCACATGTTTGTTGCCATCTGCATCTTCTTGTGCTAATATTGCTCCATATGAGTGCGCACTAGCATCGGTGTATACTAGAAAAGGTGAATTTGGATCCGGTCGTTCCAGGAGAATACTGTGCTTGAAAAGTTCTTTGATATTCTCAAAGGCCACCTGGTGTTCAGCATTCCATTCCCACTTAGTATCTTTTTTCAACAGTGCTCTAAGGGGTACCAATTCCTTAGCGTAGTTGACCACGAATTTTGACTGGTACTGTAAAATACCCAGAAACCTTCTCAACTGTTTTAAGTTACGTGGGGGTGGTATATGCTCTATGGCCTTGACCCTCTCCGGATTAGGTTGTATACCATCAGGTGTAATGATGTGGCCTAGAAATTCAGCCTCTTTGACGAAAAATTCACACTTTTCTAAATTTAGGGTCATGTTGCTTTCCTGGAACCTGGATAATACATAATCTATGTGATGTAAGTGCGACTCGGGATTCTTGCTGTATATCAAAAAATCGTCGACATATTGCGTTACAAAAGTCTCGATGGTATCCCCAAAAACTTTGTCTAGAGCCCTCAGTAGTGCACTGCTACTGGTCGATAGTCCAAAGGCACATTTTAAAAAATGGTATACCTTTCCTTTGTGCAAGAAACAGGTATATTTCCTGACATCTGGATGAAGAGGAATTTGCCAGAATGATGCTGTCAAGTCAAGACTTGTAAAATGTTGACCTCCCTTCAATTTCGATATTAGTTGGTCTACCCCCTCAGGCCTGTAATGATCCGGCAAGGTATGTGTATTTATCTTCCTTGCGTCAATGGTCATCCTCAATTTTCCCCCTTTCTTATGGACCCATACCACTGGATTCACGTAACATGAGTCCGACGGCTCTATTATCCCGTCCGCTAACATTTTCTGGATTACTCTGTCAGCTTCCTCCCTGATGGAGTTGGGGATGGGCCTAGATTTATGTGAATAGGGGGTGATATCTGTTACTGTAAAAGTATATACGTACTTGTTACACGTACCTGGCTTTTTATTGAAAACTTTCTTGTTTTTAACCAATATTTTCCTAAGTTGGTTTCTTTCCTCTTCAGAGATGCCATGTGCCCCCCAGACCTTCTCATCGATTAGCTGTGACATCGATTCTTCTCCATCTGTTGGTAGTGGTTCAGGTTGGTAGTTGTCCCAGGTAACATACTCGTCTTCTGTGCAGATCCAATGGCTGCAAACGTTAGTTTCCTCCTCGCTCGTCCAACCTGTTTTCTTCTTATTTACCCTTAGGTCTACCAACCTATTCTCGTGGACATTGATGTTCTCCACAAAGAATTGTTCATCCGGATGGATCCCTGTCTGGTCTGGTTCCTCCTGGCATGTTTCTTCCTCCAGGAACTTCGCAGTGCATTCTGAGGCTCCTTCCTTAATAATAAATTCATGTAGGTCATAGTTAATCACCGACCTCCAAAGGTTAAGCAAATCACTGCCAATGATTAGGGTAGCTGTTAGTCTAGGTATTACAAGGGCAATAAAATCGAACTCCCAACTTCCGATTTCTATTACCAGCCTTACCTGGTATTTAACATGTTCCTTTTTCTTGCCAATTGCTGTGCTGCAATACACTCCACACACAGGCAAGAATTCAGCATTTCTTTTAGCTATCAGTTCCTGGAATAACTGTTCGTCACATACTGATGTGCTGGCTCCTGTATCAATCATCGCCGGCAATTCGATACCCCATACCTTCAGCCTAATCATTGGTGGATTGGTTATTTCCTTTCTTTCACTCGCCTGTCTTCTCAAGGTACCTACATTACATTGGTCAATATTGCCCCTACTGCCACACAGGTCAACTTCCGGGACACAAAGTTGACTTGTACTTAGTTTTCCTGGACGTTGGAGGTGATCGTCGTTTCTGTATTCTGTGCATTATCGGTTCTATCCGGCACATTTTCATTCTGTTCCTGTTGTCTTACGTTGTTGGTGTTCCCCTGGTTTCTGCCCCTTTGACGTGAACCCCTATTGTATGACGGCCTATGGCTGTTCAAGTATTCCCTACAGAATCGTATATGATTCACTTGATGGGTACGGTCTCCTGGTCTTCCACGATCATATCTATGCGTTCTGTATCTCGATTCACCCCTCGGTATCGTGTCGTGGTACCGCTGTCTTGTGTTCTCCATCCTCTCGCCATGATTATGTGGTTGTGGGAAATGGTGTGCCCCTCTCCCCCTTTCATGGGTACTCCTAGTATTTCTATGTTCTCCCTCACTCTGGTTGTTCATAGCCGTGTTTCGGTTTAGGATGGGTGAGTTTGGGTGACTGTTCCTATGTCTATGCTCATTAGGCCGACCATTTTGTGTTTCGAAGGCTGTCAGCAATTCTATCATATCTGCAAAATCTACTGGCCTCGCAACAATTAACCCTGTTCTCACTGTGTCTGGGAAATGTCTTGTTATGCTGGCAATTAGTTCTGCCTCCGACAAGTTGGGGTCTAATAGCTTTCCTTTGTTGGCTACTTTCATAAAATAATCGACTAACGACAACCCTTTGGTTGGATCGTATCTACCTGTTGCTAGCTCTACCCTAGTTTGGTTTTGCTTAGCTGGGCCCCAATACCTTGATAGGAATAAATTTCTGAATGAGCTATACGACTCATGACCGGCTAGTGTTAACCTGAGCCATTCTAATGCCTTGTTTTTTAAGCTTTTCTTAACTATCATCATTCTAAGCTCGTTTGGTATCCTTTTCACTTTAAAATATTCTTCCATCTCTTTAACAAAGAGTTTTGGATCGTCTCCCTTCTCCTCGTCAAATGTAGGTGGTGTGATTTCATGTAATGTGCTGTTGGTGTAACATATGTTATGTGTTGAGTCATTGTTTGGTTTTGAACCTCTTTCCCTGTATGGTGAGTCAACATTTTGTACATTATTCAAATAACTCTCATCTTGTACATTACTTACATCTAAATCATCTTGTCTTTGTAATGCCTTCACAACATCATTTACATTAGCCAAACTTTCTTTCCCTTTTTTCATTTCTTCACAAATTGATTTTAAATCATTCTTTATTTCTAAGTGGCTTTGTTTCATATCATTTATAGCATCCTGTTGTGAAAGCATCACATCATTCATTGTCTTAATTTTAGGAATTACAATTTGTTCTACAGTTTCATTAATAATGTCTTTCTTTGCTACCTCAATCTCTTTCCTTAATTCCTCAGTTATTTCTGCTTTTACATTTGTAATCTTACAGTCTACACTTGTATTACATTCTGTTATTTCATCCCTACATCTAGCAATTTCTCCTTCTAACACAATCTTGTTCTCTCTCATTTCTGATTCTATCTTTCCCATCCTATCTCCTACGATTTCTATCCTAGCTTCTAAGGCTTCCTTTGTTTCATTTAAGTTTTTATGTACTAATTTTAAATTAGTTTCCATTACTTTCATATTTTCTTTACACTCCTGTCTTCCTAATTCTATTTTCTGTTCTAAGTTCTGCCTACCTAATTCCATTTTCTGTTCTAAGTTCTGTCTCACTTCCTCCATTTTCTGACCTAAACTTTGTTCTATGTCCTGTTTTAATTCTGCATTATTTTGTTCCATTTTCTGACCTAATTCTTTTTTATTATTTTCCAAGTCCTCTCTCACTCCCTCTATTTTCTGACCTAAACTTTGTTCTATGTCCTGTTTCAATTCTATGTTATTTTGTTCCATTTTCTGACCTAATTCTATCTTGTTTTGTTCCAGTTTTTGTTCTATACTCTGACCTAAACTTTGTTCCAGTCTTTGAAACATGATCATCATTAACCTTTGGTCTTTGCTTATTTCCACCTGTTCCTCACTTTCTAATTCTACCTGATAACTAGGCCTATCTGCCCCTTTCCCCACTCCTGTTTCTATCTCTTTTCGCGACATTTTAATTTCTCTATTTAATTCACTTAAGGTTAAAAGTCCCACTATTTTTCCGCTTCTTAGAAACATTAACAAATGGAAATAAAATGTATGTAAAAACAAAAATTTTGGATCCTACTTTCTTTTCCGTTGGTTCTTCGTCCAGTTATTTACGTCTCCTGGGTAGTTGGCTTCGCTAGATGATCTCCAGTGTTTTCCCACGTTGATTCTCCGTATATCGATGATATCAAACGATGTTTAATGGCATCTTTTTCCTGCGCAATGGGATGGCGTCATTTGATGTTAACACTTCGTACTAGTAATTTTGCATTCCATTCTAAATTCGCGCTCCACGTTGGGTAAGCCATTTTGGTGCGGATTTTACGAATAAGTCTTTACATAGCATACCGGAGATAATGTTCTTACTGAATGTAGAAATAGGAAGTGATAGCAGACGCTACTCTTATCTTCAGGGTTGTGGTAACAGAATGGAATGCATAAATCAACGTTCCTTTATCACAACATATTTATTCGTTAATTTACACTTTTAGCACCATATTAATTATTCAAAGACTTTACACAGGATAAAAGTTTGGTGAAAGTTCCATGTTCACACACTACCAAACACACGTCTGATCATCATGAGCATACAGACGCTAATGAAACTAGTCCCCCGGCGTCTTCCTGACGCAACACCGCCATTCTTTTGTATTCATCCGCGCAACAGTTCTCATTGGTTGAACACGAAGTGACAAGAAAACATTGGCTATCTTGAATATTGAAAAATAAGTCCCTGATACACCCAAATTAAAAGAATTAGAAATTTACACACTCTTACAAAAATATTTACATGAACGACCCTCCATTGGTCAATATTCTGTCTCAGTGTTATACCAATTGGCATATTATTTAAGGACACTGGGAGGTCATTTCTATGTGATAACAAATTATAAATCTTCCATTTCAATGTATCATGGGCTTATTGACCAATTTATCCCTTTAAATTGGCAATTAAATGTGGCAGCATGCTTTCATTGCAGAAATAAGGTAGGTATTTAGACAATTTATTTCCACAAAATATTTGCTGACAACCACCCACAAGATTTTTGTCCAAAATGCAAGGCTTCATGATTTAGATATCAAAGATCCAGGATAGATAAAGATTCTTTGCCTTATGAAGCTCTTTCAGCAACAAAAAAGGAAAAAAGGTTAAAGAAATTCCTCTGGAAGAAATTCCCAAGAAGCGTTGACAAGATGGCATCCAAAATCCTAATGAAAGTTTGCATTATTTGGCTAAGGACACCAAAAACGGTGTATATTGGAGCTAAAACATTACTGATTGAGCTATATGACAGCATTAACGCTATAAAGATGGCTGCTGTGCAAGATTAAAACTAATGGGAAAAATGGGCATAAGGGTGACTGAAAATGTATTCAGTGAATCAGAGACCAAAAGTAGTGCATAAATCCTTGAAAATAGAGCCAAGAGCCACAAGAGGAAAACAGGAGCTGCAGGAGACAATAAGAGAGATTAATATGCAGCTGGAATTTTCTACACATAAATATATCAAAGCTGGAAAAATAAAGGTTTTTTCTCTCTGCTTAGTTTTTTCTTTGTTTTCATAATCCAGGTGTGCTTTTGTCAAAAAATACTAAGGATGTGCAAACCAAATTTTTACTGGAATTTCTAAGAATTGCCTCTTTATGCTAAACAACTTCTTTTTCAGTATTTTAAATAAAGGTAAAACTAAAAGCTATTTATGAAAAGAATATTGCCCCTTTTATGTTACACAAAGTAATATATTTTTTATTTTTGACAGGTAAAATTTATTGAAAAAATATTGTTGCACAGTATAAAATTGAAGTTGTTAAGAAGTAGTGCATAAAGAAATATAACAGCTGTCTTGTATGCATTTTACTGGCTAGGGATTCAACATTTTTATTTTTAGAC
Organism: Tenodera sinensis; assembly: GCA_030765045.1. Classification (NCBI taxonomy): domain Eukaryota; kingdom Metazoa; phylum Arthropoda; class Insecta; order Mantodea; family Mantidae; genus Tenodera; species Tenodera sinensis. The sequence goes on from JAUKNM010000163.1 coordinate 833,825, forward strand.
TGTATTTAAACATAATTTTAAAAACTTCAAGTTATTGATTGAGCTTGTAATATGACAAATAGTTGCATAGAATGTCTGAATTTAACTTATTAAATGTTAAAATTCTTAATAAAGGATTATTTCCAGTGTCATGAGTGACATGATATGTAAATAAATGAACAAATATATCTATAAATGTATAACGATGGTAACTGCATACCTACATCATATAATCAGGTTTCCTCATAGTCACTGGTTCAAGCCTTAGGCTATGACTTAAAATTCTGACACATCATACATATTTATACACATTTATTGCCATAAATATTCTTAGGTCACAATTGACTTAAAAATTCTTATCTTCTATGTAGCTTAATTTATATTGGAGAATGGTGTGCAAGAGATGCTGAACCTAAAGGAAGGTATGTGAAGAATAAGAGCATTTAAGTCAACTCATACTGTTTATTCACTATTTTTCTTCAAAATGTTAGCTTCCAAGTTATGTAGTGTAAACTTACATTCATATTAGAAGTTTAACAGTACTTGTATGGAAATTAAATAGTGGCAGACATGTTGGCAGGCTGAGGACAGCCTGAGGTGGGTCATGCATGTACTTGCCCTTAGTAGGGCTTAGCCATTGTAATGAGTGAGTGAGTGAGTAGTGTTTAAGGGCCCGTCGACAGCTAGGTCATTTGGGCCCCAAGTAAAATTTAAAGGATAAACACTAACTTCTGGTTAAGAACTAAGCTAAAATACAAGACTAAAAAATGCTAAAACAGTTAAAATACTAAAAAGTTAAGGTTAAAACCGTTAAAACACCAAAAAGATTAAAACGCTAAAAAGGTGAATGATAAAACAGTGACGGTTTAAAATACTAAACAGTAAAACAAAACAAAAAATTCTAATTGCAGATTTGTAAATCCTAAACTGAAAAGCCTAATACTAAAAACACAAGTTATACTTGTTTGGCAAATCCAATTTCAGCGACGAACCGCAGCACCATATCTACGGAGACTGGGTCGTTGCCTAGGATGGACTGCAGACTGAAACCCAGGCCAAACGACTGGCACACCGGGGCATATCGTGGACAGTCAATCAAAACGTGTGACACGGAGAGTTGGACATTGCACGAGTGACAGACAGGGGCCAGGTCACCGCGCAAATGGTGGCCATGTGTGGCGCGTGTGTGACCTATGCGTAACCGCGTTAAAATTACCTCTGCCCGACGGGAATCCCTGCAAGAAGTCCGCCAGGGTTTCACCGAGTCCTTTATTGCATTGTAATGATGTGATGGGTTTATAGGGGGTGAGTGAGTGAGTGAGTATTATTTAAGGGCCCATTGACAACTAGGTCATTAGGGCCCAGTTTATAGGGTGGTGGGTATAATTTAGGTTGGGGTAATGACAGGAGGTAGCAATATTTCTGGCTGGGAGGGATCGGGGAGCTGACCACATCCCACCCTCTAGTACTGCATCCCACCAATGTTGCCTATAGTGGGCAAAGGTGGGGAATGCAGCGGCTGAGCGGCAAGCCTTGGCCCTTCATGGGTTGTTGCGCTAGGGAAAAAAAAAAGCAAGATTTACTTCTCAATAGCTGCTGGTCAGGGTGCAACATTGGTGTAATGATTCAGTCAAAATAATAATGGGGGTTAATTTTAAATTTTAAAATCTAACCTCTCTTGGTAGGATTGTTTTAGGAGCTCAGCTTTTGCTGCTGGTGGACAGAAATATTGCATTCCCTGAGGAATATAAAATTGTTATGTATTTTATGTGCTTTGTTACAGTCACATGCGGTTTGCCACAAGCAAATAACTGGGGACTGCACATTTGGTAACCTCGAGCCTATATATCTGCCTCCACATGCTGTCAGCATACCTCGTACTGAGGTACCGATGGAAGCCATAATTGGTGTGCAAGTTCGGCGCAAAGAAACCATGTCCCGTGAGTATTCATGCCGTAAGTGTTACTTTGAAACTGCAGTTAGACAGTAGTATATGTGAAATGCTTCTTGGCTAAGTTGATTCTTACTGTAGCACACTTTTATCTAAGGTTTCAAAGGTGTATTTATCACTCTTTCAATAAATTACCCTTATCTAAATATCTTTAATAAAAAACCATTCTGAGCAGGAACAACCATAATGGGATTGTATGTTTGTAGACCACATTCTCTGGTACTAATGTATAAACCTTTGGAGCCTATTAGTGCTTGATAAATTCCTAATAGAGCATTTTGCTCCCAATAACTGAAGAAGTAAGCAAGTTAATTAAACCTAGATTGGTGAATGTGGACAGTCATAGTGATGCACAGTAAAAATTGCCTTAAATTTATGATTTACTTAATATGTAGTACTTCATACAGTGACTTAAAACTGAAAAGTGTTGATAACATTAAATGTGGTATTTCGTTATTGTATTAAAGCGCTACTATGTATACAGTGTCTAGTGCTACAAAAGAAATAATTTTTAGCATCCTTCCTAATATGCATACCTATACTTTATGTTTGATAAACTTAGGATTGTTAGTGGAAAAGTGTACTGTCAACTAAGCCATGGAAAGAATTTCAATTAGAACTTTTTATTATAAAGTAATAATAAAATAATATAATAATCTAGACAAGCATGGGAGCATGTTCTACTACTTGTACACAGCATGTTTTGTTTCTATTGTTATATATTTTTCCTCAGATTATGTTAATCATTATCACTAGCAACCCCACCATCACCCATAAGTTCCTTCCTTTCCATCTGAGATTACTAGGCTTTAAGAATGCCAACTTGAGCCAGGACCAGGTACTACAGCAGATTTTATTGGAATGGGTCCAAAAGGTTTATTTGCACTTTTTCCATTGTGTTACTTCTCACGTATATGTTTGCTACATATATGCAAGTTTTGTAAACATAGAGATAATAGTAGAAGAGAATTATTAATTTCTCTTTCACAATGGTAAATGAATGATAAATGGGACCAGATACAGTTTGGAAGTTAATGACAACATAATTACAAGAACTGTTATTTAACATGAAAATGAGACTGGAGGCACCGAGTAACTACTCTTATCAGGGCGTAGCATCAATGGGTGCAGGTGATGTCTTGCATACCCTGCCAGTTTTCCTTAGTTAACCTTTTCTATTATCTATATGCTAATCCAATTATTGGCATAATGCTTGCTGAGGTGTACGTTTCAAACAACAATCTGCTGTGAATTAGTATTATTAGTGTATCATGTCAAGCATTGCCTCATGCCAGTCATGTCAAACAATGTGTGCATACAGTGGATGTAACACAGAAAAGTGCATATTGCTCGTTAATGTTAATGAGGTTTAAAGCTAAGTCTTTCAGTATTTTGTTTGGCAATGAAGGTTAATTTCACATTTTTAACTTCTTCTGGATGTGTAAGAGTACAACAAGCAGCATTTTGAATGGTAATGAGTGTGAACATTCAGGAGAAAAATACACCAGGATACCGAAGGCAGGGTATGCATATTGCTCATGTGCATCCACGTGGTTCACTACGAGGAAAACACATGTTGTAGACAGAACGCTGCATTTCCTGAAAACCTAATGCTCTGAATATGAAATCCAAGTGTCTGTAACCAACAAACTGAGAATGCAGAAAAAAAATAGTGGGAGTGATTTTTCAGTAATTTTAATATTTACCAGTTGGTGAATTATAAAGTTCTATGAGAAGTTAAAAGTTGTGAAAAAAATTATTTTTTCAAAGTTAATAATTTTCATTTAATAAACCAAAGCATCACAAAATGCTCTTTTCCCAAAATATTTTGAGAATGCTTATCTATAACAGGATAATATTTAATAGTATCAAAATTTTGAAAACTTTATTGTGTGGAGCATTTCAGGTATGCTGCCAAAAAAATAGGTAGAAAGGATAATAAAGTTAATGGTGTTAAACATATTGCAATGAAAATTTGAGCGTACATTACTCCTTACATGTATTATGTCTTATATGAGTCAGAACCAAATCTACTAACAATTGTAGCATTTAGAAATTTCACCTATGCATACTCTTAACACGAGTTCAAAGTGCATAACCAAGTCTGCACACCACGCTATGCCACTGACTCATATGTATGCAAAAGGTAGAACTTAAGCAACACTTGGCATTTACTTCCTACATTTTTCATGTGATGATTTAATACAGGAAAGACAAATTACCATTTTATACATTCACTGCAACCAAGAAAGAATTTGCAGCACATTTTTCTGCATGAAGTATAAACATCAGGAATTTTAATGCCAAAAGTACCCATGCTCACAGGGCTTTAGACATTACTGATTATATGTAACATGATATGAGAACCTACATAGAGTAATAAAAGGAAGCAGTTTAAATATATCCGTTATTTGGGTTTCTCATAAATATAGGATTAAATGCTTCCCTAATGAGGTAGTATGGGACATGCTTCCAACTTCAAATATGGGGTATACTTCATGCTAAAAGTAATGCTGGAAGCAGAAACCAACTAGAATTGTAATCACATCTGTTTTGTGCAATTCTGGGCTTTGAGTGACTGGTTATAATAACAATTCAAGTCTCTGTTACTAATAATGAAGGCTTAATTTTTCCTTTTTTTTTGTGCCAGTGTACACTACAAGAGCCCCATAGCTATTCCCAACATCTTCATCATATTCATCGCCACCAACATGTCAACCAAGCACCATCATTTCTATTATCATTATCATCAACATAATTTCCATCACTGGCATACATACCATTATCACCATCATTAACATCACCATTATTATTTCCATCATTATTATCAACATAGCTGTCAGTATATTACTTGTTACTTTAATCTTCACCATTATTATTACTATCAATGTCATTAGTGCAATTATTATCATTACTATGACTGTGAGAACTACCACAATCAACTGAACGGCCTGCCTCGGTAGCGTGATGGTTAGCATGTCTGCCTCACGTTCAAGAGGTCGCGAGTTCGAATCTCGCTTAGGGTAAGTTATCCGGGTAAGGTTTTTTCCGAGGTTTTCCTTATCCTGAGAAGACGAATATTGGGTAACTTAAAGCTCCATAGACCTCAGGCTCATTTGAGCATCATTTCACACATTTCATTCATTCACCGTCCGATATGACACAATGTTGTAGGACGTTAATAATAAATCAAAAAAAGAAAAAAAAACAATCAACTGAATGAGATGGGTCACAGTAATGTGTGCAACTTGCATTTGGTAGGTCATGAGTTCTATACTCTCTGATCGTGCGTGCTGACTGGGGTTTTTTGTGTGGTTTCACCCTTATCTAAAGAATGAACTAAGAACTAAGCCCTGGCACAACAGCCCATGAAGAGCCAAGCCTTACTGCCCTGCCACTGTGTCCCCCACCTTGGCCCACTACAGGTGTCATTGGTGTGGTGCAGTACTTGAGGGTGGTAGGTGGTCAGTGTCCCGATCCCTCCCGGCCAGTTATGCTGTCTTCACGACCTGGGGCCGCTACTTTTCCATCAAGTAGCTCCTCAATTGGTCCCCCTAGACTAACAAGACTGAATGCACCCCGTGCCAGACCTCCCAGAGGGGATAAAATCCCCATGCTGGTACCGGGGATCAAACCCGGGTCCTCCGTGCCAGAGGCAAGCATGCTACCAACTACACTCCCCCTTATCACTCAGCCTACTGCTGGGGTGCTTACCCTCATACCACGGCTTTCCTATCCAACATGTCACATTTCATCCATTTCAGGGTTGTAGGACCACGCGATGTTGCTCAGCAGGTAGTGGCTGGGCAATGGCTCGCTCACTGTAAAGGTTTCATCTCCAGTGTCGTACTTTAATTGCAAGGCCTTGTGAGGCTCTGCTGTAGGCATCACATGCATTTGTACTGGAGACTATAAGGGCCCTGTACATGCTTGTGCCAGTTTTTCATCGGGATCTGGTCACCCTTTGGGCCTTTCTCCACATTTCCTCTCTTCCAGAGGTCACAGCAGAAGCACAAAGGGCCTTAAGGGTCTACATGTGGTACCGTGCCTCGGTTGTGGGAGCACCTCCCTTGTACATACCTTTACCACCATCATAATGATGATCTTCAGTATCATCCCTAATTATCACCATTGCCATCCCATAATCACTCTCATTGTCACCATTATAATCCCCTCATCCCTCTTCTCCTCCACTGCCTCCTCCTCCTCCTCCTCCTCCTCCTCCTCCTCCTCCTCCTCCTCCTCCTCCTCCTCCTCCTCCTTCTTCTTCTTCTTCTTCTTCTTCTTCTTCTTCTTCTTCTTCTTCTTCTTCTTCCTTCTTTTCTTCTTCTTCTTCTTCTTCTTCTTCTTCTTCTTCTTCTTCTTCTTCTTCTTCTTCTTCTTCTTCTTCTTCTTCTTCTTCTTCTTCTTCTTCTTCTCTTCTTCTTCTTCTTCTTCTTCGTCTTCTCTTCTTCTTCTTCTTCTTCTTCTTCTTCTTCTTCTTCTTCTTCTTCTTCTTTCTTCTTCTTCTTCTTCTTCTTCTTCTTCTTCTTCTTCTTCTTCTTCTTCTTCTTCTTCTTCTTTCTTCTTCTTCTTCTTCTTCTTCTTCTTCTTCTTCTTCTTCTTCTTCTTCTTCTTCTTCTTCTTCTTCTTCTTCTTCTTCTTCTTCTTCTTCTTCTTCTTCTTCTTCTTCTTCTTCTCTTCTTCTTCTTCTCTCTTCTTCTTCTTCTTCTTCTTCTTCTTCTTCTTCTTCTTCTTCTTCTTCTTCTTCTTCTTCTTCTTCTTCTTCTTCTTCTTCTTCTTCTTCTTCTTCTTCTTCTTCTTCTTCAATTTTTTGTGTCCTCCAAGAGGGAGTGGATTTTTATGTTAATATTTTAAAAGATCTATATCTTGCATTTGAAAACAGAAGTTCTTTTCAGAAATATAAATGAAACTTTGTTTCACTACTATAATTATACTTGTCATGAACACTGAGCATCACCTTCATCTTGGCACTCTGCCATTAAAGCTTCTGTTCACATTATGCAAGGTTGTGATATGCTTGTAAAATGGAAGTGTGATGAGAACAGCAAATAGAAGGCTGGAACTAATTATGTAGATGCAGTTGTACAGAAATTGGCCCAGGTAATATCCAGAATCAAAAGGAATACTGTTACAGATTATTAATAGAGGAACCAGTGCCTTAGTTGGAAGAAAATATTTAGCAGACTCACTTTTATGGAAGTCTACCTAAAGAAAAGTGCTGTGCACTGATAAGTGAAATCTCATGCTTGCCTATGACAGGTGGCTTTGTTGCTAACTGTTACACCACTGCCAAAAGTTTTATTATCAATAGAAATTTCTTTTTCTTTCTTCTTCCACACTCATTCATTTGAGGCTAAAGCTGATCAGCAACTTTCTACACAAACTATATGCTGTATATAGAATGAGCCTTTTAAAAGATATTTTTAAAAAAATTGTTATTTTCACATACTTTCAGTGTTACTGTAAATTGCAAGAAAATTAGCCTAGAAAGATGGATCCAAAATATTTTGGGGCAGCACCATCTTCCTACCTTCACCGAACTTAAGCACTGAAGTAAACTATAAGAGAAGCACTTTTTAGTGAGAATGTGAAAAGGGGGAAAAGAAGTATCTATGCTAAAATTTCATTTTCCCAAGGGACTGACACAAATATACCTACTACCACTGATAAAATACTTAACCCCAGTTTTCAATTAACCAATAGGAAGAAAAACAGGTTCCTCTGTATCAGAATCATGAGGAAATGGCATGGCAAAAGAACAGAACAAATGAAGAAGTCTGTGACACTGATTGTGAGTGTACCTCTGAGAAATATAAAATATGCTCACTTAATTCAATATGCAAAAACAAAACATATATAAAAAACTCATGAACAGGGAAAAAATTGGGAAATCATTGGGAAAAAATATTGTTGTTGTTAGCTAATGCTGGATTTCTGACAATGAAGTCATTAATCCTCTTTCTCTCCAGTATTTTTCACTGATGGATGGGGCACTAGAAATGGCCGGGTATATTTTAAGGTGGTCTCGGTCCATTTCCTCTTGCAGATCACATAGAGGACAGAGTGGTGAAGAATATATCCCAATTCTGTTTAAATGTTTTGCCGCACAATCATGTCCTGTAATCAACCTGAAGTTTGCAACTGCTGTTTTTCGAGGATACTCAGGAATTACTGTGTGAATGTTTGGTAGTTCCCATTTTTTATTTTTTGATTTTTCATAGTAATATTTTGCCATAATTTTTTTGAATTCAGAGTTGACTAATATTTTAGCTGCATAAAATGGTAGATTAACTATAGATTTCTGCACATTGCCTGTACCCTTTTTTGCAAGAAAATCTGCTTTCTCATTACCACTCAGTCCTCAGTGAGCTGGTATCCATTGGAAGACTAGGTGTTTTTGAAGTGCTGTTAGATGGGTAATGATTTTCCAACATTCTATAATTGTTTGGTTTTTTGGTGACAACTTGGAAGTAATTGCAATAATTGCTGCCCTGGAATCTGAGAGAATAACTGCTTGCTGAAAATGTGAAATTCTGTACAAAAGATTTTGTAGGGCCATTCGAATTGCTTCAATTTCTCCATCAAAGTTAGTAGTTCCATAACTTAAAAATTTGTAATAGGAAAAGAGGGGACACGTGACTCCAGCCCCTGCTCCATCTCGGTTTGATATCAATGATCCACCAGTATAAATATGGAGCCATTCATGTTCTGGAAATCTAGTATGGATTGTCTCTAATGCCAATAATTTTAGAACACTAGTTGGAGTATCACTTTTCTTAACTTCTTCTGTAAGGTGTAAATAATATGTGATGTCTAATGTTTGTGTCGGATTGACTTTAGATATGAAATTTTCCTTTGAATTAGGAAGGTATACATTCTTCTTGATGTCTTGAATTTTGGAAAGAAAGCTCTCCTGAGTCTTTAGTGTATGTGTAAAATTCCTCTTGTGCCATGTGTTGAATGGGAGTCTGATCAACTTTTCGTGTTGAATAAAAGCCGCTTTTTCTATTTCATATTCAATGGGGTATTGGTTGGTTAGTATTTCCATAGCTGCTATTGGTGTGGTTTTGATAGCACCTATAATTAGTCTCAGACTTTGGTTTTGAAAGATCTGAATTTTTTTTGTATTTGCTGTTACAAGAACTTCGCTGCAGTAAGTAAATAATGGCTTTATATGTACATTGTATGTTGTGTTAAGAGTTGCTCTGGAACATCCCCACTTCATTCCTGTTAGACGTTTTAATAGTGAAAGGCGCCTCTCTGCTCTTTGTATTACATTTTCTATTTGTTTGGTCCATGTAAGTTTGGTATCAAATGTAACTCCTAAATACTTTGCTTCCTTTGTTTCTGGTAATTGTTGACCCTCAAAATTTAGTTTTATTTTTAGTGGTTTTTTTCTTAGTGAAAAGATTTGGTAGTTTGATTTTATTGTATTAACAGTCATTAAATTTTCTTTGGGCCACTTTTGTAGGTTGTTTAAGGATTGTTGCATGGTTTTTTCTAGTTCTGTACTTTTGTTTTTTGGTTTTGAAGTTCACATTACTAAGTCATCAGCAAATAGTGCACACCTCACACTTGATTCTTGTATTTGTTGTGGCAGATCATTAATAAATATATTAAAAAGTGTAGTGCTGAGCACTGCGCCTTGTGGTAAGCCACGGTGTACTTGTTTATATTTAGATATATTTCTTCCATATCTGGTAGCAATAAAGCATTGCGTTAGGAAATGACATAGTCATGAAAACATTGGACCATGTATTCCTATTTTTTTTTTACTTTCTTTAGCAGTTTTGTTCTGCATATAGAATCATATGCACTTTGGAAATCAATAAAAACTGATACATTATCTTCTTTTCTATTGAAGGAGTCTTTGATTTCTTGACTGAGAAGTAAGACTTGTTCGTTTGTAGAGTGTAACTCTCTGAATCCAACTTGACATGGGAAATTAAATTTTGTGATTCTAGAAACCAATTTAACCTATTTTACACCATTCTTTCCATCACTTTTGCTATTATGCTAGTAAGAGCTATTGGTCTATAATTTTTTATTTCTGATGCTGTTTTATCTTTCTTCAAGAGTGGGACAATTATTGCTTTTCGCCATTCGGCAGGTACAGTGGTTTTCCAGGATAGATTGTAGAGTTTTAGTAGTTGTTGTTTTGCTGTTTTTCCAAGGTTTTTTATGAACTCTGGATGTATGTGATCTGGTCCATGAGACTTTTTGTTTTTTAGGTTATTAATTGCAATGTTCAGTTCTTGCATATTAAAATTTTGGAAAAAGATATTGTATTGAGTGTTAGGATCACATTCGCTTTCTTGTTTCAAATCTTTCTTAAATCGTTTACATTCCTTTTTATTATTTCTTGTTACCTTATGTGAATTAGCATAATATTTATTGAATGTTTCAGCTACGGCTGCATCATTTGTTAATATTTTATTGTTGTGTATGATAGGTGTGCTGTTGCTTTCTTTCCTGTTCTTGACATTTTTTATAAACTTATGGGCTTTGTTGCCATCTGTCCTATAATCCATTTTTTCTAAGAAATTATTAAAGTGATTCTTTTTAGCTGTATTAATTTCTTTTTTTAGTGAGGCACATTTCTTTCGCCATATTTGTGTATCTGATATGTTTTTTGTTTGTTCAGCTGTATTTCTAGCTATATCCCTTTGCTTTTTCAGTTCTTCTAACTGGCGGTTCCAAAAGGGTTTGAAATTTTTTTTTCTTCCACAAGGAATATGTTTTTTTGCAGTTTCTAGGATGACTTTACAGAAATTTTTGTTTATATGATCTGGGTGGTCATACAGCTGTGAGTTTGTTTGTTCTTTAAGTTTATGTTCTAATTCAGTTTTATATTTGTTCCGATCTGCTTTTTTGAAGTTGCAATACAGATTCATGAGACATTGACTGTTATTTGTATTATCTAGTTTTATATCAGCAATTACTGCTCTGTGACTAGAACTTGGGTCTTCTATAACTTGTTTTTTAATTTTTGAAACAATATCTGTTGTAGCTAACAAGAGGTCTGGGTTACTGCCTGCTCCAGAGTAATGTATGAAGGATTTGGGATCTTCTTTATCATAAATCAGTTCAAAGGTTGTGGTATTCAAAAATTCTTCTACTACCTGCCCTGTAGAATCCACTTTTTCATAGCCCCATCTTTTGGAATGGGCATTGAAATCCCCAATTATGATTGTTTTATTTAATTGTTCAATAAGTGAGAGATCTGGTTCATTCCTGGGAGGATTGTAAATACTGTATAAATGAAGATGTGTTTTGTTATCCCAGAAATTTAGCTTTATTAATTCAGCTTTATCTGTGTTATCCATTTTTTAACAATTTGAAAGGAGGATTTAATATCATTTTTGACTCCAACTAATATTCCAGTACTTATCTGTCTATTTTTGGGTAGTAGGTGTAGTAAAAATCCAGTAAAATTAAAGTGTTTAAGTTGATCATTTGTTAGATTTGCTTCTTGTATTACAAATAGTAGGTGTAGTAAAAATCCAGTAAAATTGAAGTATTTAAGTTGATCATTTGTTAGATTTGCTTCTTTTATGACAAATATATCTATTTTATAGTCAAATACAATTTTATTCAGTTCTGGTCTTTTTGTTTGGGTGAGACCACCTGCGTTCCATTGTAGAATTCTGATGTTAGATGTTCTATTAATATAATGTTTTGGTTCTCGAGAAGTAGTCCCCACCCGAAGATCCGAATGGGGGACTATGAAAGGAATTGTATAAATCCTGCAATTTCAAGTATTACAACTTTAGCACATTTAATGTATAGCTTGCATGTTTAGTTATATTTGGCAAATATTCATGTAATCATTGTAATACTGATAATAACAATAAATGAGATCTTTAAAGTCATAAGAAAGAATTCAAAATTTCTTAAGCCTAAAAATGAGCTAACCCTACAAAAATTCAGTTAAAAATGCCTTTATTGAAGTATGTATGACTGGAGAGTCTTTAAAGATATTGTTTTTCATAGCTACATTATGTGCAAAATCAAGCTCAATATTTGTTGAACACAATCAATAAAGCACAACACAGAACATTTCTTATGACATTCTCATCAACACCTGCATGTCTGGTTTGATGATGATGATGATAATGGTGATGATTTTTTTAATTAATGTCCTCCAACGTAATGTCATATCAGGATGATGATGATGATGATGATCATTATCATGATCATGATCATGACAATGACAACGGTGGTGGTGGTGGCGGCGGCGGTGGTAGCAGTGGTGATGGTGGGGACGACGATGATGATGATGGTGGTGGTGGTGGTGGTGGTGGTGATGATGACGACGATGACGATGACGACGATGATGACAATGACGACAACGATGATGATGGTGATGATATCTGTTTCATGATTTTCCGCACCTCACAGGTAACTATAACTACTTTCCACTTCTGTCGGGGTATGCCTGCTCCCCCCACCATCAAATTCATATTTAATTACTCATGCATCTAGCATTCTTTCAATCCAGTGTGTAGAATGTGTAACATATTCTTTCAAAAAATACAAGCACACAGGGGGAAAACACTGAATTTTTATCTAAAGAAGGAAAAATCGAGTCAGAAATAGGCCCTTCTCAGAAACGATAGTAAATAGGCTGTCGCCTATATGGAGTAATTTAAGAATCATAGACTGTAACTTACTTATGCATAATGCTATGTAACTGTGACAAATTTATACCTAACAAACCAAACTGTACAGCATCATTACTTGAATTAATTTACAGAACAGGCCACAATAGAGGAAAAAGTATTTTCTCATGTTTCATGGAAATCCAACTTGCCTACTTTATTTATCTATAATGTAAAACAGCTTTACTGACAAGTATTTAGTGAGAAAACAATACACATATTGCTGAAAAATATTTCTTTGAAAGTTTTATATACAAGTACACCTTTCGTCTTTCTGTATTTAATTCAAAGGAATTGTTGGTTCCAAGAGGGTTACTAACTGCTGGATTTCTTCTGATAGATGTTCTCTTATTTGATGAAACTTCATCTGTACCTTTAAATTTATTTTTGCTTTTGTAAACTGAACATTCCTAATATACTACTAACTCTAGATGGAGATTCACCGCCTTCATAATCTGATATACTGAAGTGTTTCTTTGAGGTTACAAATCTATACATTTTTTACCTGTAGGTGTAGTAAAGAACAGAGACTGACAAGCATTTGGACTGCACTTAAACTGTGGGTGTGAATACTGTAATGTACAAATAATGTACCTAATAAAAACTTATTTGTTACATACAGAAATGATATTACTTTAATATTAATCTGATTATCAGAATCACACTAACAAAGGCTGTTGCACTAATGCGTACAATGAACCTACTCTGATGATGAAAGGAAAATTGGTTTTAGGAAAATGCCTAGCAGTTTTTTCTTGTCATAAGTATCTGTTAAGTTCTTGACAAACAGCAGATTAGCAATAAGAGAGAGATACAAAGGCTATTTCAGGAGTATCCCAGTCAGTATCTTTCTCAGCACGATTATTACTAGGGCTTGGATGTTGACGGCCCAAAAATCAGAGAAAAATGCCCAATAAAGTGCCCTTTAATGTTGGGGAAAATGACATTAAAATTTTAAAAAGTGTGTAAATTTTTTGTAATTTTAATATTCAAAATTTAAAAAATAAATATCATTTTTATTGTTATAATTAGAAATATTATGTAATGCATCCCATCCATATTTATATATTAGGAAAAATTTATATACTTAGACATACCTCTTATTCAGCTTTGCAATAAAGAAACATTGCCATTCATAGGTTCTCGGGTTTGAAGGGTCGCCAGTTGTCTTGAATACTCCTACACTTTGAAAAACTCCTCTCCACTTCATATGATGGGCACACAGCGAAAAGCTTTCTTCAAAACAATTAAAGTCAAAATGTTCACCTTGCAGAACTTTCTCAACTTTACATGACTGATACCCAGTGTTCTTTTCTAATACATTTTTCATTTTCTCACAGACTTCTTGACCAATTTTTTCCCCACACATGTATACTCTCATCTCTGTCTTCTAGCCAGGTTATTGTTTCTGCCAAAATTGAAAAGTTGGCACTGATAAATGCCAAAATCCCCTTAATTTAAGGATCATCCAGTAAGTCTGGAGCAACAGCTATAGATGCAGCATTTTCTCTATCAAAGCTGCCAATCACTGACTTCACTACATCAAAATGTTTGCAATAATAAGCACACGCACTTATCCATGTTCCCCAACACATAGGTTCAGGAGGCAATGGTGGGTTAGGTACAATTTTACGAAAATGTCTTACTCTTGAAGGAACTTTCAGAAACACTTTTCTTAAATTTGATATGAATTTGTTAACTTGCAGAAATTTTTCATGCACTAATTCACAGGCTCAATGAAGGGCATGTGCTATGCATGTTATGTGAACTGCTTTAGTGTAAAAAGATTTAATTGTGGTACCTGATTTCACCATATATTTGGCTGCATCTGTTAGGAAAGGTAAAACATTTTCATGCTTTATATCCTGTGCCCACAAAAGAAACACACTTTGATCAAATAGCTTGCATGTACAATGATGGTTAGCCTCCACAATTACTTCCACCATAAGAAGAAACATTTTCAGTGGGGTGTCAACTTCTAATGTACCTATAACATTTCCAATATAACACTTCTTTTTATCACTTACCTCATCCATTGAAACAAATATATTCTTATTTCCCATAAAATTGCATATTCTTTCTATCATATCTTCATAATAACCCTGCAAGGGTAGATTAATTTGTGATGTTCTGTCCCATATATTGCTGCAGAAATTGTTGTAATGTAGCATTATTTATTTTTGCTGATGGAATATTGGCAGAAACCAAAATCTACAAAGAGCTCTATTAAAATCAGATTTTTTGGATGATTCCCCCTTGTTTTGACTGAGAAGTAACTGGATTGTCTTACTTTACTTTGTATGTACCTTCCTTTATGTTTTTCATGCCGGATATGCTGCTGCATAGTAAAACACTTATTTGCACACACTTTAATTTCACAAAACTTGCAAAACAGTATTTTTCCATCAGTAGAAAACACATTGTTACCATACTCAGTCACCAACTTTTGCAAGGAACTTTGTCTACTTTCCTGTACTTTTGGGTTTTTCACAGCTTCACTTGTGGGGTGGAAAGTAAAATGTTGACTGGATGACGGATGCAGTTGTAACAGTAGGTGCAAGTGCTGTTTTTCTTAACCCAGGGAAGCACCATCATTATCTACATTGATAATGATAACTGTGTAAACAGGTACCCAGTGACTCATAGAGAGACCATAAGAATACTACATACAGCAGAATTCAGTAAGCAGCTTCAACAATGACTGTACATGTGAATAACATAAGAAAGTGTGTTTAAAAGCAGACACTGAAGAAAATGCAACAATAAGTACATTTCCTAAAAATGGCCAATAGACTTTAAAACCCCCAAAAATGCAAAAAGATGCAAAATAAAAGTAGTCAATATTGGTTCATTTTTTAAAAGAAATGAATTTATATTGCATTCTACATTGTCTGTGATAACTCAGAAAAAAGATGATCAAGTGCCGAGCCCCAATTATTACTGTTAAGTAAGCCCTATGGGCACATAGACTGTCATACAGAATAATGTGAAAAGCATTTTGGGAACTCAAGGCCATAGTTTATAAAAATTACTGAGTTAGAAGAAAATATCTGATATTATCAATATTTGCATTTATGGCTGGAGTAATTATAGCTCAGAAAATTTATGATTCAGCATCTGGAATAATACATAATTCTCCAAATTAGAATTTAATATAATGCTTTAACCATAAAGATTCCATCTTTTTATTCATTTTTCTTGAAAATCACTTCCAAAAGTTCTCCAAAAATTTCTTAATGATGTGGTAAGTCCTGGACTTTGAATTTCTCAGCAGCTCCTTTTCAAGAGATAGAATACTAAGGCTGGAAAGTAGGATCTTATCACCCAGATTGTAAGACTCGGTCCAAAAAAACTATTTTGTTTTATTTTCTGCTGCAGTTAATGGTAACTAATCCATTTCTGATTGAAACATATGTCTCCTTCCTACAGACATGCCGTTTCATTGCCCAGATGCTTAGATACAACAGCTTTCCTTCCACATCCCTAATAATGATAAACTTGTATATTAAAATACAAAGGCCACTCATCCCACCTACTTCACATGTGTGCACCTTTCATGTAATAACAATGAGGAGGGATTGTGGAGTTTCTTCCTGGCAAGGCTAGCCTATCTTCTTGCTTGTTGCATCTAATTTTGCATTCTTACAGTTAAATTTTGATTTTTTTTCTGCAGTTGCTTTTGTAGCAAACTTTGTTAAGCTTAAGTGGTGATTATTTTGTAGCTAATATTAATGTGCATGGTTTTCTGTTTTGGTATTAAAGGATTACAGGTGGGGAATTACCATTACATTAATTATTACCCAATTACTTATTCGGTATACATTTACTTTTAAAAGATGAAGGAACTAAACACACTGAAGTTTTATTCATTAATAGAAGGCATATGAGATGACTTAACAAAACCTTACAAATTCACATACTCAAGATTTTGAGAATATGTTTCACACACTGCTGTCTGTATCACAGATCACTGTCAAACAATAATACAAGTTCGTTAAGTTATCTCATCTATGTTATTAATATACACACTGACTGAGAGAATGTGGTTCTAATCAAAGACCATAGTTTCACAGATAATTTTGTATTGCATTAATATACAAGAAGGAATGGAAAGTCAAAGCCAGATGACCCACACCCAACATTTGTTTAAAAGAACTTGTGAAGTTTACAAATGTTTTTCTTAATAAACAATGGTAAGGCACGAAGCAATGGTGATAGTCTATATAAAACAACAATAAACTTCTTGTTTTCGCTCTGTCCTTTTTTCCCCCTCTCTTTATCTCTGCAGCTATAATGGATAATGTAAGGAACTGATAGGGAAACATAGCCTAAAGGAATTAATAGCAAATATTAGAAAGCCAGATGTTCAATGAAACAAATAACCGCTATCGTCGAGTTTAGCAAACAAGGGAATAAAAATACAGTTAATGCTTTATGCAACCTGCAAGTTTTCTGAAAAGTAGCATTTAGGTATGATATATCAAACTGGGTGTCCTTTACTTTCAGAGGCTTAATTAGATAAATTCTAGTTAATTTTACCTTTTGCTCTGGGATAACATTGTGCAAAGTCTGTTTTCTTTACATTAATGTGCTCCAACATCACATGTCATATCGGATGATGAATGAATGAAACTAATGAAATGGGGCTCAAATGAGCCCAAGGTCAACAGGAGACATTTGTCTTCTCAAGATAAGCAAAAACTTGAGAAAAATCCTTATCCAGATAACTCACCCTAACCGAAATTTGAACCTGGAACCTCTTGGGTGTAAGACACACATGCTACCACCACACTACAGAGGTGGGCTGAGCAATATCTATTTTACATTTCAAACAACAGATGAAAAATCAATAAGTTGTGTGGATATAATAATTTAAAAATTGAGAATATTGGAAAAGTTGTACCTAGCACTCAGCTTGGATTACAGAAGATTGAACATGTTTATGGCAGGCCATAAATAATCTTTATTGATTGAAGAGGTATAATACAAAATGAAGCAGGTATGCTATACTATTTTTCAAAACTGATACCAAATCTCTAGACATAATCCATCAATTCCCTGATAACAGAAGTTTGCTGCTAGGTCAGGGAGACATCAGTAAATCAACAAGGTGATGTTTCAGTTTGACAAATGCATGGAAATCAATATTGCAAGTTCTGAAATGTATACTCTGTGCCTCTCATTGAAAACTATTAAGCAATGCTGATGTTGTGCATACCTTGTCTGATATTGTGCTGTTATGAATGAGAACAGTGCCTTTAGTTATCTTTCCATACTTCTTTCCTTTATGATATTATGCAGTAATGCAGTAGTAACAGTCAGCATTAATGGTTCTTTACTTGTTGTCTGTGTAAATAACTACCATAGAGTTGAAAAAAGGCAGTGTCCATGATTTTCTCCACTGATGGTGCAAACTTAAATGTGTCCTACACAGAAGGATATATATCTCCAGTTTGTAGGTACCTTGTTCGTTTCAGGTGTGCACTCAATAATGCTCCCATGTCCCATTGCACATAATGCTGTTGCTTTGGAGGTCATTGTCATCCAAAGAGTAATATTAAAGAAGGGCTAGAAAGACTATAAACCTTGCTTCTATGAGTGCAGGTGTCATCAATCATGGAATTTACATCAGCACAACTTCCAGTTCTGCAGTTGGTCTTGGAGATGGAAGAATCAGTCTATTGATATGGCCAGCTCCTATGAGATTTCTGTCATACTCCCCACATGATTATTATGAATCAATGCATCAATTTTCTGGACATTGTCTTCTATGAGGGTTGCTGATGGCCTTCCTTCCTAATCAGCAGTATCTGGCATTGTCCAAATGGTATTAATTTGTGCTATACAAAAATTGAGGCCCCCCCTTGGCCCCCTTCGCAATACCCATGTGTGAATGTGATCTTTGTTCCAACAGTGTACTGATCTTGTTGGCTTAAATACTCTTAGCACTGAACAACATGTGTAACTCACTTTTTGAATGATACTCATTAAATAACATTTTACAAATTCAATATTATTTGACTGTTATGCACATAAAGTGGATTGAGTGTTCCATCATTATTATAAAGCAATAACTAAGATTAAATATTTCCTTGGTTACTTTTTGTAAATATTACAGATTTTATGTTAGCTGCTAATATAATGTGGCTTCAGACTATGTGGAACTAGCTCTTTAGAAGTATACAGTAGAGTACCCTAATTTGAGCTAATTGGGACCGAACCCTGTTTGAATTAGTGAAAATTCAGATTAGATGGATTTTCATCAAATACAACAACATACTGACTTTAAGCATTTATGTATAAAGTGTCAATATGATTAAAAGTAGGAAATTAATACAATATGCTGTAATTTATTTTACAACTACATTCTGAAGCTCGAAAACCAATTACAGTAATGTTTTTATAAACATTGTTGGTGTCTACCTAGCACCAAACGTTCTTATGCACATTGTTAGTAGGTCCAGGCCTTCCATTTTTTTAGTTTTTGTGAATAAGATAGCTGACAGATTCACTGTTTACTCTGTAGAACTTATTTCTTGTTTTTCTATGCTAATAAATTTATGTTTTTACTTAGAAAAACTAGCTTAATCTTAATCTTTATTTTTTCTATTTTAAAATTCAAAACAAATTTGGTAGCTATTTTTTCCTAGCCCTGTTTGGATTAGGCAGATTTTCAGATTAGCAGGGTTCAGGTTGGCGGGACTCTACTCTAATTTCCTTACTGCAACATCATGCACAATTGTGTCTTAAATCTCATTTGGAAATCATGTTTGAAATATAATTAAATCCACCAAGTTGGCATTGATTAACATATTATATAGTGTGATATTCTGGCTTTATTTTTTTTACATACAGCCATATTTATGACCAATAGTATATCATCATAACATTCTGTAGAGTAAAATGCTGGAACATATGTCACGTATAATTGAAGTAATAATAAATAGCAAACATTCTAACAGTAATTGAGTAATTTCAAGTGGATTGATAATACTATGGTTTCAGTTAAGGTTAGAGATTTCTTCTGGGCTTAAAAGCCATGGTCTGCTGGAGTTTAGAGGTTTCGTCCACACCTGCGGTGGACATCATCAATGGCGTGGTCTGAGTCTTCTCGGTGAAGGTTCAGTTACAACAGAATCGTTTATGGCTGGAGCTGCTGTATTTATATCTGGGCCCCTCACAGGGGATTGGCTGGGCTTGAGCAGGAGGTGTGTGTTAGATGGCCGGGGCTTCTCTGTTCTGATTGCTGAATGGTTTATGTGATTTCTCTGCATTAGTGCTTCTTTTTTATGTTCAAGTATCGGATGCCAGGTTTTTTTTCAATTTTAGAGTTTCTTCCTTCCTGTTAAAATTATTGGGGAGTTTGTAAATTTCTATGGCTTCACGTTGCAGTCTGGTGTGGTAGTATGGCATAGATGAAAGAACAGTAGTCTCCTTATACTGAATTATGTGTTTGCCGTCTGCCCATATTGCATGTTTGGCGACTGCTGACTTGTCTGTATATCCCAGCCGGCAGCATCCCTTGTGTTCTGTAAGTCAGGTGTTGACTCTGCATTGGGTGGACTTAGTCATGTAGGTATTTTCAGTCCTAACTTCAGGTTAGCTCTGATTACCTGCTAACCCTCCAGGAGAAAGGGAAGAGGGAAAAGTGTATGAATGACAATCAGATGTAATGGCAGGAGGCACAGTGTAGCAGGGTTCCCATTTTCAGATGCTCTCGCCCAAATGAAGAGGTTTAGGCACAAGGTTTCTGTACCAAGGAAGAAACAATTCTCTCCTCAATTCATATCCATTATATACATTGTATACCCGTATTTATTCTTGCCTGGTCCTCCAACCTTGAAAGATAAAACAAATTGGATTGAAAGGAATTAAGAGACAGAATTCACTTACTGTTCTGGGCAAACCTCAAGAATCCTAAAGTCAGGGTGGCAGTTCAAACAGGAATAGAGTCCAGAACTTCCTGAATATGAGCCTCAGATGCTGTTAGCTGAGCCATCCCACTCTGTAGTATTATTTATCCAAAATATTCCATGGTCGTCGGCAGACCTTTTTGTAGGGGAGGGCCACATGTTGGAAGTTTGCAATCAAACAATATTAATTAATTATTTTATTGTCAAAAGTTATAGTATTTGTTGTGGATAATTGTATTAACTTGTGCTAAATAAAAATTGTTCTTTACATTATAATTAAAATAATAGTCTAATAGTCCGTAATTGATTGCACATTAAGTTCATTAGTTTCCAAGCGGGGCCGGCGGTCCCCCCACTCCCCTCACCCTTTGCGACACCCATGAAATATCCTGCTTCATAACCCAACTTCTGCTTTTATAGACATACACAGAATGTAGTTTATTGTTACCTTTTTATAGCATTGCAGTAAAAGAGTATTTCCATCCAAAGCATTATTTATCAAGAAATCAACACAGTGAAGCAGTTGAATCAACAGTTCACATAATCTTGTTTGAAAATTTTTACACTCACTATCTAAGCTTAACTTACTGCAAATTTTGTGGAACAGATTTTAAGAGCTGTTACCCTCATCACAGCCAATGCAGATGTCAATGGCCCGTGATACATGTTCTGTAAAATTGGTGGTATGTGAACCTTATAGTGAATGTCAAAGTTCAACTAATGCTTTATGTGAACTCTTATCAAAGATGCTCCTTTGGCTTACAACTTTTATTTTATTCAACGAACGTGCTTACTTAATAGAAGATGATGTCATGACAATGTACTTAACTGCAGTCACTGGGTTTAAGCAATAGAAGTGTAAACTGTTTAATGTTTGCGAAGGCTTCCACGGCCGGTGTCCATTGTTTTTCTTGGCTCTTCCGGTGTAGGCCGCGTCATGTAGGCGTTGCTTGCCGACGTTTCGCAGGTCATGTGTCCTGCTTCCTTAGCCCAAGAGGAAGCAGGACACATGACCTGCGAAATGTCGGCAAGCAACGCCTACATGACGCGGCCTACACCGGAAGAGCCAAGAAAAAGACGTGTAAACTACTTCCTTACTGTGCTAAATAAATACCTACCATATATAAGCTTCTAGGAGAATGCCTACTTTCATCAGCTACGTAAATGACTTCAATTAGGGACAGTAATATATTAATTAAAAGGAAAACTACAATGACTAGTAATTAAGATTGTTTTAGATAAAACTAGTTCATTTGGGCATTTTTAGGTGAAGAAGAATTATGTGTAACTTGTGAGAAACTCTAAAATGTATGGTTCCATGAAAATAAATTAGTTGCACATAAAAACAAATCTTACAACTGAAATCTTCCAAATTGCCCTTGACTATTATGTTTTTAAATTATGTAATATTGAATAGAATAGGCAGAATATGAGGCAAAACAAAATTTATGAAAATTAAATAATTTTAATAGGTAATATTGTGAAAAATATAATCTGGAAAAAAACAAAAGCTACATCAGATTTATCTTAGAGAGTGGGGTCCATAGGACAGTGTATGAAATTAGTGAAATGAGTTCAAAAACCAACTTTGGATCCATAGAAGTGAGAATTATGACATATGTGTTCTCTAAATATGAGTAAAAGTCTGGAAAAACTTTGTCCAGCTTACAGATTCACTCACTAAGCAGCTGATTCTGGTCTCTTTGGATTGAAATGCAAACATACTGACCCTACGCTAAATTGGGAGAGTAGAGTTTGTCATAGATAATTTTAAATATATTATTTAAGTAGTGATAATTCAAGTGTTTCTGTTAAAAATTTGATTACTTATACCTGTGTGCCTACCATTTGGTTGGAAAAGAAGAATTCAAGATACAAGCTTGAACACAATTACACTCAGCTTGTTTTTAAAGGAGAATATAATATATCAAAATGTAACATATATGTAGGACAAATACTGAATTCGTGATTCCTACTGTGAACTTAATATCAAGGGGGATACAGATTATTCATTGGTGTTTACATGTGCAGTTCTTGCATTATAGCAATTTTCCAAACTTCACATACGGCTTCTACAAAGTACCTACCCATAACTGAAAATAAACTGCATCCCCATATAATGAATGAACTCAGATGTGATGATTATATATTTATTAAAATGCTTGATTGGAATGTAATAGGCATAGTTTTAAATTCTGAATAATATCTCAAGAAGTACAACAAAGTTTAACAAACATGTTTGTAGGCTTTCTGAAAAATATATCTGTGTGTGCAACATTTGCGTGTGCATAATTGTCTATGTATGTGCAAATGTGCATGTTCATGTGTGTGCATGTGTGTGCATGTGTGTGTGTGTTATATAACATTAAATGAAGCATTAGAGCTTTATTAATATTTCTGAGTCAACATATTTAGGATTTAAAAGCCTGTTTACTATCATTAATTGCATAAAACTGTTATCTAAGAATCTGCTCCCAGTATATTTCTGTAATAAGCCAATTCTCATGAATTGGAGTAAAAATATTCGAAAAGTTGTGCTTTTGCTTAGTTTTAGATAAATAGTCTAGCGTTTCCTTTAAATAAAACTGTATTCCACCCTTGAAATTGCTGACCAACTTTAATAGCATAAGTAAAGTGCTTACTGAACACTTCTTGTATTATACAATAGGTTTTACATTTTATGGGTTCATCAGCATGTCTTATAAAGAGAAATAGGTACTTATGTATATTGTCGGTCTGGGTGGCTCAGTTGGTTAGACGCTGGCCTACTGATCCCAAGGTCGCGGGTTCAAACCCGGCCCAGACCGATGGTTTTTAAGTGTGCTTAAAAACGACAGCTCCATGCCAGTAGATTTACTGACATGTAAAAGAACTCCTACGGGACAAAATTCCGGCACACCGGCGACGCTTATGTGATCCTGGCAATTGACAGCGTCGTTAAACAACAAAATAATAATAGATACTTATATGTTTTATTTGGGATAAGAAGAGCAATACAATACAGTATCATTATTTCAGGGAGATATAGCAATTATTTCTAAAGTGTATGACATTCTTTTAATTTTGTTTTTATATATAAAAGAATATAGATACTGAAAGATACTCATACTGACATTAGTAATATAAAGCATATTTTTTCTTAGTGGACTACATATTTCATGTCAGTATGGGTGGCTCAGTTAGTTAGGTGCTGGTCTACTGATCCTGTTGGTTGGAGGTTCAAACCTGGCCCAGATCGATGGCTTTTAAGTGTGCTTAAAAGGGAAAGCCCCATATCAGTAGATTTATTGGCATGTTAAAGAACTCCTATGGGACAAAATTTGGGCACACCAGCAATGCTGATATCCTGGCAATTGACAGTGTCATTAATAAAGAAAAAAATATATTAAATATTTACTTTCATTAAACTGACAAACTGGCTCTATTTTCAGCTATTTTGGTTAAATTCAC
This sequence comes from Tenodera sinensis, assembly GCA_030765045.1. Classification (NCBI taxonomy): domain Eukaryota; kingdom Metazoa; phylum Arthropoda; class Insecta; order Mantodea; family Mantidae; genus Tenodera; species Tenodera sinensis. The sequence goes on from JAUKNM010000163.1 coordinate 857,782, forward strand.
AAGTTGACTGCATTTTCAACTATCTTTAGCTAAACCCACATTTTGTGTCAAAATTTTATTTTACTTCCTTGGTGATTGTCTTTTGACAAATACAGAATACCACTTGTTATTATTTTTACATTCCATAAGAATGTAATTTTGTACATATGTTTTCACAGGAATAAAATTAATAAATTTTCATAGCAAAACTGATTAAATATTTACAAGAGTTGTTTATTTTTAATTTCTAAAAATGTTATTTGAAACCAAGTAGTTTAGAGTTATGCAGTACACACCTCAAGGCCTACATCAGTCTAGGGGAGGTGTCTTATAAAAGGATAGATGATGAATATAGTGGCTTTTGTTGTTGTATAGAACTTTAGCTTATACACCAACTGCATGATTGAGTTATGCATGTCCTGAAGAATTATACTCATTTTAAAGTTTCTTTGGTCTTCCAACATAAAGTCAGATGAATATCAAGCTAAGGAAGACCACAAAGTTACTACTGTAGGTACTACATTCCTACACTCTTTAATATCTTTACATTGCAATAAACTGCCCTTCATTTCTATCATATAACTTTTGCAAAGTTTTGCCATTTTGCAGGCTGCGATGATAATGGAAGCCGAGTTTCAGCTGTCATCAAGCGCCTGTCTCTAGTTTTACCTCGCAGCTGCAAGGTCAATTGCCACACCTCACCTCCTTATATGAGAGGTACTTACATAATTCCCCCATCCTTGTTGCATTATGCTGAGCTATTGTTGCAAATTTGGCATCCAAAAAGAAAGAAAGAAAGAAAGAAAGAAAAACGTGCTGCATGAATGTTATGTTACCTGCAGAAAACAGATATTAACCTCAATAATTATGAGATCTTAACATTTTTATCCGAGAAGCCCAGTTCTTAGAAGATTTAAATTTCTTACCCTTTCCCTGCTACCCCTTTTCTTCAGCTAACATCTCTAATAACCAAACCAAAAGCAAATCTATAAAATACTTAATAACATGCAAAGAGCAGGGTTCCAAAATCAGCAGATGATTCTTGTACAGATACATCAATTATATGTGGTCTTTCAAAATGTCTTGTAAATGTAGATATCTTAAAATAAAAGTTATGCCTTGCAAAGAATCAAGTTTGTGTTTGTCAATATCTGTGCACCTTATTAGTTGTTCATGGTTATTAATGCCACACTATACCAGTCAAATTTCTCTGAATTTCTGTAAGTAGTAAGTAGCTATTACAAGTTCCTGCTTTAGGCATATATAAAATATAATCTGCTTGTAAGGCAAAATTAACATCACTGTTGGAATAGATAACTTAGCCTAATTCTTATTTTGGATTTGGTAGATTGTAATTGTTTGATTAGTTAGTTGTTTATAACAGAAGCAGTTTATTACACAGGATTTAATAATTGGTTGATTAATATAAGGAAATAAAACTGAATCCCCAATGTAACTTTCACATGTTACCCTTTGTGCTGTAATAATATTCTGCCTAATGATTGTGTACAGTATGTTTACTGTTCTGAGGCTAAGGGTATGTGATGTATTATAAACATTGAAGATTTTGTATGAATGAAGACACATGTGAACATGTGCACATGCACACTCATTACCGGTTTCATAAAAAAAACAGTGACAATGCTTAGTATGTTGTGCGGGATGGCAAACTGATAGTTTTCAAATAAGAACCCCTGTCTGGAAATGCACGGTTTGAACGCTGGAGAGCATCAAAGTTTGAGAACGAACGGTTGTAACAATCTGTTGATATTCATTTTGGTATCTTAATATGAAAGGTATGCCATCCTTTAGTCATCTGTGTACTGGGACAAATGACTTTGAGCATAATAACATTCCTGCACATGTGCTAAATTCCTCCATAGAGTCCTTGGTGCACATCCTACTGATCTATTTGTGTAGTTTCCAGTACAGTAACATTTTTAACAGCAGTGTGACACGTACCAGTACACAACTGCTGAAATGGCCGACTTTGATGTAAATGTGCAGAATCACCTCAATGTTGCATATACAAATTGATGGATTGGTCACCAGATCTGATGCCTCTCAGCTATGTTTGGTGTAGCTGTATGAACAGCATGGTATATGACACTCCTATAACATCAGCAGAGGACATGAGCGTCGGCAGACTTTTTGCAGGGGGGAAGCATGTTGGAAGTTTGCAATCAGATATTATTAATTCGTCATTTTATTGTCGAAATTTATATTTGTTGCAGTTAACCGTATTGATTTGTGCTAAATAACAATTGTCCTAAATTAAAATAATAGTTTAATAGTCAGTAATTGATTGCACATTAAGTTCAGCAACTTCCAAGGGGGGGCCGCGGGCCCCTTTGCCCCCCGTTCGCGACGCCCATGGTAGAGGACCTTATCGTTTGACTCCAGGGATGGACTGAAAATCTTCAAACACAACTGCACGTATTGGGTCATGTTCATGAGGTTCACCACCACTGATATAGGCTTTGCAATGACATAGGAGGTACATAGTAAAAGGACTGTTTGTAATGTAGACAGCCCGATGTTGGATTTATTGATGAAATGTGAACACACACCCATCTCACACTTCAATGTGCTGCAGCATCCAAACCATGCATTTCCAGACAGGGGTTCCTTTTTGAAAACCAATCTGTTTGCTGTCCCACACAGCATACTAAGCATTGTCTGTGTTTTTTGGGACATCTTGTATACATAAATACATTCACACACACAAACACACAAACACACACACACACACACACACACACACACACACACACAAATAACATTGAAACAAATATTGTGTTTCTTTGTTCATCTGCACATAAACTCTATTGCATAAACTAGAGTAAAAATGTTTGAAAAGTAGCACTTCTGCTTATTTCTAGGGAAATAAGCTAGTGCCTAGTATGTTTTCACTAAACAAACAAGGGCTGTTACATAGGAAGACCTTGACTAACCTCTGATGTCATGTGATATTGAATAAAAACAGCCAAAACATGCTTGATGCTTGGGAAATGGAATCCCATTGTAAAGTGGTGTTTCAAGTTTGAAAATGTCACTGAAGTTCAATATGCATGAGGTGTGATTTTGCACCACAATTTCCAACATGCTTGACAATTACACAGTTTTGTGATAAAGTTTGAGGTGCACATTACCATTTGAGATTTGCGCAATGGAAACCTTAGGAAGACCTTGCACAGCTACAAGTCCTGGTTACTCAGCTAGGTCTGCTGCACAGTGTGCTCTTTAGAGTGTGTAGTGTGAGTCAATGATGCTGTTTGATGGCTGCTAAGTAGAAAGTGTACATACCAAGATAATTCAATTCAGTAAATGAGGTAAATACTGATCGCCAACAGTTTTGTGAATGAATTCAACATGTGATAAATCAGGATCAAGAGTGTGTGATATAGATTATGTAATCTGATGGGATCGATTTTAAACTTAACAAAACAGTGGACCTTTATTATTGTGTAAACTGGGCACCAGAAAACCCACATGTTGATTAGGAGTCAGTTTGCCAGGGGTCAATGTTTGGTGTGGACTATCATCTAGTGTTTAATAAGACCCTTCTTTGAAAATACAGTTTCTGGTGCCAGGTATCGGGAAATACTAAACAGTGAGTTTTTCTACCAACAAGAACAGGCCATTCACACACTAACATTGAGACATGTGGGCTTTCCAGGATGAAAATCTATAAGAAGACTGGGTAGTACACAGAACTGCATTTGAGTTCCCAGTGTCTTCATCAGCTTTAACACCTCTGAAATTTTACTTCTGGGGCACCTTGGAGGATGCTGCACGTCACAGGAAATTGCTCACACTGGAGACCATTAATCAGCAAATTACACCAGCATGCATAACAATCTCCACAGACACATTAACTACTGTTGTTCCAGAAACAAGGTGCCACCGTAATGTGTGTCTGGCTGCTAATAGTAAACATTTTGAGAATCAAAAATAATGGAACTGGTGGAGGAAGTTTGCTTCAAATCTGCAATAAAGAATTACATTTAGTACTAACATACAACAAAGAATTTGTGTTTGTTAAAGTGTTTAAGTTTTTTATGGATTCTGTATATAGTATGATCGTGATTTTTAAATTTTACACATCTTGGTTACCTAATCCTACAGAAAAAATACCAGGCATTTACAGTCAAAGTGAAGTTTCTTACAAGAGATCAATATGAGTGGTACACAAGAGTGATATTTGTTGGATATACTAAAAAGACAATGAGGAAACAATGGCTATCAGAAAGCAATTTTAATAGCTTTTGCCATTTATACATTTGCCAAATGAAAAAAACATTTTGCTCTGTAAGTGATACCTGTTTCTCTTTCATCATTTAACATAAAATTATACATCTTATGTGTAAATTTAAAGTGGTGGAGATATTGCCCTATTCCTTGACAAATAGATGTTCTGATAGTTCAGTCCTAATGTGTAAAAGTTTAAAGGAGATAAAAATTTCAAATTCATTACTCAATTACACTGGCAATTTTCATAAGTGATTTGCTCTTAAATAACACACATTTTAATTCCCTTCATTGTATTTAGAAAATCTTTAAAAGTGGTGATATGGGTTGGTGCATTCTCTCTGCATTTCTTTATTTTTCTTATTCAACTTCATATTCCTGGTTTATGCTTTAGTTTGCATTAGTGTTAATATAGGAAAGTTTCTTTGACTCCTCTCATATCTTTCATGAGGGTTTTGAGAAATTTCAGTGCAAGAGAGGCATTAAAACATTAAAAATTATATTATTATCTTTATGGATATTACATCAGTAACTGCTTGGCTAACTTGCACAATTGTCACCTTATAACTCTAAAAACTTGTGACTTAAAAAGTTAGAAGTGCAATATCTACAATCCTTTCTTGTCCCTGTTAATTGCTTGATACCCCAGGACTCTTACTCCCTTATTATGAATTTTTCAAGGTTTTATGAAATATCTACTCCTAGGAGGAAAGTCTTCTGGACGAGGTATAGTGGGGGAGGCTCCTTCCTTGCCCATGTTCCAATACAAAGACTCAACCCAAGGGAATGTATGACTGTCCAGGTAACTGAAGTTATATTACAAATTGAGCATGGTAAACAGGAGTGAACAGATCTTATAAGTACCCATGCACATACTCTAATGGTCAGAAACTCCCACAGAGCAATACAGTGGTTCTCTGTTTTGGTAGCGCTTGTTGAAATGAGTGATTACCACTCCTGTCTGTCCTGAAACTGGCACATCATGCTTACATTTCTGATGTTGCTGGTTCCCAAATGACACCATGGTCTTCTCCATCCTCTTACACAACAGTTGGAAGTGTTGTCAGCATATTATACAAGCTACTTTGGAATAGTGATAGGAACTCCAGAGTCTCAAGAACTACGCATCGCTAATTGGCACTTTGGACATAGCTCTTCCTCTACTGAACAGACTTTCACTGTCAGTGGCCTAATGGAAAACTCCATGGATGTGAGAGCCACTTAGTTGGTACCTTTCCCTGTGCCTTGAAATAGAAGATTCAAGCTCAGGTAGACCTTTGCAGCACATGTGTCTGTGGTCACCCACAATTGCAAACTTCTGTGACCTACGTAGTTAGTTCTTTGCAGGAGACCTAGCATTTTTGATGTTGGTCTTTAGGTTGGCTATCTGTAGATAGTCCCTTCAATAGATTTCCTGGCTTCTAAGATGATTCTCAAACCATGATGTCATGCAAGTATGGAATGCAGACATTGAGGGTGGATACTCTTATTATGAATTTTCAAAGTAGCTCAAGGGTACCTAGTGGATCACAGAAACTGTGAACTACAACAGCCCCTGGCACTGGTAAATCTGTCTGGTGTTGTCAATGTAAGCCAAGGAAAACCACTTTTCTGAATGACAGCCTTCAGCTTCATGTATACCATGCAGAGACATAACTCTACACTCCTCTTCTCCACCAAGTCTACAGATCAAGATCCAAGGACTGCTGATTCTATCATGAACCACTTAGATCTTTTAATGAGTTATCTATTTCCTGCAATGGCATGTGGTTCTGTGATAGGTTATAGGGCAACATGTTTACATTAGGTTTTCACCATTGCAGATCTATCCCTGCCGAGATAAATTATTTTGTGTGTGTAAGATTTAACAGATGCACAAACGTTGCATCTAGGAATGGTACCTTCAGCCAGGGGATGTAAGATCCATGAAGGGGTGTCAGTTTGTCCAGCCCTTCTCATCATGTTGTCACAACTACCACCTCATTCCTTAAAGGAAACTTTTCAGCTCATATCAGGACTACTGTGCAGACTCACAGATGTTCATTGAGGATCAGGTCGTTAGTCCCAATATTATGTTCTGAACTATCCTTATGTTAATACACAATTAAGTTGATGATCCTCCACCCTGGGGTCAGTTCCAAAACTGTATAAAGCTTGGCAGGTAAGGCATCACTCGAAGCTGTCTGAAGAAACTATAAAGATGGCTCTGCTTTCTTGACTTCAAGTCCTTCTACATGTCAGTTAACTTGATGGTCACATTGATATAAGAATTCACCAACACATAGTATGGCTTTCCTTGCACCTGATCTTACTCAAAGAGGTTGTTTACCTGGCTTCCAGCACAGGATTAGGTAAATTACTTGAGTTTTTTATTGTAATTGCACACATGAGCCCCTCACAACTCCGGTCATTAGCTGTTCCAAGTGGTTGCTAGTATACTGCATCAACAGTCTGCCCGTATGTGTCCTGACTTGCAACATCCACAATAGACATAAACTGTTTGTCTTTGATGATGTCTGTCCATTATTTTCTGTGGTTGCTGCTGGTAATACACCTGTTCATTTATGATTTTGGGGCTTATGGTGGCTTAGGCATTTCTGTCACTGCAACTGTTACCTTCTTATGAATGGTTTTATTTATACCCTTGAGCCTTATTATGACATTACACATCTCATGAACGAAGGATTATGCAGCCTCCTGGAACTGAGGTCATCTGAGAGGTCGATCAAGGAATTGTTTGCAAGTGACTCCTAAGGTATGTTACATGGTTGCTGTTGTCTCAATTTAACTTAAATGCAATATGCTGTGTAAGACCATTGGTTATCCGAGCTGTTCTTGACCACCTCCTAGATGTTGTTTTTTGATGACATCAGTCGCCATCTTATGAAACTCTTTATTTAATTTTCTTCATTTTATCATTTATCTATCCCTGCAATTATCCCACTTTTCCTCTCCTCATATTTATTTGCCATTACCTAGTTATTCAAATCTGGGATAAAGTTTTTCACTTCTCTACAGTGTTCATATTAATTTTCAAATTTATTCTTTCACCTTGTATATCCTCGTTCAGCTCATCCTCAGAAATGAGTTGCTCTTTCATATTACAGGCCTCATCTATTTTGTCATGCCCATAATTAACTCTCAAATATAAAAGCAGTTTACAACTTTTTCAAGCTTATTTGCCTTTAATCAAACAGAGCCTCCTTTTGTGTAATTTGTTCTACTATTCAGTTGTGTGACACAGGGTGTGATTTTCCAGCTGCCAGAACTTAATTGCATAGAACTCATGGTTGGTTAAGTCTTACATCCTCCATCTAAATATTGGAACAGTACTACATTGAGTTTGAGATTTTGTTCTTATCAACTAAACTCTGCAACGATGAAAATTTCTCTTTCCCAGCTAGTGTTTAGAATGCCTTACTTCAAGGTATGAAATCTGAGTTGCAGTTGCTGAAGTTGTTGTGTGCTCTGTAAAAAAATTAATATTATCTCTTCTCTAAATTTCCAATGAGACAACTTTTCCTCACATAAAAGATAAAAATATGAATAACAGCTCATTGCTGTTGACATAGCCAAGCATAAATTCACTATGCAAAACTCTCATGCCTAAATTGTGACCTGGATGTAACTTTTAAACTTTAATCTGAAGTATTATAATTGCTTTGTTCTCTTTAAACATTCCTTTACTTTACTCATTGATCCAAATTACTCAATGCTTATGCTTAAATGGACTATGAGCTGCATGATTTTCTGAATTCCTCATATTCAGTGGCAGCTCATGTTGTCTATACTTAAGGGGGCTGCACTGATTATTTATTGATATTTTAGTTTACCTTAATTATTTGAAGATGAATTGCTTATGGCTATATTTCTTTATAGCAAACTTGTTAACCATTCTCTCGTTGAACTTAGAGATGTTTTCTATAATTTCGTTTTCTATGGACAACATAGCAAGTGCAGCTAATCTATCTCCTCCAATAGTGTTCCTAAGGAATGTTTTAATTCTTTTTAGTGTAGAGAAACAGCATTCAGATTCACTTGCTGTTAAGGTTGTTTTCAAAAGTTAACATTTCAGAAAAAGTGGAAAAAAGATTAATAGCTCTAAGACATTGCAGCATTTTTGCAGCACCACCAAGTTTCCTGAATTATTCTTTTGAATAGATGATTCAAATTTCTGTATTTAGTTTGTCCTTTTTAAACACTGGAAACATTTTAACGCATTTACTGAACACATTTTCTGGAACTATTGAACTAAATTGCTCAAATTGTGATTCTTGTAGTGGGGAAGATACAGAAAGATGTTCTCTAAACTGGAAGAGGACATCTGTTTGAGACAGTATAGCATCACATACTTACTTGGTTGCTGCTGTTCTGGTCTGTGTGTTTGAAGCACATTTTCTTTTATGTGGGTTTTCTGCTGCCAAATCATAGGACTCTACTGTGTTGACTTAGTTACTCAATGACAACTTGCAGTGGAGGACTTAGCACCTCGACCAAAAGGCGATCTTTTGTGGCTATACCTCTGACGGGGCACCCCCAGGAGGATGGATGAGGCAAATGGACCCTAAGGGTGGCCAGAACATTGCCACGACAGAGCAGGTAGCAGGGTCCCTATATTTTCCCAGTTAGAAGCATCCCAGCAGAGGCTGGCTTAGTTCCCCTCTTGCCCTCGAGCTTTTACCATTCCAAGGGGGCCCCCGCAAGCCAGTGGTTCGCCTTCCATCCAGGGGATAACATTTCCAGAGCGCATTGTTCCCCCTGCCGTGCTGCTGCTGCAATGCTCATCGACGTTTCCAACCCTGAAAGAAACCTAACAGGATGAAGGGTGAAATGAAATGATTAATGTAGCAAAATGGAGGGATAGGAAATTTGGAGGATATAGAAATCCTTCCCAGCATTCGCCTGGTGACCTGAGAAAACCTTAGAAAAAACCCAAGGTCAGGAAGGCCAGTCATGGGGATCAAACCCGCAACCTCCCGAATGCAGACCACAAACGTTACTGCCTGAACCATCCCACTTGGTTACTGTGTTTCTTACTCTTCTAAGCAGTGAAAGTAGATGTGTACACTTGAACTTTGGCAGCATTTATGCGGCGATTCTGTAGTTGATTGTATAGTATATCCACATGTGGCATAGTTAAATAGAAAAAATTAAGCTAGAAACAAAACTAATTATTTTCAAAATACAGATGCCTTATTTATTGTTGCACTACTTGAAGTCTCTGATTCAGACAACATTTGAAAACATTCCTTCAATGCCTCTTTTTTTTCGTAAACAACATTAACAGTCCTGAAGTTTTAGTTCAACCTCCTTGATCCGCCAGTGGGGATTCTCTTCTTAACACATGAATCTAACACATGATCTGTGTGGAGAGTGGGAAAAGAAGGTGGGTATGGCAAAAATATTTGAAATGAAAATTCTAACTTTTGTGTCTTGCCTGGCAGCTCTCTCCATTATCATATTTAATTGATGTGCTAAGCAATGCACAAAACACGCATTAGGGTACATGTCTAACTTGCACTCCATTGATAGGCCCGCTCATTATCGCTGCACCATCAAACCTTTGGATATAAGCTGCTTCTTATACTTTAATATATTGCCAAGCTCAGAAATTACAGCTTCTACAATTGCATCGGCATTTTGCAGAGTTAGAATGAGAAATCCCTAGAATCACTCAACAGGACTACCAAAGGCTTTACAATACCTTAAGACTATTACAAGCTGGAACAGGTCAACAATATCTGTAGCTGGCCATAACAGACACATAGCCCACTGCTTCAATTTCTTCTAAGATGTTTTCTTTACAAACTTCAAGAATACTTTAAAAAATGAGTCAAAATTAAGATGACACATCAGTAGAGAATCAATTTCTGCCATATGTTTGATCAACCCCAGGAAGACCCCTTGATTTTGCAATTCTTCATGCCTTTCATGTCCTCTTAGGGACAATTATAGCTTGCTATAATTACAAAATTTCATGCAGTTGATTAAAGAGTGTCCCTGATTTTTTGGATATGAGCTATTGATTCCTTATAGACTTGCCTCAAACATGTCTGTACATTTACTGACCCAGGTGTACCAAAAGCAAGTGTGCTATTAATATGGGTTTTGGACATTTCATGTTTATGGCATTTTACATATAGTCTCAAGTCTGAAACCCCCATTTGAACCCATGCAATGTTACCTGCATCGTCTTTAATTCCAAATAAAAGGCACTGAAAATCAAAAAGGGAATTGCTGAGTTCACAGCCACATATCCATCCATATTTCCTTTCATGACTGAAATGCCTACTATATTGTATTTGGTGGCTTGTTGCAGTTTGAATAATATTTGACACTGTTGTCGGTCTTTCATGCAGTTTAGTGTCACATTTATCTTGTGGTGTTTGTGAGCCAAAATTAACAAAGAGAAATGAATTACTCATTGCTGTGAACACATCAGTATATAAAGTCACATTTGATTGTACTTTATCATCAGGAAACACAAATGTATTTGAATAGCTGTGAAAATATTCAAAATGAGTCTCATTTCAAGAAAATGTATAAAAAATTGCACTTACACCACTTTTGGGACTGCAAAAGTTGCAGTCCGGTGAGTCCACTGTAGCCGAAACGTGTAGCATGGCTAACAGAGGGAGAAATGAAAGTAATACACATGTTAGCAAGTTGGACTGGCAGTCCTCTGAAGGAGAAGTGGCTTCACATATGAACTGCCGCGCAGTTTGATATTAACAAGTTCTAATGAAGTAGAATATATTTACAGATATAATCTACTTGTATTCAATTTAGGCAATAAAATAAAAATAATTAAAATTTGCTCTGGGGGGGGGGGGGGCTATAGTCCTGCAGCCCCCTTTATCGGCCGCCACTGCTTATATAGCTAATAATTGAATTTCTAGCCACATTTTCTTACTTAATTACAGTTAACCTGTCAATTTCTTTACTACAAAGCCTTTTGGAAATTCACCACTTACATTTCTTATGGTTCATGCAGTTATGAACCATTTTTACAAGGATTTTGTCTGAGAATTCTATAAGTAAATTATCTTTGTGTATTTTATGTAATTAATATTACAATTTCAAATGTTTATATTGCCTATATTAGAAGTGCATTGTAATTTGATTATCTCATGAAAAATGAACATGTTAATTATACAACTAATAATGATACTGCTAGAAAGCTGGATCTGTTCCCTCTGTCTTCACATAGCAACTACTAGAACAGCTGTATGTGATTAACATATCACCTGCTCATCCAATGGAATATAGGAAAAACCCAGGTGGTATGCAGAGCTTTTGTTTGAATGCATGGCCATAATATGGGGAATTGTTTACCCTGCACTGTGCTGTTTCTAGCCAGTTTTGTTCTATCTCCAATTTTCCTCCTCCTTGTGTGTTGGGTAATCAGTTGACATAAAGTCTTTGTACGGAGGTTGATACAGTGCCAGGCCACATGTTTCAGTGTTGCAATGTATTAGTACTATTATAATGCCAAAAAGGGCCTACACTTAAGACAAGAATCTTCATGTATGACTATTCAACAAAACATTTTTGTAGACAAGGAGATGGTGATTTATAGGTAGATCCCTCCTGTCTGTGCCTCTCACAGTGAAATGTTTCATAATTCTGTGAATAGATTTTGGGGGAACAGGATTTATTCTTTCTAAGAAACATATGTTTCTTACAGATGAATAACTTGACAACATCAGAGTAAGTTAGAATGAAGTCCAAAGAAATCTCTGAGGAAGCTTGCACAGGAATCAGCACTTTTGGAAGCATTGACTTGGAATGTCACTGAGCTTTTAAAACTAAAACCCTATAAGATAACTGTAGTTTATGAATTGCAACCACATGATTTTGTGAGTAGAGTTAATTTCTGCAATTGGGTGTTGGATGTTGTTAATGCTCGCTTAATTTTCTTTTTCTTTATTTTTGTTTTCTCTTTTTTTTTACGGATGGAACGTAGTTTTATTTACATGGCCATGAAGAATTAATGAGTGTCAATGCAAATGTTCTTAAATGGTGTGAAAGATGTGTGGCAGCACAAGGACATCATTTCCAGCACCTTTCTTGACAAAAACGTAAAGGTATGTAGTTGCCGTAATTACAATTCGCATGAGAAATGCATCCATTCCAATTTAAGTGCCGACAAACAGCATGCTTCCTGGTGCCACCAGAATTCCCATTTGCCCAACCATGCATCCAAACAAAGGTTGTGTATTAACCACCAGTGCCAGTTAACCCTCAATTTTCTGAGAAATATATTGACTGCTAATTTGATTAAAGCTAACAAGAAGCCAAGGAACGATGATGATGATGATGATGGTGTATTAAAGGCAATTACTATTGTTTTAGCTCGTGACGGATAATAATGATTATAATAATGATGATAACAATAATAGTAGTATTAATAATAATGGTGTTAATGAAGATGATGATGATGATGACGATGATGATGATGATGCTGATGATGATGAATATGATGATGATGATGATGGTGGTGGTGGTGGTGGTGGTGATGGTGATGGTGATGCTGCTGATGATGATGAATATGATGATGATGATGATGATGATGATGATGATGATGATGATGATGATGATGATGATGATGATGATGATGATGATGATGATGATGATGATGATGATGATGATATACTATATTTACCACCCAAAATTGCACTTGGTCTGTATGATACATATAAACTTACTAAAACAAAAAGCTGAACCTATAGAAGTTAATGGCAGCATAGATGACTTTAATCTGACAGGTGGATAAATAGAATTATTTAAAATGTGATGAACAGATGTTGAATTAACATGCAAATTTGAGTTTGATGATTTTCTTAATCTTTTATACTATTAATTTAAAGCGCTATAAGCTAATGAACCAGGGGATTATCTACACAGTGCACATCATAGACCTTGACTATTAAAAGTGTTGTTTTATTTCTTTACATAAATGTGTAACTTTAAGTGATTGTTATACCCAGCTCTTAGGGCAGAGTAATCTGGAAAAATTCACCTCACAGAGCTGTACTTTACAGTTTTCATATTTAGCATGGTTTGATTTGCTACCATTCTGAAATTTAGGTGTACTGATTTTCTGTGAAAATTCTCTGAAAAGAAGTACAATGCTAAGTTCAGTAATTTAAGTAAACAGTTCATACTCAATAATAATCCAATCAGAAATTAATTTCCTTTTGAATAATAAAACTAGGTTGTTGTTGTTGTTGTTGTTGTTGTTATTATTTACCTTATTATTCTGCTTTATTCCCATTGAAATTCTGTTATGGTTAGTTTTTGAGAAGGTGTAACATATTTTACTTTCATTATAAATATTACCTTTCAAAACACTTACTTGTAGTGGATATTGTACTTTATTTTCTTAGGCTGATAATGTACATTATCTCACTTTGTATCATCTCCAGAGATTCTGTATCAATTTTAAATAAACTTTGAGGCTTTTCTGCTTTTAAGATGCTTTTATTTATGTCACCTACCAAAAGTGAAACTCACCATTTAGCCTTATCATACATTATTTCATTTTAATACTATTAAAAGTGAAAACAAATTCTGCAATGTTGATATGGTTTTCAAAAATAACACTAGATATCGTTCCTAGCACCCCAAATGAACCCCATTATCAAAGTTTGGTAACCCTAAGTTAAATTAAGTAAAATTGTCTCAAGAAATTCATGTTTTTTATTATTTCTATATATGGTTTTTGTATAAAATAGTTGAGTAATGTACATTTCATAAATTAAAAAATTTTATTTGGTGTTACTTCAAGAAATGTTTAGAAGGACAGTGGAAAAGAATACAATGAAAGGAGCATAATTATGAGTACACAATAATCATAAATATTCAAATAAATAAATAAAAATCCTAACTAACCATTTTATTTTGCATTTACTCACAGGCCTTTCCTTGTTTTTTCAACCCCCATCACAAAAATGCTTTATTTAATGTTTGGTTTTACTCCACTTTTCAATTAAAATAACAAAATTTCCATGTTTAAAATGTTCTTGACTGCTCCTCAAAAGCTAGTACAGATTGGACTGTAAGAATAACACCAAATAATTCATTACTACAGCAAAACTTTGAAACATGGAAATTTTTCTTACCATGTCAGAAACAAATTGAACCACCATGTTAACATGCAGACCTAAATTAAATTCTCTAATAGACACACATTTTTCAACAAGGCATTCTCAAATTATTTTCAGATAGCTTACTTCCAAGGTTACTTACAAACCCATAAGTACCGGAAGTTCAACACTCAATGGATTGCTGTTATTGGGTCAATCAACATTAATTAACTGTTTCTAGACACATACCATGTCCTAGTCTGATTTTACATTTCCAATAGTAGCATATATTGCCTGAATAGGTATCCTCATCGTAAGTTGAATAAGAAAACCAACTATGGAGCAATTTTCTCACATGGGATTAATACCAAACAATCACCACTGCCATTGCCATCACTGCAACCACTTCCATCATCGCTACTATCACCATCATCTTTACCACCACCACAGCCAACGTAATCATCATCACCACCACCACCACCAGAGCCACCATAACCACCACCACTATCACTATTGTCAGCATCACCTCCATTACCAACACAGCCACTTCCTACTCCACCATCACTATACATACCGTCCCTGCCACTGTAGCGCCATCGTCACCGACAAAGTACCACCTCCATCAACACCACTGCTAACTTCTACTCCACCACTACCACTATGACTACATTGCCACCTCCCACTCCTCCACTGCCACTATGACTACTATCACTGTCCCAAACATCACTGCCACCTCTTACTCCACCACCACCATGGCTACTACTATTACCATTTCTACCAATCACTGCCACCTCCTACTCCACTACCACTATGACTACTACTATTTTATTGTTTTTTTGGTAGTGTTTAAACGCCAGCTTTTACTACATACAGCATCGCAGGCGGTGACACTAATGATACATGGAATGAAGATGGAGCACCAGTGGAATGAGACGGCAGGGGAAACCAGAGAACCCAGAGGAAACCCGCTCCGGCACCACTTCGTCCACCACGAATCCCACATGTGATTGCCTGGGATCGAACCCGGGCCTCTTTGGTGAGAAACAAATAGTTTAACCACTCAGCTACAGTGCGGCCATTATGACTACTACTATTATCATCACTGCCACCTCCTGCACCACCAGCTGATATAGAGTGTAGCTTATAGAGTACTACCTGGGAAAGTGACCGGGTGTATTAACCTTGGTTGTTCAGTGCTGCAATTACATCTTATCTTGTTTATTAGAATAGCAAAATATTAGTAACTTGGCGTACAGTAAGTAATGCAATGCAAGTGTATTATCTCTCATGCTTGCCGATATATGAGACATTACTGTCCTGAAGATGTGATTGTATCTGAACAGAATGTATACACACTGTCTTGCCATTTATGTGTGATAACCTTACATAAATAATTCCGTGGTTTCACATTCTTTCTGATACGCCTTATGGGTTTGCCAGGTAGAAGAAAAATTCTTTCTACTGCTACGTACCAGTACTCTCCTAATGTTAATTAATGTAGTGGAAAGTCTCTCTTCCTCATTCTAGTTTTACTCATTTTTAAATTTTTTGCATTCTGGGAAATCTCTAACTACTCCTTTACATTAATTTCTTAGAACCTAAGTTGGGTTTATTTCCACTCACTCTTCAGCAAGTAATGGGTAAGTTATTTGGATGTAGATTCCTTTCAGTTTGATGGATAGGACTAAGGTGATTCATTCACTCTGTTAAACACTTATTTCACTCATTTTGTCATACTATTACATTCTTCTGTATTCTTCTCAGCAAGCCATGTCTCTGTTAAACACAGAGGTAAATGTCCCCACTCAGTAACATGTCTGTGCTTATTCACTATACCTATGAACTTCCTGTTCCAACAATATCTCAAAACCTCATGTGTATACTCAGTGGTAGCTCCTGACTTGTCGTAGTGGGTGTGCAATATATTACATCCTCTCCACCTTTACTCCCTTTCTTTCTCTGACACACATCACATAATTCTAATTTGCATTTCATATGGGCAATTGAGCTCTTACGTTTTGCTATTTTGTTTTGTTTTAAATGACCAATATTCAAGAACTATTATTTGTCCAGATACCATTTCTCTCACTCGCAAACAATAAACATGGAAAACAGCTTCTCTTCTAAGAATAAACCCGAAAGATTTATCTCCTTCAGTTTTGCCGTGTTATTCATTTCCGCACTTTCATAGATTCAAATTTCCCGCTATGTGCAGACAACTGCATGCAATTTGCTGCCAGAACACAAACATAACAAACAGTAATAAAGACTAACAAAATAACTATTTGAAACTGAAGTATTGGCCTTAGTAAATTACGACATGAAGAGTAATTATATGCATTTATAATCGCTTAATAAGATTAGATGTAATTGTGTTTATAACACTAATATAATATAGAATATGGCTACATTATATTTAGAACCGTCATGTTGGCTGCCTAGTAGGTTCTGCTAAACAACGGCAGGGAAATGCTCATAGCATGGAAAACGGAGGGACTTGCACAAGAACGTAGTGCGCTTGCGCGGTAAGAATCGCATGTGTAGGCCTTGTCGATTATGGTGCCTTAACTCGCCGTACTCCTAAATGCAAGCTTTACACTGCTCCCCACAACCTCTCACCTAAAAGCTACCTTCGCCAGTCGCAAAATCGGGTTTATGCATCTCAGCTTGTTGACTGAATGCGGTGACATTTGCTAAAAAGGGCGCTGGAAAATTAAACGAGGAAGTTCATATAGAATAAAGTTAGACATTCGACTTTCTCATATGCATGCCTATAAAGGTAAAGACACATTCACATGCGGAAAAAATTAGTGGGTGTGCTAATATTATAGCTACACTGAACATTTCAAACAATATTTTGTTACATAGGAACACACATTTACATTTTTCACAATTCCCATTCTGAAAATTATGAACTAGAAACTGTAGGAAAAGTATACCATCAAAACAATTATGCTGGGAAAACTGTATTAAGAAAAACTATATTAAGAAATAAGAACTAGGTATAACTAACATTTTAAGAAAATGATGCAAAGTATGCTTTAGTACCTTTGGAATGAATCCTTTAGGAAAATGGGAGGTAATTAGATACACTAATTGTTCAATGTTAATGTGAATCAGTGGTGCTGGATTTCCAGAATTTGGTCAGATGTCTCAAAGATTAATTTTAAGACTATATCTTTAACCCAAAAGACATCATTCCATTTAATGTGAGATTCCTACATATAGTGACAAAATACAACTGGATAACATACAGTAGTATTATATTTCAGACAGTTGTTTATTTTCAGAATAAGGCATGAAAAAAGAGTAACAGTGTTGCACGTGGTAAGAACTGCCTTGCTTTTATATTTGTAGTGTGTGTGTATGTGTGCATGTGTGCGCGTGTGTGTGTGTGTGTGTGTGTGCGTGTGTCTGTGTGTGCATGTGTGTGTGCATATGCACATGTGCGTGCACGTGTGTGTGTATGTGGTGTGTGTTTTCCTGTGCATGCTGCATTGCACTTAAAGGGCAGTTCTGAAGTTGATCATGGCAGGAAAGCAGCTACTTTCAGGGAATACATTTTATTTTACATGAATGCTGCATTTAGAAGTTGTTCATATAAAGAAACATATGCTTATAGAAATGTATGGTTGTAATTAGCTTCTGCTTACATACATTTAATACAGGGGTTGTTCCTCCATAAGGTTGCAGGTTTGCACTGCACCCATTTGTTTTGCATGTACAACTGGGGCATTTTGGGCATTATATTATGCTTGTTTACATTGTTTCATATACAAAAAATAAAGTTTAAATTGTGCTACTTATCAACTGCAGCAGGCTATTATAGTCAAAATAAACAAATGTTAACTGTAGGGGCCCAGAAGGTTTACAGCAAAGTGTCAACTTAGGTTTTAGGCTGACTACAGGCTGTCCGAGGGGTTTATAGGGAGATGAAGAGATAGGTATGACTTCTTATACATTGTTATTAAATGAAGGTTTACCAAACTTTATCCTCCAATTTGCTGTGGTTGTACGATTGGTAACTTGGCAGTTGTTCAAATTATAGCTCTGTTCTTTGTCGATCCAAGTTATTACTTCAAGCTCATAGGAGATTGTGTTTTAGTACTTTGTTATTGGTCTAGCTCACTATAAGAATATAAGCTTGTGTATTATGTTGTACTGTTCTTGTGCACTTTCAAGATTCCATATTTAAAGGTTAGTGACCAGCTCTCATAATGAATACAGTAAAATCTGTTTTGACAAGAGCATTTTCTCAATGCAGCGCAGAAGAAAATCTAAAGTGAAATGAATGGGTAGGTGTATGCCAAACATTAATATAAGTCAAATAAGGCAATAACTAGAACATTAAATAGGAAGTTCAGTTTCTGAAATGTGTGAGAAGCATGATTGGTTGTGTGGCTGAGAAGTTAGTAGCACTTGTATTGATTTCTGTGTGTACCCTTTGGCAGACTTGAGAAGAATTCTGAGCCATGTTTCATTCTTTCATACTTTGAGCCATACTTTGTGTTTGATGGACTTCATTAGAGAAAACAAAGTAAATGCTATGTTCAGTGAATTTGTCAAATTGCTGTAATGCTTCTAACTATGCCAATGTCTACTGCAGAAACAATGCTGTTTCTCCACTCTGAAAGAAGTCCTTAAGAGCACTACCTATGTGAGAGCACTTGTAAGCACTGGCAACACAACAGGAATTTGTGATAAAGATTAGTGACTAATGCCAAAGTTATTGGTAAATGTTCAAGGTCTCAGTGGCAGTTTGTGGCTAGGAAATTAGATGAAGAATTACTGGGAAAGAAAAGTATATTTATATTCATAAAGTTTATTTTAATAATTGCACTGGCCTATTTCTTGTACACCAAATCAATCCTTCGGTCATTTAATGCTACAAACTTGTCAGTGATGTCTTCATAGAATGGCTGCATTTTTCTTAATTGCACTAGAAGTTCTTTCTGAATCAAAATATTCGCTAAAGAAGAAAGTCTCTCTTCTGACATTACATTCCTCAGGTATGCTTTTGTATGCTTTAGACAAGAAAAGCTTCGTTCCACAGACACTGCTGTAGAAGAGATTGACAGAATAAGGGAGAAGAGTTTATAGGTATCTTTAAAGATCTCCTTATCCACATTAAGCATTTCTAAGATCTTTCTGGTGGGAATATTTCTGTGCTTCTCATCAACATACTCAATAGAAAGTTCATTTCTTAAACATTGTGTCTTGGGGAATACAGGCCCAAAGAAATGTTGCAAGCTTTCAAGTGCACTTGAAGGAAAACATTTGTGGTATTCTTCAAATTTTGTTGTATCAGCCAGACAAAAAAATCAAATTTTTTCACAATCACGAAATCTCTCATTTATTTCCATCAAAACGTGATCCAGAATTTCGTAATACAAGGCTCGACATATTCGAACACGCTCATCCTGAGAAAGGGAATTGTACTCTCATGAGAGGCGTATATCCGCCATTTTGCTGGCTTTTTCAAACATAATTGAAAAATACTGTTCATTCATTTCGTTCCTTAGCATATCACAAGTGGTCCTTATTTTTGATATGCAGTAGTTTACATCCAGTGACCTCTTCTGCCAAACATTGAACAATATATCTAACAAATAAAATATGTCATGAAACACTACTGCCAGAAACGCAAATTCAAAATTGTTCATGCTATTCAGAAAGCTTCTGGCAAGCAGAATGGAATTATCATCAGATTGTTCACAGGAAACTGTGGCTTCAAAAACCTCTTTCAACTTTTCCCAGTCATCCACAATTACACGCAACAATTTTGAGTTGGATCTCCAGCGGAAATTTGTTACAGTTGGAATACGTGGTCCTGATACAGAAGTAATTGTGTAGGTTCTCTTTGCTAAGTGATGGAAAAGGTAGAGATTCCAGTAATCAAAGAAAAAAATATATAACGCTGTTGTATTTTTTTTCAGCTTTGTTGCAAGTCTAGATTTAAACGATGTGCAAAACAGTATACAAATACTGCAAAAGGAGCTTTTTCCTTAATTTTTTTGTGGAGTACATTTAAATGGCCAGACATCATGCTTGTACCATCATAACACTGACCTACTGATTTCTGCTTGTAGCCAAATGGTTCCAATATGTCCAATAAAATAAACAGTAAATCTAAGAAACGCTCCACAACAGATCCTACAGCATTAACATACCTCACTGTTACAGAACACTGATACACTTGTGTAATATCTGTTGTATCATCTGCCTGGACAGAAAAAAAAATCAACAGTTTCCAATTTAGTTTTTACAAATGTAATCCAATGGTTCATTTTGTATACTTTTTGATTCGCCACTGAACACACTTTTTATCTTTGAATATTGGTTCTGTAATTCTATAGGACTCCTAGATACCAGCAAAGTCAGCAGTTCCTTAAAATTTCCATGATTAATTGAGCCTGTTGTTTCATCGTGACCACGGAATGTTAATTCTTGCTTGCTTAAGTAGAGTACTGCATTAATCACTAACTGCATGAAAAGCCAGTTCAGATGTACATTTTCATTGAATTGCATGTCATATAGTCTAGCACTCTCCTTTAGTGCATCTGAAATTGTATTTCGATTTCTTTCATAAGTTTTCAAATTAACCTGACATTTTAAATGCTCTGCCGAATCCGAGTGTTTGTGTAATGAATGTGCTATATTCAACAAAGCAGCAAATTCTTCTCTATTGCAAACGTTGCTTTTATTGCTAAAAAGCAAGTATGGCCAACAAAACAATTTCTGCAGAGTTGGGGAGGAGCACAACCATGGAAGTTCCAGAAACCACGATTGTTTGAAACTAAGATTGTAGCATTTTCCTAAATGTTTCACTTCTTTAGTACCATATATTTGTAGAGATTCAGTAGGGTGCCCACAATTTAAAACTTCCATCTTATCTTCATCTTTCCACCGTGAAAAAGGTATTTCTAATAAAACACACACTATATCATAAGAAGGATTCATATTTAAAGCATTACTGCACTAAATGCAAACAATAGACCGCTCCACCTGTTTCACAGCCAGGAAGTAGCTCCGTCTACCTCACTTAATGCTCTCTCCACAAACTAACTAAAGCAGGTGACGTCACGGTTGCTATAGCAGCCATGCTGTAGGCTCAACTTCTCTGAGGTTGAACAGGAGAAAGATCTTTGCCACCTCTTTGCACTTCACTTCGAGTCTGCAGTAAGAATGCACGCTCGCTTTTACAACAGAGCACCACACAGTAAGAAATAGGGAAATAAGTTGTAAAAACCCACATACCTTTGAAGATAAATATATTTTAAAAATATGTGTGGCAAGGTACAAATATTGGTGAAGTATCACTTCACCTACTTCCCCTGAGTAGCCACCCCTGCAAGGTCTAAGGAGAGGAGAGCCAAGTTGCTGTATAAATAGGTAGTCACAGCTATTTTACAATATGATTTGAAGCTTTCCTGGCGATGAACATATTCAAGATGTTCTCAGGCTTCTAGCCAGGTGTAGTGATGCAGAGCAATCAACGTTTCAGGAGTGTACATCTCTCGCCCTAGCTATTTTACATTTCATTTTAATTTGTACACCACCTAACTTATAACCAGTGCTCTTTTTCTGGGGGAATGCTGGAGTACGCGTTCTCCTAAACTTTTTCTGAAAACAAAATTTAAAAACCACTTATTTTTCCAATTAAAAAGTGGAAAATGTGACTTTATAGCTGATGATTGGTTTTATTAATATTTATTTGGTTGGTTTCCATTTACAGAGGTTATAGTAGTGTTAGAATCTATTTGCAAGCGTCAAAAATAAACGCATAACAATAACAACTGCTTTGCTATCTTCTCAGCGAGCTTCTTGTTCACTATTGGTTAATTCGTGTTTATGAATATTAATTTGTGTGTATGTGATCTGAGAGAAGAATCAAAATCAGTACTCTTTGGATCTGAGCCGATCTGTTCTGTGTTCATAGGTATAGTTCAATTCCTCGCAGTGGTAGTCCTGGTAATAAGTTGTCTTGTTTACACTTAGCACCATATCCACGCTTGTAGTATATTGTACAGTGTGCAGGTGGTTTTTCAAGATGGAAGACGTGATGAGTTGCAAAATCGGTATTTCACATGGTCTCTAGCATTCAAGAAAATGAAGCAGAACAACGATAAATGCATTTCAAATTATAATGCTGGAAGTTTGATGATGGTGGATAATAGTGCAGCTGGAAACGAAAGCAGTGAAAGCGTGTATGACACTAATGAGACCTCGAGTGAACACGAATGTGATGAAAAATTAGATGAGAGTCCTGATTGTTGGTCTTTACATCAAAAAATGCATTTTGTGCAAAACATGACTGGTTACTAATTAAAAACAAGAAACTTGGTTGCCGAATATTTCGAGAAGTTGGGAAACTAGGACCACACAGAAACAAACAAGGGATGAATATTGCATAGATGTGGGCTACAATTTCTGTGTCATTTTATGGTGATGCGAAGAAAAATGAAATGATCTCTCTGCAAAAGAAAATATACAAACATAAGGAAAGTTCTTCTCATCAAGCAGCAGCTAAGATTTCACATAACTCCAAAGAAAACACTTTAGGAAACGCCTGCACAAGAGCCTTCAAAAACAAAAAGAAGTGACTGCAAATGTGTTCCATATGGCGTCCATTATTAATCATACTGTGGTAGAGATGAGAAAGACTATTCTAAATACAATAATTGACTCCAGATGGAAAATATCAACAAATGACGAAAGTACGACAATTAGCCAACTAACATCTTTGATAATTTGCTTAAGGACAAAGCTCCCTGAAATGAAAGCCTACAAATGTTTTTGTGGATATAGTTGAGTTGCATGAAGTGACTGCTGAAGGTATATATAGCACATTGTTAAAGTGTTTAAATGCCCATGACTTTTCTGACAATAGTCTACAAGAAAGTATTATTGCAATTGCAACAGATGGAGCTGCAGTAATTATGAGAAACAAGAAAGGTGTTGTAACACTACTGAAAAAGAATTTCCTACAGATTTTAGTTGGCATTGTACCAGCCATAGACTTGAGCTGTTGATTGGGGATGTGATAAAAAAAGATTCCCCATCTCAAGTAAATCACTTGAAGTCTTTTTTAGATAAATTGTATTCACTGTACCATCAATCACCAAAGAATGCACGAGAGCTGAGACAGCATGCTGAAGAGCTTGAAACTCAGTTATTGAAGACAGGTAGAATTTTAGGCACCAGATGGGTAGCCTCAATTTTCAGGACTGTATCAGCTGTTTGGAACAATTTTCAAGCTTTGGTTGTTCACTTTACTGCTGCTAAAGGTAATGAAAACAGAGACTCTACTGAAAGAAGTATGTTAGGGCTTGTTAAACATATTACAAAGGTTGATTTTATTCTTGATCTTGGATTGATGTGTGATGCTCTTCAAGAATTGTCAGAATTAAGTCTTGAGCTGCAATCAGGAGATATGTCATTGTATTCAGAAAATCGAAAGATTAAAAACCAACTACTAGTCTTTGAAGAACGGAAAGTGAAAGAGTGAACCTTACTATAGTGAAGTACTTTAAGAACAACAACAATTGAACTTTAGAGGTACTGTTCTAGATAGTGGATAAAAAAATAACTGTATTAGCCCTTCAGAATTTTATGAATCATTGAAAGGAAGAATGGAGAGTTGGCTTCTACAGGCAACGGATACAGGAATTTCTGAGTGTGCCCAAGTAATAGACAGCTCAACGTGGCCAAATAATCCCAGGATTACATATGGTGAACATGAAATAAAATCCTTGTGTAAACATTTTGAACTGCCTCAAAGAGAAATTCTGAGGGGTTTCAGAGATTATATTATCGATAAGAAAGCGCCAGTCTATTTCCTCTTGTGAATGTATTGAAGTGTATTCCAATTTCTACCAGTGAATGTGAACGGGGATTTTCCCAAATGAACCTGATCGTCACTCCTACTACAGCTTCATTACACCTTTGTACAGTCAGCAATTTAATGTTTATTAAATTGGTTGGGCCTCCTCTCCAACTATTTAAGCCAGCGGTTTATGTGAACTCTTGGTTTATGAAAGGTCAACATTTTGCAACAGACCTCAAGAGCAAGGAGAGAGGGCATGATGACTGGACTAATGATGAAATGATGGCACTGTGGAAGCTGCTGTGATAAGCTAATTTTAATTCAATATGGTTTAAAGGGTGAATCTGAAAATATACCATTGATGCCCCCTATTGGTTTATTTATTCATTGTTATTACTATTTAAATGATAGGAGCTGCAGCAACAAGTTGAAGGTAGCAGTAAACAGGCAATATTGGAATCTGGCCTATTTATGTAATCATTACACACAGTAATGTTATCTGCTCAGCTTAAATTCTTGCGCAACATATAGGCTACTTAGACTTTAAAGCAAACAAGTTCAAGAGTTCCCCTAAA
>JAUKNM010000163.1:887500-897618 GCA_030765045.1 Tenodera sinensis
TACTACTACTACTACTACTACTACTACTACTACTACTACTACTACTACTACTACTACTACTACTACTACTACTACTACTACTACTACTACTACTACTACTACTACTACTACTACTACTACTACTACTACTACTACTACTACTACTACTACTACTACTACTACTACTACTACTACTACTACTACTACTACTACTACTACTACTACTACTACTACTACTACTACTACTACTACTACTACTACTACTACTACTACTACTACTACTACTACTACTACTACTACTACTACTACTACTACTACTACTACTACTACTACTACTACTACTACTACTACTACTACTACTACTACTACTACTACTACTACTACTACTACTACTACTACTACTACTACTACTACTACTACTACTACTACTACTACTACTACTACTACTACTACTACTACTACTACTACTACTACTACTACTACTACTACTACTACTACTACTACTACTACTACTACTACTACTACTACTACTACTACTACTACTACTACTACTACTACTACTACTACTACTACTACTACTACTACTACTACTACTACTACTACTACTACTACTACTACTACTACTACTACTACTACTACTACTACTACTACTACTACTACTACTACTACTACTACTACTACTACTACTACTACTACTACTACTACTACTACTACTACTACTACTACTACTACTACTACTACTACTACTACTACTACTACTACTACTACTACTACTACTACTACTACTACTACTACTACTACTACTACTACTACTACTACTACTACTACTACTACTACTACTACTACTACTACTACTACTACTACTACTACTACTACTACTACTACTACTACTACTACTACTACTACTACTACTACTACTACTACTACTACTACTACTACTACTACTACTACTACTACTACTACTACTACTACTACTACTACTACTACTACTACTACTACTACTACTACTACTACTACTACTACTACTACTACTACTACTACTACTACTACTACTACTACTACTACTACTACTACTACTACTACTACTACTACTACTACTACTACTACTACTACTACTACTACTACTACTACTACTACTACTACTACTACTACTACTACTACTACTACTACTACTACTACTACTACTACTACTACTACTACTACTACTACTACTACTACTACTACTACTACTACTACTACTACTACTACTACTACTACTACTACTACTACTACTACTACTACTACTACTACTACTACTACTACTACTACTACTACTACTACTACTACTACTACTACTACTACTACTACTACTACTACTACTACTACTACTACTACTACTACTACTACTACTACTACTACTACTACTACTACTACTACTACTACTACTACTACTACTACTACTACTACTACTACTACTACTACTACTACTACTACTACTACTACTACTACTACTACTACTACTACTACTACTACTACTACTACTACTACTACTACTACTACTACTACTACTACTACTACTACTACTACTACTACTACTACTACTACTACTACTACTACTACTACTACTACTACTACTACTACTACTACTACTACTACTACTACTACTACTACTACTACTACTACTACTACTACTACTACTACTACTACTACTACTACTACTACTACTACTACTACTACTACTACTACTACTACTACTACTACTACTACTACTACTACTACTACTACTACTACTACTACTACTACTACTACTACTACTACTACTACTACTACTACTACTACTACTACTACTACTACTACTACTACTACTACTACTACTACTACTACTACTACTACTACTACTACTACTACTACTACTACTACTACTACTACTACTACTACTACTACTACTACTACTACTACTACTACTACTACTACTACTACTACTACTACTACTACTACTACTACTACTACTACTACTACTACTACTACTACTACTACTACTACTACTACTACTACTACTACTACTACTACTACTACTACTACTACTACTACTACTACTACTACTACTACTACTACTACTACTACTACTACTACTACTACTACTACTACTACTACTACTACTACTACTACTACTACTACTACTACTACTACTACTACTACTACTACTACTACTACTACTACTACTACTACTACTACTACTACTACTACTACTACTACTACTACTACTACTACTACTACTACTACTACTACTACTACTACTACTACTACTACTACTACTACTACTACTACTACTACTACTACTACTACTACTACTACTACTACTACTACTACTACTACTACTACTACTACTACTACTACTACTACTACTACTACTACTACTACTACTACTACTACTACTACTACTACTACTACTACTACTACTACTACTACTACTACTACTACTACTACTACTACTACTACTACTACTACTACTACTACTACTACTACTACTACTACTACTACTACTACTACTACTACTACTACTACTACTACTACTACTACTACTACTACTACTACTACTACTACTACTACTACTACTACTACTACTACTACTACTACTACTACTACTACTACTACTACTACTACTACTACTACTACTACTACTACTACTACTACTACTACTACTACTACTACTACTACTACTACTACTACTACTACTACTACTACTACTACTACTACTACTACTACTACTACTACTACTACTACTACTACTACTACTACTACTACTACTACTACTACTACTACTACTACTACTACTACTACTACTACTACTACTACTACTACTACTACTACTACTACTACTACTACTACTACTACTACTACTACTACTACTACTACTACTACTACTACTACTACTACTACTACTACTACTACTACTACTACTACTACTACTACTACTACTACTACTACTACTACTACTACTACTACTACTACTACTACTACTACTACTACTACTACTACTACTACTACTACTACTACTACTACTACTACTACTACTACTACTACTACTACTACTACTACTACTACTACTACTACTACTACTACTACTACTACTACTACTACTACTACTACTACTACTACTACTACTACTACTACTACTACTACTACTACTACTACTACTACTACTACTACTACTACTACTACTACTACTACTACTACTACTACTACTACTACTACTACTACTACTACTACTACTACTACTACTACTACTACTACTACTACTACTACTACTACTACTACTACTACTACTACTACTACTACTACTACTACTACTACTACTACTACTACTACTACTACTACTACTACTACTACTACTACTACTACTACTACTACTACTACTACTACTACTACTACTACTACTACTACTACTACTACTACTACTACTACTACTACTACTACTACTACTACTACTACTACTACTACTACTACTACTACTACTACTACTACTACTACTACTACTACTACTACTACTACTACTACTACTACTACTACTACTACTACTACTACTACTACTACTACTACTACTACTACTACTACTACTACTACTACTACTACTACTACTACTACTACTACTACTACTACTACTACTACTACTACTACTACTACTACTACTACTACTACTACTACTACTACTACTACTACTACTACTACTACTACTACTACTACTACTACTACTACTACTACTACTACTACTACTACTACTACTACTACTACTACTACTACTACTACTACTACTACTACTACTACTACTACTACTACTACTACTACTACTACTACTACTACTACTACTACTACTACTACTACTACTACTACTACTACTACTACTACTACTACTACTACTACTACTACTACTACTACTACTACTACTACTACTACTACTACTACTACTACTACTACTACTACTACTACTACTACTACTACTACTACTACTACTACTACTACTACTACTACTACTACTACTACTACTACTACTACTACTACTACTACTACTACTACTACTACTACTACTACTACTACTACTACTACTACTACTACTACTACTACTACTACTACTACTACTACTACTACTACTACTACTACTACTACTACTACTACTACTACTACTACTACTACTACTACTACTACTACTACTACTACTACTACTACTACTACTACTACTACTACTACTACTACTACTACTACTACTACTACTACTACTACTACTACTACTACTACTACTACTACTACTACTACTACTACTACTACTACTACTACTACTACTACTACTACTACTACTACTACTACTACTACTACTACTACTACTACTACTACTACTACTACTACTACTACTACTACTACTACTACTACTACTACTACTACTACTACTACTACTACTACTACTACTACTACTACTACTACTACTACTACTACTACTACTACTACTACTACTACTACTACTACTACTACTACTACTACTACTACTACTACTACTACTACTACTACTACTACTACTACTACTACTACTACTACTACTACTACTACTACTACTACTACTACTACTACTACTACTACTACTACTACTACTACTACTACTACTACTACTACTACTACTACTACTACTACTACTACTACTACTACTACTACTACTACTACTACTACTACTACTACTACTACTACTACTACTACTACTACTACTACTACTACTACTACTACTACTACTACTACTACTACTACTACTACTACTACTACTACTACTACTACTACTACTACTACTACTACTACTACTACTACTACTACTACTACTACTACTACTACTACTACTACTACTACTACTACTACTACTACTACTACTACTACTACTACTACTACTACTACTACTACTACTACTACTACTACTACTACTACTACTACTACTACTACTACTACTACTACTACTACTACTACTACTACTACTACTACTACTACTACTACTACTACTACTACTACTACTACTACTACTACTACTACTACTACTACTACTACTACTACTACTACTACTACTACTACTACTACTACTACTACTACTACTACTACTACTACTACTACTACTACTACTACTACTACTACTACTACTACTACTACTACTACTACTACTACTACTACTCTACTACTACTACTACTATACTACTACTACTACTACTACTACTACTACTACTACTACTACTACTACTACTACTACTACTACTACTACTACTACTACTACTACTACTACTACTACTACTACTACTACTACTACTACTACTACTACTACTACTACTACTACTACTACTACTACTACTACTACTACTACTACTACTACTACTACTACTACTACTACTACTACTACTACTACTACTACTACTACTACTACTACTACTACTACTACTACTACTACTACTACTACTACTACTACTACTACTACTACTACTACTACTACTACTACTACTACTACTACTACTACTACTACTACTACTACTACTACTACTACTACTACTACTACTACTACTACTACTACTACTACTACTACTACTACTACTACTACTACTACTACTACTACTACTACTACTACTACTACTACTACTACTACTACTACTACTACTACTACTACTACTACTACTACTACTACTACTACTACTACTACTACTACTACTACTACTACTACTACTACTACTACTACTACTACTACTACTACTACTACTACTACTACTACTACTACTACTACTACTACTACTACTACTACTACTACTACTACTACTACTACTACTACTACTACTACTACTACTACTACTACTACTACTACTACTACTACTACTACTACTACTACTACTACTACTACTACTACTACTACTACTACTACTACTACTACTACTACTACTACTACTACTACTACTACTACTACTACTACTACTACTACTACTACTACTACTACTACTACTACTACTACTACTACTACTACTACTACTACTACTACTACTACTACTACTACTACTACTACTACTACTACTACTACTACTACTACTACTACTACTACTACTACTACTACTACTACTACTACTACTACTACTACTACTACTACTACTACTACTACTACTACTACTACTACTACTACTACTACTACTACTACTACTACTACTACTACTACTACTACTACTACTACTACTACTACTACTACTACTACTACTACTACTACTACTACTACTACTACTACTACTACTACTACTACTACTACTACTACTACTACTACTACTACTACTACTACTACTACTACTACTACTACTACTACTACTACTACTACTACTACTACTACTACTACTACTACTACTACTACTACTACTACTACTACTACTACTACTACTACTACTACTACTACTACTACTACTACTACTACTACTACTACTACTACTACTACTACTACTACTACTACTACTACTACTACTACTACTACTACTACTACTACTACTACTACTACTACTACTACTACTACTACTACTACTACTACTACTACTACTACTACTACTACTACTACTACTACTACTACTACTACTACTACTACTACTACTACTACTACTACTACTACTACTACTACTACTACTACTACTACTACTACTACTACTACTACTACTACTACTACTACTACTACTACTACTACTACTACTACTACTACTACTACTACTACTACTACTACTACTACTACTACTACTACTACTACTACTACTACTACTACTACTACTACTACTACTACTACTACTACTACTACTACTACTACTACTACTACTACTACTACTACTACTACTACTACTACTACTACTACTACTACTACTACTACTACTACTACTACTACTACTACTACTACTACTACTACTACTACTACTACTACTACTACTACTACTACTACTACTACTACTACTACTACTACTACTACTACTACTACTACTACTACTACTACTACTACTACTACTACTACTACTACTACTACTACTACTACTACTACTACTACTACTACTACTACTACTACTACTACTACTACTACTACTACTACTACTACTACTACTACTACTACTACTACTACTACTACTACTACTACTACTACTACTACTACTACTACTACTACTACTACTACTACTACTACTACTACTACTACTACTACTACTACTACTACTACTACTACTACTACTACTACTACTACTACTACTACTACTACTACTACTACTACTACTACTACTACTACTACTACTACTACTACTACTACTACTACTACTACTACTACTACTACTACTACTACTACTACTACTACTACTACTACTACTACTACTACTACTACTACTACTACTACTACTACTACTACTACTACTACTACTACTACTACTACTACTACTACTACTACTACTACTACTACTACTACTACTACTACTACTACTACTACTACTACTACTACTACTACTACTACTACTACTACTACTACTACTACTACTACTACTACTACTACTACTACTACTACTACTACTACTACTACTACTACTACTACTACTACTACTACTACTACTACTACTACTACTACTACTACTACTACTACTACTACTACTACTACTACTACTACTACTACTACTACTACTACTACTACTACTACTACTACTACTACTACTACTACTACTACTACTACTACTACTACTACTACTACTACTACTACTACTACTACTACTACTACTACTACTACTACTACTACTACTACTACTACTACTACTACTACTACTACTACTACTACTACTACTACTACTACTACTACTACTACTACTACTACTACTACTACTACTACTACTACTACTACTACTACTACTACTACTACTACTACTACTACTACTACTACTACTACTACTACTACTACTACTACTACTACTACTACTACTACTACTACTACTACTACTACTACTACTACTACTACTACTACTACTACTACTACTACTACTACTACTACTACTACTACTACTACTACTACTACTACTACTACTACTACTACTACTACTACTACTACTACTACTACTACTACTACTACTACTACTACTACTACTACTACTACTACTACTACTACTACTACTACTACTACTACTACTACTACTACTACTACTACTACTACTACTACTACTACTACTACTACTACTACTACTACTACTACTACTACTACTACTACTACTACTACTACTACTACTACTACTACTACTACTACTACTACTACTACTACTACTACTACTACTACTACTACTACTACTACTACTACTACTACTACTACTACTACTACTACTACTACTACTACTACTACTACTACTACTACTACTACTACTACTACTACTACTACTACTACTACTACTACTACTACTACTACTACTACTACTACTACTACTACTACTACTACTACTACTACTACTACTACTACTACTACTACTACTACTACTACTACTACTACTACTACTACTACTACTACTACTACTACTACTACTACTACTACTACTACTACTACTACTACTACTACTACTACTACTACTACTACTACTACTACTACTACTACTACTACTACTACTACTACTACTACTACTACTACTACTACTACTACTACTACTACTACTACTACTACTACTACTACTACTACTACTACTACTACTACTACTACTACTACTACTACTACTACTACTACTACTACTACTACTACTACTACTACTACTACTACTACTACTACTACTACTACTACTACTACTACTACTACTACTACTACTACTACTACTACTACTACTACTACTACTACTACTACTACTACTACTACTACTACTACTACTACTACTACTACTACTACTACTACTACTACTACTACTACTACTACTACTACTACTACTACTACTACTACTACTACTACTACTACTACTACTACTACTACTACTACTACTACTACTACTACTACTACTACTACTACTACTACTACTACTACTACTACTACTACTACTACTACTACTACTACTACTACTACTACTACTACTACTACTACTACTACTACTACTACTACTACTACTACTACTACTACTACTACTACTACTACTACTACTACTACTACTACTACTACTACTACTACTACTACTACTACTACTACTACTACTACTACTACTACTACTACTACTACTACTACTACTACTACTACTACTACTACTACTACTACTACTACTACTACTACTACTACTACTACTACTACTACTACTACTACTACTACTACTACTACTACTACTACTACTACTACTACTACTACTACTACTACTACTACTACTACTACTACTACTACTACTACTACTACTACTACTACTACTACTACTACTACTACTACTACTACTACTACTACTACTACTACTACTACTACTACTACTACTACTACTACTACTACTACTACTACTACTACTACTACTACTACTACTACTACTACTACTACTACTACTACTACTACTACTACTACTACTACTACTACTACTACTACTACTACTACTACTACTACTACTACTACTACTACTACTACTACTACTACTACTACTACTACTACTACTACTACTACTACTACTACTACTACTACTACTACTACTACTACTACTACTACTACTACTACTACTACTACTACTACTACTACTACTACTACTACTACTACTACTACTACTACTACTACTACTACTACTACTACTACTACTACTACTACTACTACTACTACTACTACTACTACTACTACTACTACTACTACTACTACTACTACTACTACTACTACTACTACTACTACTACTACTACTACTACTACTACTACTACTACTACTACTACTACTACTACTACTACTACTACTACTACTACTACTACTACTACTACTACTACTACTACTACTACTACTACTACTACTACTACTACTACTACTACTACTACTACTACTACTACTACTACTACTACTACTACTACTACTACTACTACTACTACTACTACTACTACTACTACTACTACTACTACTACTACTACTACTACTACTACTACTACTACTACTACTACTACTACTACTACTACTACTACTACTACT
>JAUKNM010000164.1:0-47811 GCA_030765045.1 Tenodera sinensis
TTATTTTTCAGTTTTATGCAATCCGCATTTTATACTCTAACATGAAAACTTCGGCCCCGGTTCCACCCAAGTATTCAACATGGATGTATTTGTCGTCGGTTATCTAAAAGTTACTGGAACGAGCGCACGAATCATACGTAATCCATGAGCTGTAAATGTGGTTCGAATCCCCTGCACGTGCTAATTTTTTATTGCGCACTATTTACAAATAACATTAGTTGAATAATTATTATGTGTAAAGCTGTTATTTGAATTCATAATTGTTTTATTTTCACTTTATAGTATTGTTGCATATTTCTCTCCTGGTATAGATTTTGAGTTGCATGCACTTTGGCTCTTGCTTCTCCGTAGATCAAACGCATATCAACGTACTTGTCTGTCAAAATACATGGTGAAGGAATGACACAAAATATCGTGCGCCAACATACACGTGGAGAATGAAGGGAGTCGGCATTCATAATAACACACTACATCATGCCAGTTCAATGGGGCAGAAATCATTATACCTATTTTATTACAACCCCAAAACGTTTTAAATTATATCCTAAACCCTCAGAGACTTTAAAATTAGATTATTGTGAATTCGGTTTCCAACTTTGATGAACAGAAAAAAAAGTATGTACCACATCGAGACGCGAACCAGTATCCCGAGAGTTAGCGCACAGAATACCATCATAATTCTATTCAGCTAGCTGGAGGTTTGGATGAAAGACCACTTAGAGTTCAAACCCTAGAGCCAGTACGCCAGTGCTATCCCATTGCCACCTCGCGACTTTTCGAGCGTAATTCAGCCCCTTGACAGTTTTAAACCTTTGCTGGGACTTTTAATATTATTACTTAAATGGCAAAAGCTACTATGCATGTTATTTTGAGTTGTACGACACACAGTTTACGCCAAAATTTAAATAAGTCATTATTTAATAATTTGTGCGTTTTGATTGTACGGGTCCTTGGTGGATAAGGCGTGTCTTGTCTTTTTTTTTTTTTCAGCCAACCCGGCTCTAAGTACAAGAATCCACCATTTTCACTTACTTGATGTTGTTCATGTACTCATATGATAGGTCTGTTTTTTTTCAAAGGCGTTGACTGAATTGCGTTGCTATGTGTACTTTAATAAAAAGTTGGTGAAATCGGCTGAAAACCGCAATTCGCTCTCAGTAAACGAGTCGTATGTTTTTAAGGTGTACTTTAGTTAGGATTACGTTCTGTTCCTTATACGGCTGTTCCTCTAAATTTTGCACATTCATCTGTCTAAGAATGTCAAGTAATACGTTTTAGTAAGCGCAAAACTGGACTAAAGCGCACATGGGGGCTGACTCACCTGGTATATCGGCACTCGCACTTTCTGTCAAGAATTACTATGTTTCCCATGGCGAATTCAAGTCGATTTCAGTTCTTTTTCCGGATTGAATACCTACCGTATGGAAACGCAGATTCAAACGAAGTTCAACCACTGGATCCGATCCGCTTACTTAGTGGGATCGGATGGAAATCTGGATCTCATTTCTGGATTGAATTCAACATGGAAACGCGGAAATGGGAATGGACTCAAATCGAGTTCAATTCTGCATGGAAACGTGGTATGTACTTGTTATTATCATTTCGCTGTCGCGTTGATCCTTCTGAATTGCTCAATACATTTGCAAAAGGACGCATGATACGTCAATATAATTTTCTGAAAGCGCGAATGTCGCACCTCTTGGTTCTTTACGAACCGTTCACAATTATTTAGTTATGTACCTACAATCCAGATCTGAGATGGATATCGAAGCTGTAATGCTCGTCACCGATCTCTGCCAGGACGTCCACTAATGTACAGTCTATTTTATAACTAGACTGACATCACAATAAAGTATTAACAGCAGATGCTGTACAAACTTCGCACTGTTCGTAATGCCAATATTTTCTAGTCCTATTTTTGTTAAGTGAGAGAAAAAGATACCTGTCATTTTGATGCTCCAAAATATATTTTCACTTAGTGGAATTTACGAGCCTACTGTGAAGAATAACCTGCGAACAGAAAATATCAAATTGTTTTTTACGCGCTTGTATGTTTTCGCGTTGAAGAGCTCACTGACAGATATTCAGGGGAACGAACTTTGGGAAGTAATGTAAACAGTTGCCGGAAAACGTTGAAGTTTTAACGGACTAGATTTCATTTGTTTGAATGGCCCATGGACGGAGTTACTCATGCTGAAATTTCCTACGGGGAAAATGTTTCTGGACAAAATATCTGTGTGTGAGTTATCACGCTATCCGTGGGTATAATGCAGTGGACTAAACGTCCTGGAAGCTCTTTAATGTATGCTAATTTAATGAAAATCTTAAGTAATTTTCGAGAAAATAAAAATGTCCGAAAAAAGTTCATGTAAAGGGTAGTTTGGAACTTTTTACCTTCGAGTCGCATCTTTGGAAGATACTGAATTTAAATAGGTATATACCATATTTATCCAACTTTCGTTTTTGAGTTATGCTGTACACAGACACCCACATGGATTTTTAAAATGCTTCTTTTATATAGGAGATCTCAAAACGTGTATTTGTGATGAAATCTCAATATAACATTTTTGGATCGAACGCATGCTATACTTCTCCTTTTTACTATACAGGAATGGTTGAGGTGGTAAAGTTGGTGGCCCACATTCGGGAGGTCTTCCTGACCTTAGGTTTTACGGGGCGTTTTCCCTGGTCACTCAGGTGAATGCTGGGATGGATATTTACCTTGCAGCCCTCGTTTCACTCCTTTCCATTTTATTCTTTCTATCCAGTCTTTCCAAGGTGTGAGAGTAAGCGGATTCGCCGTCGGGTTTCCCTACGGTGGTGCTTGCGTTTTGGAAATATGGTGTTCGGCTGAGGGGAGGTGCTGTTGTCGGCCGGCCGCCATCCCAGGGAAACTGATTGCTCAGTCGGAACTGGCTGGTGGTGGGCTATCTGTGGCGACCTGGAACTCAGTCGGTCAGAAGATCTTGCCTGCACTTGTAGAGTTCCGCCTGTGATCAGTTCTGGCCGTCTATAGAGCGCCTTCATATTATCCTTCCTCCCGGGGTCTGAAGGACATTAACCCATTGGCTGACGTGCCGGAATCCTTACCCTCACGGACAGACGGACCTATGTATAATGTAGTACAAAATAAAAAGCAATTGGGATTACATTTACCCAAGAAATATTTTACTTGGAACAAGTCAATATTAAGGACATCGCTGGCCATTTAGGTATAAGAACAGCTCTCATATATCCCTCCTTAAGGTATACCTAACAGCTTGTACGCTATGTATTGGAGACTATTTTGGAACTGAGGGAGAAAGTTCTGTTAGAGAGGAATGAATGTATTATTCCAAACAATCGCTGTTCTAAGCAAAGGCATGCGAAAGTCATCGGTTGAATAACCTACAGTTATTAACCTGTTATGTAACCGGTGTAAGAAGTGGGAAATCAAAATGAAACCACACGTTTAAAGAAGTGCAGTTCACTTTAAAACCTAAAGAAGAAGAAGAAGAAGAAGAAGAAGAAGAAGAAGAAGAAGAAGAAGAAGAAGAAGAAGGAGAAGAAGAAGGAGAAGAAGAAGAAGAACGAGAAGAAGAAGAACAAGAAGAAGGAGAAGAAGAAGAAGAAGAAGAAGAAGAAGAAGAAGAAGAAGAAGAAGAAGAAGAAGAAGAAGAAGAAGAAAAACGCAGGTTCTTTTGAAGACAAACGTGTGCTCCCACTGAACACTTCACAACGTTTCTCGGACAGCAAACTCAACTGGAAATAACATATTACCAACTTTGAGGACTACGACACAAATTCCTCCAGCTAACACTTAATTGGCAGTGTATCTTATAAGATACATATAAATTTGTTAAGTTCTGAGATACCTTATTGCTTACCGAGCGGGATGGCTCAGGCGGTAACGTCTGTGGCCCACATTCGGGAGGTCGCGGGTTCGATCCCCGTGGCCGGGCACTCTGATATGGGGTTTCCCGTGGTTTCCCCATGTCACTTTGGCGAATTACGGGGTGTATTATTTCATACCACGGTTTCCTTTCCATCATTTCCCTTCATTCCATTTCCTTATCATCTTTCAGGTGGTGCAAGTTCCGGACATGTAGTGTGAGCAGTGTCGGGCAGATGGCGTGGATGATTGCGCATGGTATAGGTCGCGCGTTACTTCTTGACGAATGAAAATTTTATATGAAAGGTTGAATGCGAGTCTCTACTCAGCTTTTGCGGGAACGAGAGAGAGGAGGTACAGTCTGCAGTGAGATGACGCGCATGCTTCTGAGCTGAAGTAGTACAACACTACAAATCAATTTATGACACTTGCAGTAATATCAGCCACACGTATTATACACTATACCTCTATAACTGTTTCCACTTAACTTTCTTGCATTTATTCTATTCCCGACATCTCTCCCTCGTCTGAATTGCTATTTTCGTTGCATGCATACATACATCCGTACCGCACAAAACTTCTGCAGTCGACTGTATACACAAACGTGACAGAGGAAAACAGAGGTGTCTGTTATCGTAGCATAAACATTTGCTGACCTGTTTATTAAGGGTAGGCTCACTCATTGGATTTCTGCTCAAGGTCATTCGTCAAGAACGAACGCGCAACCTATAACTGCTGTTCTCGGCGCTGGGTGGCGTCTGGAGGCCCTTGTTCTCCGTCGAGGGGGGAGGGACGCTTCTTGTGATACATCCCCGGACTCGCGGTGTGATGCTGGCTGCTTGCCGGGGCCTAGTGCCGGGATGAAGACATCTCAGCACTAGTTAGGGACTTCCGCGCCTCTCTGGTGGGCCAGTCTAGCTGCGAGTCTGGTGGCACCCCTTCGGTTCCCTCATTCATCCCTGCTTCCTGGGGGGTGGTAGCCACAATAGACCTGTGTAGGTCGACGTGAGCGAGGTGTCCCCCTCTGTGCCTGTACCCTTTACCTTATTGCTTCGTTCTTTGTAATTTCTCGTGCTACCTAAATAAATATAATTCAAGCATCTGCAGCTGTCTTATATTGTAAAAATATTAATGTTTTCAATAAAAATTTAGTGTTTCTTTTTAAAGGAAAAAGCAAAATCCATGCAACTGCAGTCAAATGTAGGGATATGAAAACTGGTCCAGGAATTCGAGGAATAACGACACATGTAGCAAAATAACTTGCCAATTAAAGGGCCAATATACGTATCTGCCTCAAGAATAATCACCGTTACTTAATTTAAAAAATATTCCTTGCTGATAAGATGGATTTACAATACGGAGTTCGGTTTCACACTGAAAGAGATAGGGGTTCAAACCATCCAGAATCTGGTTCTCCGCCTGATAGCGGATGCACTTTGGCACAACAGTAACGAAGCTATATGTACGAGTACATAGGAGCTCCAACACTTGAACAGTGGATTTCACCCTTCACTGCCTTATTCGACTTCATCGCTCCTTCCTATATCACTTCAATGTACTACTGAGCAGCATTACAGTCCACCTTCCAAGATTGAAACGCAAACAACATTCAGATTTACTGCAAGATTAACAGTTAGCACACTCTACTGCAGGGGTTGCCAAACTTTTCATAATGGGAGTCACATTAACTGTTAGAGAATGAATTGCTAGCGAAGCCAGGAACAATAAACTTGCAGACACGACGCAGACAGATCACATTTGTTTTCAAACACAGTGCTTCATGGAACTAAACTCTACTCTTACATATTAATACAAATAAAATAACGCCCAACGCAACAGCCCTTCGTGGGCTAAGGTTTACCGCCCGGCCGCTGCGTCCACCATTTCCCACTATAGGTGTCATGAGTGGTGTGCAAGCCTGGAGGATGGGACGTCGTCAGTGACTTGGGCCCTCCCGGCCGGTTATGCGACCTTCGCGACCTGGGGTCGGTATTTCTTATGAAGTAGATCTTCAATTGACCCCTTAGGGACCTAACGAGGCTGAGTGCATCCCGTGTCACACCTCACAGCGGGAGGAAAATTCCCACGCCAGCACGAACGATCGAACAGGGATCCCCCACGTCAGAGGCTTTCATTTATAGTGTCATGAGAATGTAGTGCACCTATGTGTATATTAGCATCTGTTTCACTAAGTATTTTTACTTTCTCTACTGTAAGTAGGGGAAATATTGTATTCCACCCAAAAATTCGATGTCGAGATTTCACCGGAAATATATGTTTTGAGACCCCCTGAATAAAAAAAAAAAGCATTTTTAGAAAAAGGTCCGCGCGCGTGTGTGTGTCTGTCAGTCTGTGGACAGCATAGCTCAAAACCGAAAGGTAGGTTAAAAACCAAAGTTGGTATTTAAGTTTAATGTCTTTCAAGGATGTGACACGAAGATTTTGAAGAAAATAGCCCCACCCTAAACTATCCTTTACATGGAAAAGTTTTCGAAAATTTTGATTTTCTTGAAAATGACTCTAACGATTTTTATTAAAATTTCATATGTTTGAGATATTTTTATGAAAAATGAAATGTGTATCTTGAATTTTCTGACTATAGCCCCTGTAGTATTTACTCTGGACGACTATTGCATAACTGGTAAACCGTTAAAGAGACCAAATTATACTATACAAAAACGTACTAAAATACAGAAATACAGAATTTATGGGTGGACCATTTCGGAGATATTCCTTATTATGTGTGTAGGTTTCGGAAAACTTAAAAACTTTCGTGAAATGGAGCGTCGTTGTTAATTTTTTTATATGTTAAGTATGCAAAGAGAACGGAATCTCAAAGCTTTAAAAGATTTGACTATCGCTCAAAGCCTACTGTATTCTAATATTCCCCTTGCACCTACAAGGAAAAAAAGCATTAAGATAATTTGTACAAACGTTTATCTTAACACGAAGAAGATATAGGAATAAGAGTTTGTAAGAATGGTTAGTACAAGAGTAGAGAAAATGTGAGTGCAACACATCAGATTTTTATGTTAATAATAGTTTATACTCAATGAGAAGAATGAAAATGACTTTTATCTCGTACTATAACTGTAGACAACTGTGGTTCTAATTTTGTGCTACCTATGATAAAAACGGGGTCGTCTTCTTAGCGCTTCACCAAGTGGGAGACCGGCATAGGGATTTTCTGCCACTAGGAGACCTGGTAGGGGTACATTCAGTTTCAGGGCCAATTGAGGAGCTACTTTATTGAGAAGCAGTGGCCCCTGGCTACGAAGACCGCGTATTCTGGCGCTGATCACGTCCTCACCTGCAATACTGTACACCACTCATTAGGCCTGTAATAGGCAAGAGGTGGAGGACGCAGCGCCGAGCGGCCGAGCGGTAGGCCTTGCCCCGGAAAGGGGTGTTGCGCCGCCGTGTTAATTACTTATCATTAGGACTACATTTTAATGCCCTATAGGATATTAAAAATGC
Organism: Tenodera sinensis; assembly: GCA_030765045.1. Lineage (NCBI taxonomy): Eukaryota > Metazoa > Arthropoda > Insecta > Mantodea > Mantidae > Tenodera > Tenodera sinensis. Next base: position 7,349 of record JAUKNM010000164.1, read on the forward strand.
ACTTTAAAAATGCAGTTATAATTTAAAAATCTCAAAAATGCCCTATAGAATTTAAAAAAAAAATGTCGTTAAAACTGAAGAATTTTATTGAAATGTATACTAGTGTAAGGGAAATTCAAAATTACACAATATAAAATAATGCAATTAAGCAAAGAACAAGTTTAGTTAATGCAATTAAACAATTTGAAAAGGATTTCTATAAGCAATTGATTTATTTTGCGGGAAAATACGCTAAGCACTTTATATGCACCATCTTCTAGTAAAGAGCTTTAAGAGCAGCTTTTACTATGCATGGTGCAGCGTCATGTCATGTTGAATGCCATTGGGATATATAAGACCTATGGATCTGTCAAGCATTTTGTTGATTACTAAAAAATGTACTTTTTCCAACTGCTCACAATTGAGTAGGAATTGTTCTACTGAATCATCTTCTATCACTAAATTTGTCACTTAATGACCTAGTGAGTCTGTACTTTCATCAATACATACCCAATGTTTTCCCTGACACTTTTTGTCCAATCTCCTGCATTATCCTTGGCTGCATCTACTAATGTGATTCTTAGTTAAAGTTGAAGAAGCTGGTAAATGTTCTCAAGTGTGTCCTATAAAGGCATGTAACTTGAGATTATTCACCTTGTTCAAAAGAAAAGTGAACCTGAAGAAGAGCCAGCTTCCAAAGTTACATTTGGCGTACTGTGGTTTTATCTTCAAGCAGTTTTAGACAGATATGTTTTTTTTTCTCTCTCTCTCTCTCTCTTCACGTGTTGGACTATAGTAAACTTCTTTTTGGCTGCCACTTTTATCTCACAAATTTCCATCCGTGGAGAAGACTTTTTCACAATAACGCAAAACAGAACTCTTTAACTTATGCGCCACATTTTGCTTTTCTTTTGGCATGATGAACTCCAGGCCTCAATTCTTCATAGTGAATTAACCTAGTTTGTGAATGTAAACAGGTCGGGCACTTTCGCTTTCGTTGCGAGCTAACGCTTGTGATTGGCCTACACTCCACGGTAAACACTGAAGGACAAGGCAGGGTATGAGTTTGTTTTTAAGACGCACCGTTAAGCTGTTTGTTTATGTACTGAGCTAGGAAAAGTGATCACCCACACAATCTACAGTGTTGCCAGGTTGTTTTCGACAAAATCAAAATATCTACTTAGGAAATGGTCAAAAGACAGCTTGGAGTATTCCTTCACGCCTTTTAAGTGATTAATTATTTCGTAACCCGATGTGATGTCCCATAATTACTACCGAAACTATGTCAGAAATAAGTTACTCTACGCATTTTACAAGTAACAATCTGTCACCTTCGTACATTCTTGTGGAATTACGCATCCAATTTGGATAAAAAACTACTTATTTTTTCGAAATAGGCTGATCAAAGAACACACACACACACACACACACACACACACACACACACACACACACACACACACACACACACATATATTGGTCATTATAAGATATACTTTCATTATAGGATGTACTGCCAAAATTGTTAAAGATTTCAAACAATAGACGCTAAAGGAAATCTAAAGCATATTTGTTTTCATAAAATAGTTTAATTAGCGAGAACTGCAAGATTATCGTTTAGCAAAGTAAGGTGCAAATATGGGCTACTACGGAAATGCCATAAAACAGGTATAAAAAGAACAACAATAATCGGGCATCGACTTTACTTTTAACAAAACTATCATCAGTGATAAATCTAAATATACACATTTAAGATATAATGGATTTAAAATATATATGTAATTACTTATGTTTCAAATACTGAAAATCCAAGATAATATTTTATGAAAAGGTATCCTATTTGCAACTGTTGCAAACGCACATATGCCTTTCAGCTTCTGCACTTTCACTCTGTGACCATATATTGCACTCAATACATTTTACCCAAAGTTCTCCCCTTGAGTCTTCAGAAAAGACAGCAAAAAATACAGCTTGTATCGTCATTATCTAGATATTTTTCTTGAGGTATATCGAGGTCAATGTTATCATTCACACGTTCTGGAGCTGCACCATCATCTTCTAAATCTGAAGAGTGTGGTTTTAATTTTGAATGTCTTCTTTGTCCGTGTTTGCTGTTGGAAAGCTGGTTTTGTCTTTACAACCCCCAGTGTGACTGAAACAAAAATTCCTCTTACCCTTGTTGACTGCAGATTTTTCCAGAGATACGGACAATTCTTGCCGGTGTGGTGTTCCAGGAACGACACAAGATGTTGAGGGCTTATGACCTCGATTTGTTACTACTTTCATGGTGCAAGGGACTGGAGCAATCTCAAAAGGACTCACTTGCTTTGACGTTACCGGAAGAAGCTGCTGAATAGTGGGAATGGAAGTCGAACATAATGGTAAGGCAATAAATTTGACCTTTGATGTTGTAGAACGGCATGTCTTCTGTGCTTCAATTTCAGAATCTATAGAATCAGTACCTATCAGAAAAAAATGCTTTTGTCCAAAGGAAAAATTCCAGTTGCTTTGAATCCGTTCACTGCAACTCTCCAGTCTGGACTTTGAGATGCGCATTTCCAAATAGCTCATATGGAGTGACAGGACGATTTTCTCGAACAGCTGTAATAGCTTTCTCCACATCCTCTCCTTTTCTGCACTTTATTTTACTTTTTCGAATATACTAGGCGTTTTTCTTGGCATCCTGGAACAAGAGGTATCATAATTCAACCTTTTTGCATCAGTGCACCAAAATAAGGTGTAAATATGGGCTAGCTCATATTTGTACCTGCATGTATATCACATATTTAGTACAATTGGATAAGAACGCTGAGATTGGTAGCAACTCATTGTATAAATACATTACTGAGTAAATAATATATGCCAAAAGAACCGTGAAATGTCAACAGCAAGATACTGTTAACAAAAAAATTATTTTCTTCAATGTAATGCTTTAATATAATAAAACAAACAACCCTGGAGAATGTTTCAAGGCACTGAAAATGGTAAAATGAAGCTTTCTATAACATTGCACTCAAACACTTCGGCTGCCAGCCACTAAACGCCCCCTTTCACTTGCTGGTTCCCTGTCTAACAGTTTAACACTGCCGTCATCGTCGTCATCATCATCATCATCATCATCATCATCATCACCATCATCATCATCAGTCTGGGGGCGGGTGAGAATGAGGTTGTGGGTAGATAGGGGGTAGCAATTTATGCCCCTCAACGGCTGTCAGTCGGGTACAACAGTCGTTGGGCACCGCTGATGTGTGGAACCAAATATGGATAATTTTAGATTTTGAATTTAGAAATCCAAGGATCTCTTGGAAGGACTGTATGGGAGCTCAGCTTTTGCTGCTGGCGGGTTAGCTCCGCTGTTACCGGGTGTACCCGCATGTCATGCGGGGAAGCCGGTGACGCTCAGGTGTGCGTTCTCTGGGGTTATAATCCCCAAGAGACCCAACTAGGGCGCTCCGATGTTGTGGCAATTAGTCGTAAAATTTTGCAGCCCGGCACCTAATTTCATCCTCCACATACGGAAGAGACGAGGTCTCGTACAGTAGTCTCGAATATGGTCCGGTATACAGAATAAACTATCTGAAGTCCTCTATTCTGTACACGCTGCAGACGCAGAAGATGGGAATCTGCGACCATGCCCCAGATCTCGCAGGCGTACTGTAGAACGGGGATTACGAGGACCCGAAAAAGGCGTAGCTTCAAGGGAACAGGCATCCCGGACCTTAGCATGGGGTACAACGAGGCTGTTGGCCCGCCGGCCCATTACGTCAGGTTTCGGATGTGCTTCCCGTCACTAGGCTGCAGCACCTATAAACCCTTAGGCCTAGTCCATATTTAGGTCCCATCCTATAGAGGGACCTTTTGCTTTACGCTGGTACAAACACTGATATCAGCCCTCGTGCAAAGTCTTTCAAAGGAGGAAATTGGCAGACAATTGTAAATCAATCAAAATAACTTCCTTGTATTTGACCTTCAACAGTTTACTACACCGCCTAAACATTAAAACTCTGAGCGCCCAATGTTACATAATCGTTCGAAATTCGTGAATAAATTAACCCATCTGTGTACTGGGTGAAGGACCTGAGCATAATAACATTCCTGCGCATGCGCTAAATTCCCTCATAGAGTCCTTGGTGCGCATCCTACTACTTTTTGTGTAGTTTCACTGTAGTGCGACACGTACCGGTACACAGTTGCTGAAATGGCAGACTTGAGCTCCAGCCACTTTGCTGTAAATATGCAGAATCACCTCAACGTCACATGTTCAAATCGATGGATTGGTAGAGGTGGACCAGTTCCATAGCCAGCGCGGTCGCCTGATCTGACACCTCTCAGCTATTTTCTGTGGAGCTGTGAAGCTGTGAAGAGTATGGTGTATGGCGCTCCTGTAACGTCAGCGGAGAACCTTATTGCTCAATTCTGTGTAGCGATTGACAATCTTTAAAGACAACCGCATGTATTGGGTTATGTGCACGAGACTCACCATCGCCAATATAAGCTCTGCAAGGACGTAGGAGGTACACAGTTCGAAGTCCATTTGTAATGTAGACAGCTCGATGTTGGGTGTATTTACAAAATGTGAACGTACACCCATCTCACACTTCAATGCGCTACATCGTCCAAACCGTACGTTTCCGGACAGGTGTTCCTATTTGAAAACCGGTTAGTTTGCCATCCCGCACAACATACTAAACGTTGTCGGTGCATTTTTGGGACATTCTATATATATTATAAGTGATACTGTTTCCGCAGAATTGTGTTATAGCCATAGGTACGCAACAGAAGGAGATGTCTCACACACCGCGTCCTATACTGTAGATCTATGGTTGCTACAGACCTTCAGGAGGATGAGAAGAAGTGTAGAATATATAAACATTATGGTTCTTTTAAAAATATTTATCTGAATAATTTAAACATCGTGTACCAGCATCTTTAAAGAATGAAATGTCTAAGGTATCTCTGTGTGTATGTGTGTGCGTGCGTGTGTGTGTATGTGTGTGTGAATCCTCATGTTAACATTGTCTACCAGTTAGCATCTTTATCTGCCGAACATTTTCCACCTAGTCATCACTGCTTAAACACATCTCTTATCAAGAGTTAAGAGATTGAAAGTCCGAATCAATTTCAGTTTTGACATGTTGCTCTTATTTCTAAAATAAGTTCAGTATTTATTACTCTTGTCAATTTTACGCGCTCCATTGTTTCTTTATAAATGGTGAATTCGTGCTAAACTTAAACGTCTGATGAGGTAGCATTGGTGACTGCTCGACGACGGAGATGGTCTGTTTAAAATACCCCCTTTTAAATATACAGAGAACAGAGGAGATTAATATCAGCATTACAGAGGAAAGGAAGGAGGGTTAGTCTGGGAGGTGGGAGGGGTATCCCCGACCCACCCTTCTGCCAGTTCGCACCCTCTGTGTAATTACAAATCCTTTACTTTCGTTGGTTTCATACGTTTAAATCCTTCAGCCTAAGGTAGACTGTCAACTGTGACATCCGTAAGCTTTATTCCCATGTCTCTTTTTGTAATCTTTTCTTTCCTTTCTTCACTTTCAAGAACTAGTTTGAAAAAAACGTTCTATCGTTTTTATGACAAGCATTAGAAACGCGTAATTTTGTTGTCTGCACGCTTCCTTGAAGTTTCCATCATGCCATCTAATACTGGGACGGATGTAGTAACTCTGTTACAAAGACTTTGACAGAGCTATGTAACAGTCACACAAGTTTCTCTACTTTTACTATTTCATATCAATTCTACAGTGTATTCGCATAAAAGCTTCATTTTATGTAACTTTAGGTATTTCCAGCTAAATAAAGTCATTCCTTGGTGGAACGAGGTTTCCCGGAAGGTCGTTGGGAAGCGTTGGAAATACAAAATTTGAGTCATTGCAAATAAAAATATCCCAACATGAATAATTGCATTTGATTGTGAACTTGCAGGATGGTACAAAAATGTACATAGAATTAGAAGGAATGATATTATTTTTCGATATTCGATACCAATTTAGTACATGTCGAATTTTCTGAGAATAGCCTCTGAAGTGCTCTTCATTCTGAATGACTTTAACATAACGTAAATCGTAAGAGATAGACGAAATGTATAGATCTCACTACAGCACACTGTTTATGTGAAATGTGGTTTGTGCGGCTGATATAATGCTTGTTATTGGTTTGCATTTTAACATATACTTCTCTCAAATGGGAAATCGTTATTAGTTTTTGCTCTTCTGCTCATGCAGAGAGAATGGAATTTTAAGGCCATCACATAGCTACTGGCTCTTATCGCTTAAGCCTACTGAATTTCCTTATTTCCATTGTACGCGCGCACGTGTCTGTGAAAAAGCATAACTCAAGAACGAAAAGTGGGTTAAACACTTGGTATTTAAGTTGCGCATCTTGCATCCAAAACTACCCTTTACATGCAAAAAGTTTTCGAAAATTCTGAGTTTCTTAAAAATGGCTCTAAGAATTTTGATTTAAACACCATATGGTTAAGATGTTTGAATAGCAAATGAAATGTACATATCTTCCAGTTTATTCCAAAGAAATTTTGTATAATCTCGCATAACTGGTAAATGTTAGACGAAAACGTAAAAAATGTCTTTTTTAGCATAAGCCCTTTCTGAGATATCCGTTTTTATTGGTTCGTTCTAATCTTTATACACTACAGGAACTTAATGATAACATCATTCACGAAATCACAAGGATTCCTGGTGCTAAAGTTAGGCGAGTAAGCGATGCCTGTTTGAAAGCAGAACGTCAATATTTCTAACATCTACAACAAGGTAAGGGCCGCCTCCGTAGCGCAGCTGGCAGCACGCTTGCCTATAGCGCGGAGGACCCGGGTTCGATCCCCGGTACCAGCATGGGGATTTTATCCCCTCTGGGAGGTCTGGCACGGGGTGCACTCAGCCTCGTTAGGTCCCGGGGGGACCAATTGAGGAGCTACTTGATGGAGAAGTAGCGGCCCCAGGTCGAGAAGACCGCATAACTGGCCGGGAGGGCTCGGGGAGCTGACCACGTCCCACCCTCCAGTACTGCACCTCACCAATGACGCCTGTTGTGGGCAGAGGTGGGGGACGCAGCGGCTGGGCGGTAGGCCTTGGCCCTTCGTGGGCTGTCGCGCGGGGTTTACATTACAACAAGGTAAGGATTTTAGTGTGCCTCTGACGGCAAAATTTTACCGGTAACTCTTCATTCTCTCGCGCAGTGGAGAGAGGCCGCGGAATGGGTTACCATATGTATTAAGGAACCTATGCAATAAAGAGAATAACGATTACGGTGGAAGAGCTTCCGCTTACCCAAGGATGCCCTGGACTGGTAACTGCCGCTGTCCATCCAAATAACCCAAACCGCCAAATGTATCACAGACATTTGGCATTGCCTCACCTCACACCTAATCCTCTGGATTCCCGTTGCTCGACGGTCCCGCAAGCGGCCGGCCAAGCAAGCAGCGCAATGGTCCCTTGGATGGACAGACATAGAGGGTCGGACACATCGGACACCAGTGACAAGGCAACCCTACCAGCACCATCAGACTACAATGTCACAAAAGCTTGCAAACTAAGACATCACCTATTACATATTTCACACGGATAAATCCGTACTAAACGGATATGTACCGTGGCGATTCACCCTCCGCCTGGGCTAACCCAGGCGACCTGATCTTGCTCTTGGGACTTGAAATGATCAATAATGAAAACATTTTGTTAATTAGGAATTATTCTGCTACGTGTGCTCGATATTTCGATTGCTACTTTTTTAAAATTCTTAAAATGTAAGAGGACAATATATTTGTCATGTTGTCGAAGATTATTATCAGAGAGTAAAGTTTGAAATGTCCCCCCCCCCAACCCCCCCCCCCCCCGCTCAAACAACATATGTATTTTGTTTTTCCTGAACGATTCACCGAGCTATAATCTATCAAATCAAGAACTAATCAAAGAAGTTATAACTTTTATTGACAAATACCGCACACACGCGCGCGCGCGCACACACACCTCTGCTTTAAGGGAGGGAAAAATAAAATAATGCGTAGATTTCATTTTCCTTTATCTGTGATGCCTAATACTACATTTTGACTCCATTGCTGGAGGATGAAAACGAAACAAAGAAAGAAAATAAACATCTTGGTGAGCAATTTTTATTTAAAACACAATGAATTCTTTCATCGAAATTTTAAAGAAGCTTGAATGTCAGAAGTAATACGTTAATGCAATACCATTATATTGAAATGAAATGCGTTTGATCTTCAAATCTATTCTAGAAGTTGGTATAAACGCTTACAATAAAGATATCTTTCATTTGTTTGAGCCTGACAAGGACATACCTACTGCTAGTTCTAGAAGAGTTACGGACTGGAAACTTATATAATAAAGCATATAAGCAATTGCGCAAAGTACTCAATGTTTTTAAACAGCAATTTAATGTCAGCTCAGGAAGCAGCTTATTGTGTACTTTCTCTGCCTGTGCCAAAGAGCAGCAGGAAGGTCATCTACATACATACCAGTCCATCGCAAGAACGGGTGGTGATGTTGAAGAACAAGAGAATTTATGGTTATGTGATGAAGAGAACAACCAAAGATCCATGCTCAAAATGTTTAGCTCAAGAAGACGTATCGACATCTCACCTTATCCTCGAGTGCCCTCTTTACTGAACGAATGAAGGGACTTGAACCTCAAGAGTGACCTGTAGTTCATATTTAACACTGCAGAAGGATGCAGAAAAATTATTAAGTGTGCACAAGGAGGCCGTAAGCCGTCACCAAATTAGGACGCATAGTTTGCAGTGGATTCATTAGGGGCGTATCTAAATGGATATATTATACTTTTCCGACCGCGGTGCCACCGTCGTTTGTTCACTTTCACCCGGGTTGGGATCCCAGAGTGAGTTTAGCTGGCTTTGCTTCTTTCCACGTGTGTGTACAGGTCTTCAGTATGTTTCTGCCATAGCGTGTACTGGTCCGGCTTTAGAATTCCTTTATGGTGACTTTCCTGGTCGTTTTCATTCTGTTTATCTTAATTCATTGCAAGTTCGTGTCATTAGCAATATTTGTAAAGGATTTACTGAGCACGCGGAGGCACAGACCGGCAAAATCATTTTTCTAATTTTAAGTTGGTTGTAATTTGGTGTATGTCGTTAAGACATATTCTTGTACCCTTTATTGTGTTTTAATTTAATATCTGGAGTTTATTCAGGTTATTAATTCCAGAGTTTATTCATATTGTTAACCCTTGTGCCTTTTATTGTGTTTTACTTTAACGTATTGTGTTTATTCACGTTATCAATTTCAGATTTTATCGAAGTTGTTATACTTTTGTGGGTTTTAATGGGTTTTACTTTAATTTGTTGAGTTTATTCACGTTATCAGTTCAAGAGTTTATTCGAATTATTATACTCTTGTATAACAATTTATCAGATTCTACTTTAATTTGTTGAGTTTGTTCACGTTATCAGTTCAAGAATTTATTAGAATTGTTGTGCTCTTGTATAACAATTTATTGGGTTTTACTTTAATTTGTTAAGTTTATTCACGTTATCATATGTGCAAGAGTTTATTAGAATTCGTATACTCTTGTACGTTTTATTGGGACTTCCATTAATGTATTAATTTTGGTTTTGCTTAAATTTTCAATACGTGTAAATGTACAAAGCTTGGAAAAGTTATCAGGAACATCGTTACCATTTTAAAGTCATACTCTTATATAAGTCCGAGGTCACGCATATGTTATGATTTCTCTATCCGTCCAATGTTTCCTTCTCTCATTGTGTATGCTATGAATTGTAAGCAGAAACGTGATGTAAAAGAAAAGTCTTGTTTGTTACTAAAATGCTGATATAGTGCGCATTCACTATTCCCTTTTGTGTATGCTTAACTTTGTGGCCAAATTCGACCCAGTTTATTACTTGTTATTAGATAAAGGATGGCCTTAACGCTTATGCATTTTTAGTAAAGTTTTTCGGAGAGAATCTCCTACCTTGTGGCGAGTCTGCCCTGACCCCTTCTTTACGATCCTTACGTTTCCACGTTGGGCTCCTCCATTAGCAGATGTTCGTACGTAACAAAATTACGCGCAAACCACACCTAGTTGAAGGGTGCACAGTTAATGGAAATTCATAACTGTTCTCTTTTATGTACTGTTATTTTATTTGTTAAATTCAGATTTTCACACTGCTAGATTCTACCGTTACCAACGTTCAAATTTTTGCGTTTATGACCACACCTTCGCCGGCCTTACATTAAACTACAATGTAAACAAAGTGCAAAGTTGTATTCCTCCGCGGGCCCCTACGATTGGCAGACGTCTGGCGCGACTTATATACGTCATGCGAACTGTCATCATCACGTGAGTAGCTTCAGACTTTTGAATTCTGCATTGCATGGGAACGCCACTGCCATAGAAGGAAGAAAGGAGCAAATATATTCTACACTCTTACGTAAAATAAAGAATAACACACTATAAAATGTAACATATGCAGTGCACATTTATAATGACTAACCCCTACTCAAATAACACGTAGTTGGCAGTTATGATTTGGGAATTGTTTAAAGCAACGTTAAATACGTAAAATAAACTGTTGAATCACTTTGCTTACGAAGTCGGGAAGTAATCATTATCATACAAATATGAACACATTTTGAGTTAGCTGAAACTATAAAAAAGAGTAAAATAAAATAAAATAAGTAAATAGGCAGGCAGGCGGACGGGCGGGCAGGCAGGCGGGCGGGCGGGCGGGCAGGCAGGCGGGCGGGCGGGCGGGCGGGCGGGCGGGCGGGTGGGCGGGCGGGAGGGCGGGCGGGAGGGCGGGCGGGCGGGCAGGCAGCTAGCCAGCCAGACAGGCAGACAGATATCAGTTATATCAGTCAGATCCAGAATCTTTCAAGCCAGCCAGCCAGCCAGACAGGCAGACAGATATCAGTTATATCAGTCAGATCCAGAATCTTTCAAGCCAGCCAGCCAGCCAGACAGGCAGACAGATAACAGTTTTATCAGTCAGATGCAGAATCTTTCAAGCCAGCCAGCCAGCCAGACAGGCAGACAGATAACAGTTTTATCAGTCAGATCCAGAATCTTTCAAGCCAGCCAGCCAGCCAGACAGGCAGACAGATATCAGTTATATCAGTCAGATCCAGAATCTTTCAAGCCAGCCAGCCAGCCAGACAGGCAGACAGATATCAGTTATATCAGTCAGATCCAGAATCTTTCAAGCCAGCCAGCCAGCCAGACAGGCAGACAGATATCAGTTATATCAGTCAGATCCAGAATCTTTCAAGCTATTTCGATGTAGTTCGTTAACAGCCTGTATGTATAGTCAGATAAGAGAAAAACTAAAAGGATATATAAATGGAAACCTCTTGAATATAGGGTAGAACAAGACAGATCTAGAAATGGATGCGAAGAATGATGTAATCAGATATCTCAAAATTATACAAATAAAGATTGGAGTGAAATGTTCCTAGGACACATAAAGTGGAAGAGTATTGCATAGAAGGCCAAATCTTTCAGCCAATGAAGTTGTAGAACCTATAGAAGAAGAAACAGAAGCCATGTCAACATTCTGCAGTGCTAGCAGGTTATCCAGCAGTTTAATTTACGCATATCAGTACAAGTAAATATACAAGTTTTGAAATCCAAAATCCAAATGCTAAAATTATGTAAAGTCATTATAAACATAAATAATAGCCCCTAGCGCCACAGCCCTTCGCGGGCCAAGGCTTACCGCCCGGCCGCTGCGTCCCCCATCTCTGCCCATTACAGGTGTCATGATATAAACATAAATAATTGATATAATATGAAGCATGTAGTACCTACACATGTTAATTTATATTTTATTTTTCCAGTCAATCATAATATTCTACTTTGTTTGACAATGTTATTGCGGTCACTGGTGTCTGGGACCGCGGAGCAGCTCCTGAGGAAAGATCAGGATATGTGTTGCGACTTGAGGACATTGCTGTGCATCCCTCTAAGTACTGTCAGTAAATAAGCAGGCGTTATAGCGGGGATAAAGAACAGTGTTTCTCTGAAAAAAGGAGTGAACACTACAGATAATCACAAAAATTCCGTAGCAGTGTTATTTCTAGTTCTTCATTTAGTGCCACTTTGACATCTGGATCTTATTACGACATCTTGGCATTACACAGTAATGACGAATTACAGTATATTACAATAACACAAAATGCAACTGAGTGAAGTCGGTCTGGGTGGCTCAGTTCGTTAGACGCTGGCCTATTGATTCCAAGGTCACGGGTTCAAGTCCGGCCCAGAGCGATGGTTTTTAAGTGTGCTTCAAAACCAACTCCATGTCAGTAGATTTACTGGCATATAAAAGAACTCCTGCGGGACAAACTTCCGGCACATGGCGACGCTGATATGATCCTGGCAATTGACAGCGTCGTTAAACAACAAAATAACAACTGTGTGAAGAATTATATGTCACAAACAAAAGAGAATGCGTTTTTTATAATAGTAGTACAACACTGGAATAATATTAGTTTACAGATTCCATGACGAATATTACCTGGTGTAGAGTTGGTGGTTGCTGAGCACCTCAGACACGTGTAAGAATGTGGAGTACTTAGTGCATAAGGCAGGCAGTCAGTTGGACGTTGCAGGTTTCACAGTCTGTTGGTTGTTAGCGGGAAGGGAAGGAGGGAATGGGTTGATTTTGTGTGGCTCATTCTTAACCTGCTTATTAGGACTTGATGCTTCCGTGATAGTGATTTGGTATGGAAGGGGATAATGGAGCTCTTTCTTACTGAATGAGGTTTCTTTAGTGTAGATTTTTGCCAATTTTGTTTTCATGTTTCCAGAGTGATTTTGGAAAAGTTTCTTATTGCATCATTGTAGGGTATCAGAGGAGTGGAGTAAGCAGCTGTTATGGCAGTTCATCCGCTCTTTCGTTCTATATTATACATACAGATAATACGAGTATTACACACGGTGGCAGTGTTGGGACTGCGTTAATCATTACACAACTGGGAAGATGGGAGAAGAACTCACACATGAACAGAGGAGGAGGCCAATTTCCGGAGGAGAATGATGCTGACATTGGTGAATTTTGGATTTAAGGGCCTCATACCCTCCCAAAGTGTTGTCATATGAGTATTATTTTTTGAGGCTTTGAAGAAAATCTTGCAGATGGTTCTAGGGAGGGCATAGACTGCCACACATGTGTCACAAGGCATGCAGCACAAATTATTGAAAGCATATGCCTCTCAACCAGGTTGCAAATTATGCAATTATCTGGGGAAAAATAGAGTGCAAATCAATAGTGTGTCCGTCGTACATTCCAGAGCACACAAATGTCACGAGGGAAGGTACAAACCGAATCTGGGATGACCACGAAAGGAGATAAATTATAACCTAATGAAATTAACCATCGCGAAGAGCGTGTGCCTGGACTATGGCTATATGCTTAAAAAAACAGTGTCTGATTACGTCATGGGTGTACGCATAGATCATTTGGGGAAACTGAAACGGGAATGACTGAAACACACCAAGTGAGTCATACCTACATTCCATCCTCACTTGGAGATTTACCCTTATGTGAGTGATGCCAATGATCACCGAAGAAGGTATATTGAATAAATAAAGACTTGATGAATCACTACGAACAACTACCAACTTTTTAAGTATTTATAAGACCAAAAGAAAACAGGAGTGGATAGAGACTAAATTCCCACCAGGGCTTATACCCAGGTTAGGTTAAGTCCTAAAAATATTGTAAATAGTTAAGTTAATTAGGTGTGTTAACCACTGGACTATGAGGAGATCCACTCAGGAGTTTCACTATCACTTCACTACGGGACATGCTCTGCAATCATCTAGTACATCGATGGGGAGAAATGACTCAATGAGTCACTTCCCCTGCATAGCAGTTTTAACCTCTTCCATTACCTCACAGCGGTTAGGTCACGCCTCCCACTATTGTCTATCTACCTCAGAGAACAGGCCAGTCCTTCAGATGTTGTCAGGAAGTGGAGAGGGTAAATACTCGGCTGCATTCCTGTCAGCCCTCTTCCCCATGACTACTCAAGTATATTTGTGACTAAACGTGTACAGATAATAAAATGAGCGAGCGAATTGTGTTATCAATGTTGCTAACCAACATAAGGTACGATAGACTTCCAAAAATGTCGATTAATTTCATCACCCCCAATATTCAACATTGTTTCAGTTTATAAGGTATTTTATTTAATTATTTATCAACAGACCGTTCAATATGGTATAATAATTCTCTAAGTATAAAGGAATTACAGAAACAAAAATATGAGACTGCAATGCTTCGATATTACATTTGAGAGTATCTTGCTCAGAGGGGGGAGGGATTCAACGCCCTGCTCCCTTGCGTATGCTTCCTCATTATTTCTGACCTCTTGTCTGACTCTGTTCTCAACATCATCAGCCATGCTCTGGCAGAAAGATTTGCTTTCCGTCCGAGAAAACACCATTCTACAGAGCAACGACCTATGCAAAGTAGCGAATTCACCAAACATGCAACCCTTGAATGACGTAACATGCTGTTATGTCTCGAGTTGGAAAACTCTCAGCAGTTAAATCCACACATTCTGGTACTGTAAGCCTAAGGTTATCGACTGTTCGTCCCGTATTTTATTCTACTTTCTGTATTAGAATCAACTGTACCCTAATTTTTGACAGATCTGGAAAAAAAAAAAAAAAAAAAAAAAAAAAAGACTACTGATGAAGTAGGAGCATATAACTTTCGAGTAAAATATTTACACCCTAGTAAGTCACCACTGGGGTATGCTATCTCAAAATGAGTTTGAGAACGTCTCGTAGTTTATCGGGAAAATGTGAAGCAGTTAGAGAATTTAATGTTCTACCGGCATGTTGCCTTGGTAGCTCAGTTGTTCAGAGCAGCGGCACGATAAGCCGAAGATTCATAGTTCAAATTCCAGCTATGGCGTTGAGTGTTTCAGTTGGATTCTAGCTTTCCAATTAAACCCTACCCATAGTCTTGAGGAACAGCAATTAATAAGCCCATATGTACCAGTGGCGTAGCCTGACTATCAGACTCGGGTATTTAACCCAACGAATATTGTAAAATTCGTTAAAATATGACCCAACTTAAACAACAGTTTTCATCTTTTATCGTTGTGTGAAGGACATTTTCAATAATGCTGGGAACATGATTCAAAGGAGAACCTGTTTTTCTGCCAGAACTTACATCTGTAATCAAATAAACGTCTCTTCAACATCTCCGTCAACATTTATGTAACGAGCGGTAGAGACTTGTTCCTCTCTATTAATGTCTGGAGTTTCATCTATATTAATGAAAGAAAGGAGGCATCAGAAGTTTCTTTCTTAAATGCATGTGTCCTGACGGCGCTCACACTTGAAATTAAGTCATTCTCAATATCAGGTGAAGTTGCACGAAAAACAGTCGACTTTTCCTCTCTTACAGAGAGGCATCATATATTGCTAATTCACTTGAATATTCAATATAAATGCCTCTGTTTGAAGATCCTTCATTCTCACTGAGACCATGAAAAGCAAGTGCTTGTTTTCCTAGAAAACATACAGCCCCTACAAAATGAGGAAGTAAAGCTCTGTTCTTTTCCACTTAATTATTACGCTGTTCAACTGAGAGCTTATACTGATTATTCAATGAAAATACTGTTCCTCGATTTATGCAAACCATTTTAATTGTTTTTCGCATATTATGTTATTACAAAAACGGTAGTGTTTTTTTTTTTGGCTGCCTTATAAATATTATTTAAATCTTCATAACCGCTGGAGTTCCAAACTCACTTTTCTTTTGAAAACAGAAGATCAACAAAATAAGTTAAGTATTATGAAACAGCCAGGATTCGTTTTCATAAACTTTATTGTTGAAATGCCTTATACATTTTTAATGTTCGTCGCAAAACTGAGTGGAAAATCTGCTTTAATTAAATATTGCTTTTTGGAGGAATGTTAATGTTTGGAAGCTTCTTAAGTGGGGTTGGTCGATCACACAACAGTTTATTTCTATTTTCGTTGCTACAACGGCACGAAAACTAAGTTTTGTTTAGCTGTAGCTCTGAATCAAGTTGTGACGTCATGAATGTAACTGCCTGTGCGCATACCTTCGTCCCAGAATCCGCGCAAATCTTAACCTACATTTGCTTTAATGGTAAGTAACCAAGTGTCCACACCATGCTCGAATGTCCACAATTAAAGAGCACATGTACAAGAAACAAAACAAACCGTGAATTACTCTTTATTCACGACTATAAATGTAATAATGTTAGCGCGATTCTTTACATGAGATGTACAATGAGATATTACATCCGTTTCCTCCAGCTGACGACAGATACCGTTGATCCAAGCTTTGTTTCGAATCCTACTGCTGCAGAGTGGCACGAATTCAGATCATAATGTTTAGGAAAGCTTGAATTTTAATTATATTATAACGATTATATGCCACAAAACTATAATGAACACCAATTTTGCAATCTGTTTGAGGAAAACTCTAAGCTATGTAATACATCTCTCATATCCATTGGCGCTAGGCCCCTGATATATACAGTTATGTGATCAATCAGTTAATGAAAATCTGTGAGTGTTACATTCACATGACTTTCTCCACCCACTTTATTGGAAACAATTCTTACAAAAGCTGCTTCTGCCTACCATTTATCATTTCTCGGGCACAAATGACCTCGTTGTCGACGGGCCCTCACACACACTCACTCACTCAATCACTCAATCAATCACTCACTCACTCACTCACCCACCCACTCACTCACTCACTCACTCACTCACTCACCCACTCACTCACCCACCCACCCACTCACTCACTCACTCACTCACTCACTCAATCACTCAATCAATCACTCACTCACTCACCCACCCACTCACAAACCCACCCACCCACTCACTCACTCAATCACTCAATCAATCACTCACTCACTCACCCACCCACCCACTCACTCACTCACTCACTCACTCACTCACCCACCCACCCTCCCACTCACCCGCCCACCCACTCACTCACTCACTCACTCACTCACTCACCCACCCACCCACCCACCCACCCTCCCACTCACTCACCCACTCAATCACTCAATCACTCACTCACTCACCCACCCACCCACCCACCCTCACACACACTCACTCACTCAATCACTCAATCAATCACTCACTCACCCACCCACCCTCCAACTCACCCACCCACCCACTCACTCACTCACCCACTTACTCACCCACCCACTCACTCACTCACTCAATCAATCACCCACTCACCCACCCACCCACCCACTCACTCACTCACTCACTCACTCACCCACCCACCCACTCACCCACCCACCCACTCACTCACTCACTCACCCACCCACCCTCCCACTCACCCACCCACTCACTCACTCACCCACTTACCCACCCACTCACTCACTCACTCACCCACCCACCCTCCCACTCACCCACCCACCCTCCCACTCACTCACTCACCCACCCACCCACTCACTCACCCACTCACTCACTCACTCACCCACCCTCCCACTCACCCACCCACCCTCCCACTCACTCACTCACTCACCCACCCACCCTCCCACTCACCCACCCACCCTCCCACTCACTCACTCACCCACCCACTCACTCACCCACTCACTCACTCACCCACCCACCCTCCCACTCACCCACCCACCCACTCACTCACTCACTCACTCACTCACTCAATCAATCACTCACTCACCCACCCACTCACTCACTCACTCAATCAATCACTCACTCACCCACCCACTCACTCACTCAATCACTCAATCAATCACTCACTCACCCACTCACTCACTCACCCACCCACCCACCCACCCACCCTCCCACTCACCCACCCACCCACTCACTCACTCACTCACTCACCCACCCTCCCACTCACTCACTCACCCACCCACCCTCCCACTCACTCACTCACTCACCCACCCACTCACTCACCCACTCACTCACTCACCCACCCACCCTCCCACTCACCCACTCACTCACTCACTCACTCACCCACCCACCCTCCCACTCACCCACTCACTCACTCACTCACTCACTCAATCAATCAATCACTCATCCACCCACTCACTCACTCACTCAATCACTCAATCAATCACTCACTCACCCACCCACTCACTCACTCACCCACCCACCCACCCACCCTCCCACTCACCCACCCACCCACTCACTCACTCACTCACTCACCCACCAACCCACCCTCCCACTCACCCACCCACCCACTCACTCACTCACTCACTCACCCACTTACCCACCCACCCACTCACTCACTCACTCACTCAATCAATCACTCACTCACCCACCCACTCACTCACTCACCCACCCTCCCACTCACCCACCCACCCACTCACTCACTCACCCACTCACCCTCCCACTCACCCACCCACCCACCCACTCACTCACTCACCCACTTACCCACCCACCCACACACTCACTCACCCACCCACCCTCCCACTCACCCACCCACCCTCCCACTCACTCACTCACCCACCCACTCACTCACCCACTCACTCACTCACCCACCCACCCTCCCACTCACCCACCCACCCTCCCACTCACTCACTCACCCACCCACCCTCCCACTCACCCACCCACCCTCCCACTCACTCACTCACTCACCCACCCACTCACTCACCCACTCACTCACTCACTCACTCACCCACCCACCCTCCCACTCACCCACCCACCCACCCACTCACCCACCCACCCTCCCACTCACCCACCCACCCACCCACTCACTCACCCACCCACCCTCCCACTCACCCACCCACCCACTCACTCACTCACCCACTCACCCACCCACTCACTCACTCACCCACCCTCCCACTCACCCACCCACCCTCCCACTCACTCACTCACCCACCCACTCACTCACCCACTCACTCACTCACTCACCCACCCACCCTCCCACTCACCCACACACCCACCCACTCACTCACTCACCCACCCACCCTCCCACTCACCCACCCTCCCACTCACTCACCCACCCACTCACTCACCCACCCACCCTCCCACTCACCCACCCACTCACTCACTCACTCAATCACCCACCCACCCTCCAACTCACCCACCCACCCACCCTCCCACTCACCCACCCACCCACCCACCCACCCACTCACCCACCCACCCACTCACTCACCCACTCACTCAACCACTCACTCACTCACCCACTCACTCACTCAACCACCCTCCCATTCACCCACCCACTCACTCACTCACTCACTCACTCACCCACCCTCCCACTCACCCACCCACTCACTCACTCACTCACTCACCCACCCACCCTCCAACTCACCCACCCACCCACTCACTCACTCACTCACTCACTCAATCACCCACCCACCCACCCTCCCAGTCACCCACCCACCCACTCACTTACTCCATCTTTTTCTAAGCGAGGCATTTGTTACATTGAGCAGTTTCACTCATTCACTCTATCATTTCTCACTATGCATTTCGTTCTATGTAAGTACAGGAGGGACACAGTAAGCTGAGGCGATATTCAACTACTTAAAAAGCTGATCGTTATGTGATGACTTTGAAATACTACTCTTTACATGACCATGGCAAAAGAAAAAATTGATTAGGGACTTGGCACTTGTAAAACGTATGAAGTATTGAAAATTCAAGACAATAACAAAGAATATATCGGGAATGGTTAATGTCACAGAAATCAATTGCTATAAATTGTGTTTTTTCGAGATCTACATTTAGTTTAACTTATATTCCCATTCGACAGCCTACTCTAACCTTCGTTTTCTCGTGGTTTTCCCTGGTCGGTATGCGAGTGGTTTGTCATGTACCACGATTTCTTTTCCACAATTTCCTTCTCATCTTTCAGGTGTGTTTCTGGGTGGCGGTGCGAGACAGATGGCACGGATGCTTGTTTAAATGAATGTACTGCCCGTGGACACTAGCGGACTGCTTGGTCGACGGGCCGTTCACCCTCCTTTCAAGGTAGCTTCAGTACTGGGACGGGTCTTCGAGTCCCGAACTGATAGAACTTCCGTACGTCTTTGTGATCTGTGTGCCTGAGGCTTTTAGTCTCCTGTGGTTCCTTCCCTCTGTGGGGTGATAGTCACAATATATTTATGTAGGTCGTAGTATGTGTTGTACAACCTAAACCTATAGGCAGTGGCAGCTGAAGCATGAATGCACTGGTAGTGCCAGGTTTACTTCGCTGATGTTTTTTAAAGATGTTTAATTTACGTAGGGGATGTCCAACGGCTGTGAATGAAGGAAATGGCTGAAATGAGGCTAATTTATCGATTAAATATATACGACACCACCGCCACTAAAAGTAGTGACCTTCTTTCACTGCAGATGGACTGGCACAAAACGCTACATAAACAACGCGGAACTAATCACTCAAGAGTTTAGTGACTTTTTTCTCAAGTATTAATGTCAAGCTACCGTAAAATTTACAAATAGATTATGGAGCAACATATCAACAGAAGTTACTCGCGATTATCGTCACCAAACAAAGTGCAAGGAACGCAGAATAAAGCATTTTTGACTTCACATTCACAGAACCATTTATGTTTCGTGTAAATGTCTTATTTAGTTCCTACGGGTTAAAACCGTCACCTTTTCGCTCTATATATATATATTTATGTGTGGATCAGGAGCAGGTCTTGTGTATTTCAGTCTCACTTTGTCTTCTAACGATAATGTAGAAAATGGACTTTTTAGTAAAAGGTTTATTTACGAGTATTCGTGTTACTTAAAGAAAAGAACACATACTTGTGTATTTAACAGTTTTCCTAGCAGAAGCAGACTTCATCTTTAGTCGTCTGTTGTAGTAGTATTGGCAATGCAGATTACGTTATTATAAATCAGTGATTAATTTAATTTTAAGTACGAACAATAGGAAATGAATGATGAATGTGATATTGCAAAACCCAATTTTCCGCTAACTTTTACACTGCAACGTAGTGATAAGCGCCTCATCTCTGACGTCTCAATACCTTGTTTCAGGTTATGTATAAATTGGTACGTTTGATTGGCATGTGCTGCCAACGATAGCCGTGACAGAAACTAACTGGCACGGATTTTGCCCATCTCCTTGCCCCTCCACTTGCCGCTAGTGTCCCGAATGAATGTCCACAATGCTCTCCATCCGTGCCAAAAACGAGGTGGCACGAATCCATAGAATAGTAACATAATAGTGTTGCAAACTTAGAACTAGGAGTCCCTTCCGTGGCTTTTTGTTGTTAGGCAAGACATTTCATTGCACCTTGAAGAATATTAAGCTAACTACATTTAGAGGACACAAACAATTCAAAATCCGTATTTTCGCCCCCTTTTTAAAGAAGTGTCATGGTACGGAGGCACTATCCCCGGAGCCACCCCTGTTTATAGGTACTATAGGTATGAAATAGAGAAAGTAAAAAAGATTAGATATATCCTGGGGCTCGAACCACTCGCCTGCAACTGTATGAGCATACAAGGCCTCAACAGTGCGTGTTCGATCCAATTCTGTTCTGAATATGCCATATTATACCTCTTTTTAAAGCGTCCATTTGGTATTTTATCGTTGTAGATAACGCATGAATGGCTATTAATTTCTTTATATTACAGTCATATACACTATAGTACCACACAGTTGTCTCATGTTTTTGATACAGATACTAGCACAACCTGTTTTGGTTTAAACACGTAGAAGCTGTAGTAACAAGACGGCAAGCAGAGCAATATCTGCGTGATCGATCTGGAAAAGACATTTGACAGACTAGATAATAAGAAAACTTTTGGAGATTCTGAAGAAGATTGATGTGATTTGGAAAGAGAGAAGGCAGCTAAGTAATCTCTATATGAAACAGCTAATCAGGAAGGGGGAAGCTGAGGGAAGCAAATAGGGAATACCCCTTATCACTCTCCCTGTTCCAAGTCCACTCGTAGAATTTGAAGTGAGGGATGTGTTTTCGTACCTTCAGTTAGAATAACAGCTACTTTTGGTGAATTGCTGAATAATTAAGAAGTAGTAAATGGGTAGAAGTGTGTATCATTTATGAGATGGTAAAGGCGTTAAAACAGACGTAAGAAATTTTTTGTTGATTTCAAATTAAAATTCATTTAATACAGGCAAACATTGTTCAAAGTTGGTAACCCGTTTCTGTGATCAAATTGTCATGATTATAGCTTTGTGTGCATAATAGTTGTATAGATATTTCAGTCATAAGTAATCCTAACCAGGGAATGGTAGCTTAAAAATTGTTTTAATCAAAAATAAAATCTATTGGTAGGTCTAGGAATCGAACGTTGGATTGTGACAATGGCAGCCAGATGTACCGACTACCATGCATGGCCGCAAGCATTTGATTAACACGCACAATATTTTCCGGGATGGTTATCGTAAGAGGTCTATACGGACCAAAATTCGTACCTACGCTCGGCTAGGCTCGATCTGAACCGAGCCCGAGAATAGGAATATTACTGGCCCGAACATGTTGTCTAATTTGGATGTAAATACAATCATTTTGCACTTACATATTGACTATTGTTTATTTATTTAGTTAACTAATTATTATTACTATTATTATTACTGCTATTATTATTTTTTATAATAGTAATAATAACAATAATAATAGTAATAATATAATAACTAAATTACACTATCGGGCCGGGCCGGGCGCGGGCCCGGGCACTATAACCTATTCTCGGGCACGGGTCGGGGAGAATCTAAGAATTTCGACTCGTGCAGGCCTCTAATATGCAGTGCCTACGGAACCACCTCAACGAAGACTACAGCTTGTCGCTGGGATCCTCCTATACATCTACTGGTCCAAAGAACGCGCCTATGCTACGGGTGCTAACTCTAGGCAGCACAAGCTGTTGGTCAGAGAAAAACACCATTCGACAGTCGCAGATGGAGTGGACCCAGGAAACAAAAACATTCAAGAACAAGTCCATTCTAAGCTGCTGATTCCTGACATCGTCTCCTGGATATCTCTCAGGCATGGAGATGTCGGATATTATGTGACCCAGTTTTTGACCGGCCACGGTCGTTTTAAATCTTATCTGCACCTCATGGGACTGGTTGACACAGACCTCTGCTCGACCGATACTCCGGAGCATACGATCTTACATTGTTCCCATTCGATTGCCATACGCCATCGGTGCTACGCCCGCCTTGGTCAGATTGTCACTTTGAATAACGTCCTACCGCTTATGCTGGAGCCTCAGGAAAATTGGTGCTCTATTGACCAAATGATTACTTCCATTCTCCAGGTGAAGGAGCAGGACGAACGAGGAGAGTAACCCCGGCGCGGGTTATGCTGTATAGAACGCAGTAGCTTCGCTGGTACATGTTCTTGGTGCATTCGTACGTTGACCATCTTCAGCCCTTCTTCCTGCAGTAACACCGTTTGGAGGTTCCAGGAAGAATCTCACACGGCTTGCAGGGGTTTTTTAGTTGGTGCGAATCCAACTCCCCGGTGGGTGTCTTTGTAAGATCTTTCCCATGACATAAAAAAGAACTACACTCTGCCCAGAATGTTCCAGGATGCGGAATTTACAGCAGCCGCATTTCTGTTATTCGCAGTGATCAAAGCGAGCATTTATTTTTTACTATAAATATATTACTATTACCATAGTTACTGCTATGGATGTGTACATGAATAGAATATAGAATATTTATTTTTTCTATCAGAATAACTGTATTAGAATAGTTTACGGTGAGCATTTTACCCACAACATATTAGACTACACATAAATTAATTAAAAACCTAAAAAAATGCATTTCTTGTTCTTTTGCTATGTTAATGGAATATAAACCCTGAAAAATTTAAGTGTCATTCACCAACAGTTTTTCCTTCCAATACTTAATTTTGCTTTCAAAACTGAACTTTTAATTGCTTGATTCGTATTTCCTTCAAATGATATTTTTCATGAATGGTAGCTGAGTTTACAAGACCTCGAGTTTACAAGGCGGCATGTACCGAATGACTGGCTGTGGAAGGTTTTGGAAACAAACGGTAGTTGGATGGTGTAACCATCGACTCTTCTGGGACCTCATTCTCCAGTGTTACCTCCACTGGTGGTACTTCATAGATGGATGACGAGTTTGATGTCGATGGCTCGGATCGGATGCCTCACCACAGCTGAAGTGTTGCTGCTACCAGTAGGTACTGTCTACAACATCCAACACTATCTCACAGCATAAGACATCATAATCGTTTTTAATTTGCTGTGGTTTTATAGAGGAAACTGCTATTTCTAAAAATCTTGGATCCTACATCTTATCTATTGGTGGTGTCTTCCCTCAGCCTGTCTTGTATATGTCTACTTTCTGCTTTACAATATCTTTCCTTTCTCTCTGTTTCAAATTTACATAGTTTATGCTTAGCTTTATGGAGCTCTCTTGGTAATGCCTGGAAAGAAAAGAAGTAATGTAGGTTCTTACTAACTTGATTCACATTTAATAATTAACTAGGAAGCAGTGTTATAAAATCCTTCTCTTAACATTGCTCGTCATTTATTTATTATTGTATTCGTATTTGTTTAAAAAATGTAACTCGTTTTAACCACGTTAGTCAAGGCAATTAAAACTGCAATTAAGAATGTGCCTAAGCTAATTCGGGTCGAAGGTTAGGGGCGCTAGAGTTTTATGTAAGTATTTCGTTCCCTAAGTTATTGCTTTTTGCCAAATCAGTCAGAAAGTATGCATTTTAATTTGCCGAAAGTTTACAAATTTCATGACTCGCGCAGTTTGAATAAATAGCGATTTATTTGGTTATTAGAATTCACTTGGTTCAATATTGAAATGCATGCCTAAACCCAACCATACTTCCTGCTTGTCCTTTAAAGAACACGAATCAGTTTGTTTATTTTCCAACTTGTTGGAATGTGAGACAGCTAGTTCCAACATGTTATCTGTCTCAGATTGAGAAAAATTCGGAGCATTCGTTTAGTTCTCTATTTTTGTTCACTGCTGAAGGAATGTCGAATCGCACACCATTTCAGAACAGAACAAAATCAGTTGGATGAATTCCTTTAAGTAAGTATCGTAGACTTATGATAGGCAACCTAGTGTACGGTTCAGCTAATGGCGATTTGATTATCGAGAATTAACTATGATGCATCGCATTTACAATTTAACCGCGGTAAAGTAGTCAACCTTCAGTGACCCTCAGTCAAAAAGGATTTGATCAAGAATGGTGCACATGAAAATAAATAAATATTTTGTTTTGTTAACGACACTGTCAATTACCATGAACATATGAGCGCAGGCGTTGTGGCGGGATTTCGTTCCGCAACAGTTCTTTTACATGCCAGTGAAGCTACTGACACAGGGCTGTTGCTTTTAAGCACACTTAAGAACAATGGGTCTGACCCGGGTTTGAACCCACGGATCATAGACAAGCGCTTAACCAATTGAGCCAACAAGACCGACATGGTGCACATGGTCATTAAGGGTGAAGAGATAAGCAGCATTTCAGCTGCCGCCATTTACGGTGAAGCAGTGATAATGGGATTTGTGAATTCCGTGAAAGTTGTGATTTGTAGGAATATTGACAGTATGTAAATTCCTAGTCTTTGATATGTCAGTTCATACAAACACAAACTGTTCCCTCTAGCTTAGCTTAAACGTAGGAATGAGCAACCTTAATATAGGCTGGAGTGATGGAATGATGATATAATCTTTGTTCATTGTTTCTAATTATGACATTGACAAAGAGCTAAGCATAACGTTCTTAATCAAATGTTCTTAATGCAATCAAATCTTGTAATGTACCCATATCGCTCTAGAGAAATGATTCTGTCTTCGTCTTCTTCGGGCCCTAATGACCTAGTTGTCGACGGAGCCATAAACACTACTCACTCACTCACTCACTCACTCACTCACTCACTCACTCACTCACTCACTCACTCACTCACTCACTCACTCACTCACTCACTCACTCACTCACTCACTCACTCACTCACTCACTCACTCACTCACTCACTCACTCACTCACTCACTCACTCACTCACTCACTCACTCACTCACTCACTCACTCACTCACTCACTCACTCACTCACTCACTCACTCACTCACTCACTCACTCACTCACTCACTCACTCACTCACTCACTCACTCACTCACTCACTCACTCACTCACTCACTCCATCTTTTTCTAAGCAAGGTATTTGTTACATTGAGCAGTTTTACGAAAGTGTATGTGTCCTCCATAAATCCTCTAAAACTGTGATGATACAAATTAGCATTTAGGTCTGCATGGAAAGTTTCGCAGCCAGTCTGTAGAAAAAGATCACATCTTTTGTGGAAAAATATAGGGTATACCCTGAGAGGGAACTATGTGATATCTATTGCGCCTACCAGTCCAGGAGTAAGGAATGAAGTGAAAGAATCACAGGAGACTACTTCGCAGGCAGACATGTCATGGAGATGCGCGGAAGTCCCTGAGAGTTTCTGGCTAAAGATCCGTCCCACTACTGGACCTGCTAAGAGGAGGGTGATGAACGACTCGTCTGAATAGGCATCCCTTTAGTGTATACGGGGAGTCTTTCCTTGGAGCAAGCATCCATGAAATCTCCATACACCTTCGGCACCTGCGGCACCTCCACGCACCACGAAACGCACACGAAACACACGTGTAACATGGGAAGGAAACGAATGAAAGAATCACGATGGGAAGAATATGGTGGTAGAGACAAACCATCTCTGCATTCCCTTACCGACCATTGAGAACCACGAAAGACCCCAGGTCAGTGCAGGCTGTCAATGGGAATCGAACTCCGGACCTACCGAATCCGAGTCTCAAATGTTACTTGGCGCTTGGCTGATCAGATGGGGCCCCTTCCTGGAGGTGGCTGGTTTCATTCCGGCACTTAAATATAGCTAAGGCAAAATCGCTGACGTCAGTATTGGTGTCATTCTGGAATCGTTACGGACCCCGCTAGCGCGCATCGTCGTCCTTCGGGTTTTCCCTTTATCCCTACTTCATAGGGGTCACGTTGGAAACGCAAAGGCATAAGTGGGGAGCTGTGTTCCGAGCATTGGAGACCCCTCCATCTGGCTAATCCTCACCCTAATCACAAAACGCATCTTATCTTGAGGTATCGCAAACATCAAGTTATATCTCTCTGTCACGGTAGGGATTGGGGCACGTCAGCCGATGCCTTATTGTGGGTCACACTCCGGGAAGAAGGGTGATATAAAAGTATCCTACAGTCGGCCGGAGCGCATCACAGGCGGAACTACAACTACGGTGTGTCCCTAATAGGTCCCTGCAGGCAGTTCTTCAGCCCTATTTGATAAAGCAGTTAATATATTTGACTCAAATCAGTATAGCAGAAAGATCTTTAAGACAAACTGAACAAGAAAGAAATCTAAGAAATTTTTATACACCTCCAGCGACTGTTGTAGCACCATCCCGTCGATCGTTAAGATTGTCAAACCAACTCTAAGCAGAAAGAAGAACGAGGCCAAAACGACAGCCTGATGAGACTTGGACAGCCTACCAGAGACGAATAGCAGCGACTAGGGAACAATAAACTGCATGAATACCATGAGATCACATATAACTTTACAATATCACCAATTTTCCTTATTGTTATTTAGTTTAATTTAGGTTAGTAACTTCTGCACATTCTATTGTGAACAAATTGTAATAAATAAGTTTAAATAAATCAAAATATCCGCACACTACGTCCAGATATAAGAAATTAGGTATCTGGACATAGCTGGCAGATATTATTTTATTTTATTTTATTTTTAGTTAATATACCAGCATTATAGGATTTCACATTTTGATAATAAATAACTAAAAAATAAGAAACTAATCCTAACCCGTCTCAACCTAATAAAATTCTGATTAAATTAGGAATAATAATTAAAAATTCGATTGATATTATAGTCTATTTAGAAAAAATCTGTCATGTAATGGGTAGTCCACGTAGAATCTTAATTACATGAGTTCCAAGTCTCCGCAGAGAGCCCGCCACCAGTCAGCCAGATCCGCCTGGAAGGCGGCCGGCCGATCACAGCACCTTCCCTCAGCCGAACACCGCATTTCCAACCGCGAATAGAGAGAATGAAATGAAGGGGAGTGAAACGGGGGCATGTAAGGTAAATATCCTTACCAGCATTCGTCTTAGTGACCTGGGAAGACCCCCGAAAAAACCAAGGTGAGGAAGGTCGGCCGTGGGATTCGAACCAGCGACCTCACAAATGTGGGCCACAGATGTTATCACCTGAGCCATCCTACTCGGTAACACAAGTCATGTTTCCGTGGTGATAAATATGTGTACGAGGGCGATGACTGTTGACTGTGATCATCTTGCATCGACTTCAACCTCTAAATTTGTTACTGTTAAGGGCGAAATAGAAAGTGGTCACTGCACTTCTTTGGATTGCCATTTCTTGACCAAGACGTTACTGAAAACTAACTTTACATACCCGGTTTAAACGTTTTGACTATGCTTTTATGCCTAGCTGTTTGGAAATGCTATTTTAAGCAAAGAAATCATTTTAGCCACACCAACGTGTTGCTCAGATTGCTTCACCAAACTAAAAACTTGTAGGAACTAACTTATGTTATGTTTTCGACTTTATAGGGATTCACATATTCCCACTCCTTACGAATTTTCTACCTACTATGATTTTGTAGGAATTCGCAGCGACACGGCGGAAATATATCTTTAGAACAAACTCAATAAATTAAGTTCTTTGGAAGAAACCTTTTGTAGTTACTGTGTACACCCATGGAAAAAAATGAGTCATATCTGGAACGCCAAACACGTCTTAAGTTCTACACGTTTATACCATCTGCGATACAGTTGTATAGCGGCAGCAACAAGTTGTCACAAGTTCAAAATCTTAATATTATGTAGGTACTAACCGTATGATCAATCAAGGCACTGTGCCGTGTAACACTGAGACGAATTTGGCGTTCCAGATATGACTTTTTAAGGGGGTACCTACGTGGTAGACAAAGTAAAAATTCGATCAATTGCTCTCACGTGACTTTTTCCACTCACTCTTGTACAAACTATTCTTACAAATGTTTATTCTTCCTATCTTTTGTATTTCATGTTAATCAATATAAACATTTATAGAAATATTTTTATTGCTTATTTCCTTGTACAGCCATGGAAAAATGCGCGCATTAGGATAGCGGAATATTTCTAAGTCCCATGTTGGTTTGCAGCACGGTTTACACAAGTCGATATTGCCAATATGCAGCTGAGTTTTTTTGTCTCTGTTCTATGTGTTATCGTCTGTCGGACACTCAAATAGGCTGTGTGTTGACTCAACACATTTATATTTGTATTTGCGAGTATGTCTAGCCGGACGCTATGTAATGCATTTTAAATTCCGCTCTATTTGCATGACCAGGAAGAAAAAATCGAACGATTGGAATTGAGAAAAGTAGCAATAACATGGAATATCTCGGAAATGGTTAGCTAAAAAAAGATACCTGTTTGACATAAATTATGTGCTTCAACAACACACACACACACACACACACACACACACACACACACACACACACACACACACACACACACACACACACACACACACACACATCTGTAGTAAGACTCTATCTCTTACAGCTCACGCGCCTTCCAAAGTCACTCAGAATGAATATGACCAAGCGACCGACCGGGATGACTCAGGCGGTAGCGTCTGTGGCCCGCATTCCTGTGACCGACCTCCCTGACCATGGGTATTTGGGAGGGATAATTACATCCCCCGAATTTCCTGTCCCTCCATTTCTCTTCACCCTTCATCCGATTGGTCCTTTCAGAGTTAATCCGCGTCGATAGGCGGGAAATTTGCACTCTTATCTTCGTCCCCCGGGGGTGCGGTCTCCGGCTTCAAGCCCCGCGGAGGGCGTATCTGGCTCCTGTGGATGGAGCTGCCGGTTGAACTAGCGCCACTGAACAGATTCAAACCATGAATTGCAGGGGCCCTGCCCTGTACTATGCCGGGGTTCCTGGATCAACCACCCTGTCTTCTTCCGCCTCACCCCTTCCTTCCAGGGTGCACCCTGGACAAAAGGCCGCGTGGCCGCTGTGCCGAAATCCCCGTCCAATCACAGTACCTTACCTTGTTTTTTCCGAGGTTTTTCCCTTATCCTGAAAGATGAATGTCTGACAATTCTGAGTCTTATGGTCCTCTGGCCCATTTGAGCGTCATTTCATTCACTTCAGTCATCGCCCGATATGACCTAAATGTGTTTGGCATAAGTTGTGTGGTTTAACGAGATCTATATATTTTGTGTAGAAGATTTTGTCTCTCTTATGATTTACCTACCAATGATTCAAAATTCATCCAGAATGAAGAGGACTCCACAGGCTATTTCCAGAAAATTAAAGATATACATTTAATTTGTCACGCAAATATCTTAAACATGTGGTATTTGAATCAAAATCGTTAAGAGTTATTTTTGACGAAATACGAGAAAATAATGAAGTTTTATCACAAGTGCACAGTTTTCTTCTCGTCTGCGTTCTTCTCCCAGTCTGCAGTCTTTCGTGCTATCACAACTCAAAACGTTTACTTCTCGTAATCTTGACTCAGTTCCTTCAGGTCTTTCTTCACTTTCTTTGTCTCATATGCACTAACTACGACGTTGCACATACTCGATGAAATTCTTCTTTCTAACGACTGACGTTTCTTTTACGACACAAACACACACAGCTGTCTCGCACTCTCTGCCGCAGTACCGGCTCAGTCTGTACTGCAACTCTCCCCTAATTAACTCTGCTGTTCCCTCACCTCCTTATATAAAGGGGATGACGTCACACGGACCTTTCTCGATCTCCAAAAATGTGCCGCCGAAGACGCAACCAGATCTTTCTCGAAGGCTCCGGAGAAAACTCCTTTTGTGCAGCCGCTTCGATTGTTGTTTGTCACGTACACACAAACAGACGCGCGAGGCAGCTTGGCCTTGAACGCTTTTGCCCACTCGCCGGTCCGGAATGTGGTGTGAAGTAGCTTGACCCCCACCCGTCTGAGACGGTACTTTGAGACCGGAAAGCCTCAAATGGTACATTTGGTTCATTAAGTGACAAATATAATGGGTGTGATTGGGTATAATTAAGTAAAATATAAATATTGGTTTCTATGCATGTGTGTAATTGTATTTTTAATTTTAATTGTATTAATAAATCTTGAGAGTAGAAAATGTAAAAGTTCATGTAAAAACACTGTCCGGGGCCTGAAGTTAAAAAGCTAGAAACTTGCACGTTTTAGGGAAACAAGGCAGTTAGGCTCTCTCTCCACCGGCGAATCTATTGTCATATCTGGAAGAGTGTTTCTCTTTTGTCCCATTGTCCGTTAACATACCGTAACCGAAAGAGTGAGCCGGAACATCTCACTGGATATAACTCCGGGAATTCCCTGATACAAGATGATAGCTTTAAGGAGGGGGTGGAGAAGCCCAAATGAAAATCCGCGATTTAAGTACATAATGTTAAGACGCGTAAAATCGTCTAGAAAGCCCACCAATCAAAATGAAATAAATTGCAGAGGCCAGTGTGCTTAAAGTACGGGAGATCGGAGAACTCAGGACAGTCTGGGACGCATATTTTTGGTGTGCCCAGTGTAAGCGAGCGCGCGCGCGCGCGCGTGTGTGTGTGTATGTGTGTGTGAGTGTGTGCGTGCGTGTGTGTACGTGTGATGGGACATATTGTTGGTATGCCCAGGAGTGAATGCGTAATCGCCAGTCTTCTTGCAGTCTCCAAACAGTTCTCAGCATTCCAGCATTCGAGAACAGGTCGTACAGGTTTTCCTGTACGGTATGTTTATTTGCACAGCACCTAGCCGCTTATTGCGACTTTATCTGTGCAGTAAAGAAGGTGTTCTAAATGTTTTCAAGCTTTTGTGTCTGTGGGCAATGGTTTCTTCCTGCATACCTAAGTTTGGATGCAGGAAGGGGGCAGGGATAGGTGTTGGGCTAAGTATGTGTTAGATGATGGGAGTGGCATTACCATTATCCAAGGGCGTCCTTGGGAAGGCGGTAACTTTCCTTCTACGAGGTGCTCTGTGGTCGTATTGACCTAGTGCCCGTACCAGCTGACTGGTGTGGGAATCCAGCAGGTAAACGCCGTAGTCTTCCTTTACCAAAGGATAGGGTCCATCCTACGAACGAGCCAATGGTGACATCGAGGAGAAGAGCAACGACCACTTCCGTGAGGTACAAACCAGGTACCGCCTCACCGCCTTTGTTGTGTCCCGAGCCCGACGTCCATGTATTATTGGAAATTTGAATATAACATACTAAATACCTCGCTTATTATTAAGTTTGTGTGAAAAATATCACATAGCGAAATTTGTCATTTAGTTTTGCTTTTTAGAAAATGTCGTTAAGATGATAGATAAAGAAGTAATACCAAGTTTTTGTTGTTTTATTATTCGTGTACATAACGATTAAACGTTTTACTTAGGTTTTAAATTTTATTACTACCCCAGAAAAAATAGTTTCATTATCTATTTTCAAAGCCCTGTACAGTGTGTAAACTGCACAAATAGAAGGCCTGAGGAGGGTGGATGGGTAGATAGAAAGTGGAAAGGTAGAGGGAGAATGAAGAAGGAATTGAGAGTAATAGGGGACAGTGTACAGGGAAAGACGGAAATGGAAGTAGGTAGATTAAGGAAAAGGAAAAAGAAGAGAAAGGAACGTGGAGAAAAAAAAAAGTTGGAGGGAGAGACAACACGAAATTAAGAGGGGAGGGGGGATGAAAAGGGTATCCGCACTGACCAGAGTTGCGGGTTCTGCTAGTACAGGATAATTATAAACATGGTATGTACATGCTATAGACGGGGATGTTATTCCACAGTTGCAAGCCTTCATTAGCAACTTTTGTAGGGGTTCGAACACAGGAGCATTAGAGCCATACACTGAAGGGAAAGAGAACATGGCGTGTATGTCACATTTTATGTTAATCTTCTTTGTTCTAAATATATAGGGAGTGTTTTAAGGACGTTAACATAATACTGGCCGCGCGTTGGAAGCCATACGGTAAAGCCAATTAAAATAATGTTGTAGTGTGAGTCACTCACTGTGTGTACAATGTTAACGCTTCTTGTGGACAAAGGCAGAAGCAGTGGAGGGGTGGGTGACAAAAGAGAGAGTCAAGTCAATCCGTCTGAAGAGGATTTGTTGTAAGGGAACGGGTTTGTGTGCTTTACACAGCTCTTTTACTCCAGCTTACCATATACCTACATCATCAACAAAATAGGCGTGCTTTGGTACTGCGTATTGGAACAATGAACATTTTAGTCTTGTTTGTAGAAGGCTTGAAATAACATCTTATTGCTGTGAACCCATACTCTTTCGAGAGGTCTATAACAAATTCACCCATACTGTCTCATTATTTCCCTAACGTATGCCATGAAAATAAGAATATCGCCGCGCTCATTACGTTAAACATCTTACTTTAAACCCTGCTTAACTTCGCGTCTAGGTTACCGTGGTTGAATCTGCGCTAGCCGGCGTTGCATTGGTGTCATTCTGGAATCGTTAGGGACCTCATCCTTGCTAGTGCACATCGTCGTCCGGATCTGGTCACCTTTAGGGTTTCCTCTTCCTCACTGGAGGCCCTCCGTCTGACTTCTCCTAATCCCTAACTCCTAAGGTGAATCTGTGCAATGGCTTTGTGAAAATCTAAAATTCAACAATTTTCTCTTGATTAACTTGACGTTTTTACCAGAATAAAACAAATGGAAAATTACACATTTTAATAAGTCCTGTCAAACTACTTTTGAGATATTAATCTTTTTTCTGTAATTAATTACTTCTGGTATGATAATACAAATTACTACTTGTACTGTACCACTCCATTTACTATATGTTTAGGCACTATATTTTTGTTTTAGACTAATTCGAATTAATGTTGTCAGGCTTGAACAATTCAGTGCTACCACTGGGACTTGAAGTATGGATCTACCGTGAGCTACCATGACGAGATACCGGTAAGAGTACTTCATGGTATGATATGTCTAATAAGATTCAATGCCCATACGTAGTGCCACGGTAGTTCAACCGGTAAGAGCATCATGGTGAGCCGAATATCCATGGTTGGATTCCGGCCGTGGCACTAACTTTGTCTTGTCTGATACAGTTTCCCAACTTAGTGCCTACACTCGACAACTGTTAAAGAATAATTTAAAAAATGACACTAAAGCATTGCTTAATTTTAATAAGTGCACACAACGGAATTTTTTTCTGAAAATATTATTGAGTTATTCAATTTTATGAATATGCGTTGTAGAAAATGTTTGCGAATAACCCAGTTATTGATTGATTTTTACTAAATGCGTAATAATTATAACTGATTTATATCTAAATTGGTTCTAAAATTTCTGTCAGGTAAATTAAAACCTTTCTGTCTGTCTATCTGTCTGTCTGTCTGTCTGTCTATCTGTCTGTCTGTCACGGTGGGGATTCCGGTACGTCAGCCGATGGCTTATTGTGCGTCAGACCCCGGGAGGAAGGTTGATATGAAAGTACCCTACATGCGGCCAGAACGCATTGCAGGCAGTGTCCTATGGTGGGTACCTAACAGATGCAGGCAGTTCTTCAACCCGACGAAGTTCCAGGACGCTACAGTTTTACACATTTTAGTTCTAACGCTATATAATTAGGTAAATCCTTTTAATTTCCAGTCACTTTTAAAGGCCACTGCGTTAAGGTTTTAAAGATAAAGATAGCCAGTAGTTTCCCTTTGAAGCGAAAAGGCTTCCTATCTGCCGGTAGGCTGAGTTCGGCGCTATTTATACTGTGAGCTAACCCTATAAGCTTGCTTCTATGGAACTACGATTACATTAATGTCTATTCCTTATTATATAATGCTTGTCTTTGGTTAGGTCTATATTATTTTATCCATAACTATTCACTTCTGTCAACTTCAACGTTTGCACTTTGTTATAATCTTTGTACACTTCACTGGCTTTGAACTTACAAAACTACTCCCTCCAGTTTGAACACTCTTTTAGCCTACGTCTGGTGATTTGTATTTTCATTTTTCTCTGTCTCTTATGGTCCTGGTTCACTGGACACTAGCTACCCTTTGGAGGTCTTGTGACCGTTTGTGCCCCTGGGCGTCCTCTGCTCCTTTTTCCCAATCCGCGGGTACCATACTGTTGCGGCGTAAGCCCATCTGACCTGGTTCATCCTGGCTAAGTGTCCTGCGCCATTTTGTCTGTCTTATTCTGCTTGCCGTATCTGCCATTCCGCTCTTCCTCGTTCCTTACCTTGTCGCTGATTTTGATGCACTCTTCTCTCCATTTTACGTTGGCACACTTGGATTTTGTTCGTTTGTCCCTTTGTTAGTGCCCATGTCTGGCTTCCGTAAATATGAACTGTAATGATGCAGGTCCTTAGTACTTCAAATCTTAATTTGGTGTTGAGAGGTTTTTCCAGATGTATACATTTCAGGTTCCAAAATTTGCCCCAGTCAAGTTTTATTCTTCTTTGAATCTCTCTTTCTCCATTCCCTGACATACTGGTCGTTTGTCCTAAGTGTATTAAGTTTGTCCTAAGATCGTTTGTCACTGTGTGTATTGGTGTTCCCTCCAACTGGATTGCTGTCTCTGTATGATTTTTCATGATTTTGGTCTTGGACGGGTTCATTGCTAGGCCTGCTTCTTTGCTCTTTGCGTTCAGTTCATTCAGCATTTTTCGAGTTCCTCTGGCGACTATATCGCCAGCGAATCTGAGGTTGGATAGTCTTCTGCCATTGATATTTACGCCGTAGCGCTTCCTGTTCCAGTCTAGTTCTCTGAATGTCGTCTCGATGACGCTCGTAAAGAGTTTCTTGCCCTGAAGACCTCCCTTTCCACCTCTGTTTACACTTTTGCGCCGTTGTTTTACTTTCTTAAAAATCTGCAAAAATGTTCGTCAGGTGCGTACAAATTATACGTATCATAAATATCAGTATCCAAGAATACTTCTATATACGAGGGTCGTTTTAAAAGTTCCTGGCCTGACTGAAGTAATTACATTGTGAAGATGGACAAATTATTGTGATAGTTGTAAAGTATCGCCCTTTAAACCAGCGCTGGGCAACGGAACACGCACTCTCTGAGCACAGCATGCTCAGGCTTTGAACTAATAACTGTTATGTTTAGCAAGTAAAAAATGACAGTCACTCAAGCTATTGCGCGAGTTGTCCAGGTGTGCTTCAGATTGTGCGCATGAACCTAGGCACATTTTGCAATGACTAATGATCATGCAATCAAACTAATGTTAACATTTTCTACAAAATGGATAAAACTGAAGCTGCGATGAAGTACTTCGTTTTAAAGGGTTTGACCCCAAATGAAGTACAAAAGCAGTTAGAATCAACATTAAAGGATTTTCCCCGTTTCTTTCGACAGTTAAAGAGTTGGCTACTGATTTAAGTGTGGTCACACATTGGCTGACATTACAAAGACCTCAATAGCCTGTTCAGGAGATTTTACAGAACGTTATGGGTATAAGAAAGCTTTCCGCTCAACGGGTGGCCAATTTGTTAACAGTGGACAAAAATGCATTCCAATGAACATCTCTCAAGAGTATTTGGACCTATTTAAACACATTCTAATGCACTTCTCCAACGTTTCACAATAGATGAAACATAGATTCATCATTACATGGCAGAGACGAAGAGATAGTCAAAGCAGTGGGTGACGTATTTTCTTTTTTTTCTTTTTTTCATAAAACGTCATAGGTACGGTTTTCTGGAATTATCATGATGTGGTGCTCATAGACTACCTCCAGAAGAGCAGGATCAAATCGGGGAGCATTACACTTCACTACTGCGCCAATTGAAGGATGCTGATTTAGACTACGTCCACACCTGCGAAAAAGAAGGTTCTCTTCTATCACGAATTATTGCAAATTTGTAGCAACAGTTCGATGCAGAGCTACCATATCCACGGTATTCGCCGGATTTGGCTTCCAGTGATTAGTTTTGTTACCAAACTTGAAGAAATGGCTGTATGGTCGAATAATCACATTAAATAATACGGTTGAAGCTGATACAGACATTTACTTTGCACAAATGGAAATATTTTATTTTATTTGAGGTATTAAAATGTTGGAAAGTCGTTGAAGTAAATTTAGTGGCTTACCAGGTGACGATGCTAATAAAAAAATCTATTAGTTTTGTTGGTCAGACCAAGGACCTATAGAACGCCCATCATACTTTTATTTTTTCAAAATGCTATTCGTGAATTTTAATACAATAAATGACCAAAATTGTTTAAAGCAGATTTGCTGCTTGCTATAAACAAATTCATGCCGGATTCCGCTACTGTTTCTTTTTAGAAAACGAAATTTCAAAGAATTTAAACTTTATTCGGATGCATTTGGCTAGGTTTCGGTTATGGAAGATGTCATTTAATTTTGATATATTAGTTCAATAATTCAAACCGTTAATTCGATTCAGTACCGTAGATGACAATAAGTAACATGTTGGAATACACACTTTCAGAATAAGCAAAAGGCTTGTCATCCTTTCCAGTAGTACGTCGTAAATACAACTGGTTAGAATCCTCATTTAAAATCCACAGGCTTGAATGCTGCATTTTTAAATATATGGCTGGGTATCTTCCAGCAATTTGAGAAGGAGACAGTGGTACAGGAAACGTTGCAAACACATCTTGTTACTTCATGGAAAAACAGGTTCCAAAACCTCTATATTCTCTGGGAGACATTAATTTATGTATAGTAGGGGAGTATGTGTATACTGAACACATTAGGTTTTTATGAGGGCTTCGTTGCGATAAATTACAGCAAATAAACAACCTCTCGTTTATATTTTTGATCTCACCTCGCTCAGTCAAATTACATTGGCACAAATTAAATGTTACGATAGAGTTAGGGCATAAGGCTTACAGATGTTGCAGATAACCTGTTTGTATTGACTTGTGGATAAAGGGTAAACATAAATGAAACTAAAACGACCACCTGCAAAGAACGAACCTTGGAAGGCACCCAAAGTAAATAACTACAACTAAGTGGAAAATTTTATATTGGCAGAGTTCGGAAGCAGTGTGACTAATCTTGGAACAGGCTTAACGAAACACATTTCAAGAACATGAGAAAAATGATTACATATCTGCAGTGTCTCTTATTCAAATTATATTCCCATATGTGTCATTGTATTAAATCGGTAGTTAAACATGTGGCATAAGAGGGCATTAACAAGCAACATTTTGTTACTTGCTTTTTCATTTTTCACAAATTAATCAGCCAACTACTAGAAACTCTTAAACCATAAACAAGAAATACCTAGATCAATTAGGCTACGCCGTGGCCGGGCGGTGAGACCATTCGCCCCTCACCAAAGCGGCCCGGTTTCGATCCCAGGCGATCGCATGTTGGATTTGTGGTGAACAAAGCGGCGCAGAGGCGGGTTTCTCCCTCCATATCATTCCACCGGTGCTCCATCTGCATCCCATGTATCATCAGCGTCACCGCCTGCGGTGCCGCATGTAATAAAAGCGGGTGTTAAACACTACAAAAAGAAACCTACATTAATTCACATAATATATTTAAACATCTGATGTAGTACTCTCACACAACTTTCTCTACTCATCATTTCACGGGCGGACTTTATACACTACATTACTGATGTAAAGATAATTATTCTATTCAACTTAATATAGCTAAATGTTTGCCTAGAAATTATTACAAATTAGGTTATGTGGACTACATTTACTTCACAGTTACTAAATGACAATCAGTCTTTACAAGCAGATATTTGTTTGACATGAGCTCCGATACGAAATTATTAATTTATAAGATTGATAAGTGCATAAAGAAATTGTAGGAAGATAAATAATAGCCAACAAATACATTTCATATATATTTCATATATCTATGCATAATGAACGAAGGATGATTTCTAGTTGTGTTAAGGGATAAGAACTCCTAAGCCCGGAAGGTTAAGTATTGAGGAAAAGAAATTAGCAATAAGTCAGAGTAATTAAGGCAATTAGGCTTTTCAAAGAAATCAGTCACAAAGAATTCGGGTAATTAGAATCCATGTATGCAGTTCTGAAAATCAGAAAGGAAAATCATTCTTAGGATTTTTAGAATTTAGCAAGTCACAGAGCAAAAACTAGTGTTTCAGATGTGAATGTTAAGATTTGGAAACAAAAATAGGAACTTTCATGGGGATCATGAAGTCTTATTCAACTGTTTTACTCTGCTCGATCATCAACAGTTGTAGCGCTAAAGACTGTGCTCGGGTTATACATACGGCGATCACTGCAAGAGGATTCTCCGTTTAGCGTTTCAGCGAGTCACAGCAACTTAAGCTTACTATTACGGAAACAGTTATTTTAAACCATAAAATTATCGATACGTCAGAAGCTAGGAGATACAGGTAATACTTCAATTTCTAATGCTAACATTCAGAAACAGTCTAATTCTACGCCCTCAAAAAGTGGTAACTCGCTCCAAAGACTTCATTTATTAGCCTCTATTAAAATGATCAGCCAAAGTATATTGTGTTGTCTCTTACCACACCCACCCACGCATACCAGAGAAAAAGTTCCCATAGTTTGTCACAGTAGCAGACGGCAGGCAGATTCCCTGAAGACGCAAATATTGGAGATGGTACGCAAAGTATCACATACTGAAAGAGACGTTTCAGCGCATTTGGGAGAAAATCGCACGCTTTTGCAGTCTAAAACATAGGGAAACTTAAACATAAAACAAAGAATATATACTTTTTTCGAAATTGCTACAAAATGTGCTAATGCTACAAGAATGTTACTTTACTTAAATTGTATATTTCAGTGAGCTCTGTAGTTTTCTATCTTTAAATGATTTCCCATTTTTACAAAATTATAAATATTCTATCAGAATGAAGATGACATAATAGGTTGTTTTCGGGAAATTCAAGATATACATGCTCTTTGTCATGTCAATGTCTCAAATTTCTGAACTTTTAATGAAAAATATAACCGTTCTTAAGAAAATAATTTTTTTTTTCATGTAAAATGTAGCCTTGGGTCGTGGAAATTTCGTGAACAAATTTGCCATGCGTGCTTGAAAGAATACACTTAAATATGAAGTGTGTTATAGTAATATTAGAACTGTGTTTTTGAGTTACCTGTTCACTGAACACACACACACACACACACACACACACACACACACACACACACACACACACACACACACACACACACACACACACACACACACGCACACACACACACATACATGCACACACAAGCACGTGCGCGCGCGCACACACACCACCTATAAACACGCACAAATGTTTTGCTATAAAATGTCGATAGGATGAACTTTTAGGAAGTTAAAATGTTTTCTTCGTTATTCGAGTACGTAAACCGGATGCCACAAGAAATCGCATTTCAAGCATAAGGAAGAAGCACAAGTTTGTTTATTGTAAAGCACATTATTGATGTTTCAATTTTTATTAACACGTCAGAAGAAAACACTTTCACTATCGGTTTTCAAATCATCATATAATGTACAGGTTGTATGAAAGAGGAAGCCGTT
>JAUKNM010000165.1:0-50000 GCA_030765045.1 Tenodera sinensis
TCTCTCTCTTTCTCTCTTGCTCTCTCTCTTTCTTTCTCTCTTTCTCTCTTTTCTTTCTCTCTTTCTTTTCTTTCTCTCTTTCTTTCTTTCTTTCTCTCTTTCTTTCTCTATTTCTCTCTTTCTCCCTTGCTCTCTTTCTCTCTTTCTCTCCTCTTTCTCTCTTTCTTTCTCTCTTTCTTTCTCTCTTTCTCTCTCTCTTTCTCTCTTTCTTTCTCTTTCTTTCTCTTTCTTTCTCTCTTTCTTTCTCTCTTTCTTCTCTTCTCTTTCTTTCTCTCTTTCTTTCTTTCTTCTTTCTTCTTTCTCTCTTTCTTTCTCTCTTTCTTTCTTTCTCTCTTTCTCTCCTTCTCTCTTTCCTTCTCTCTTTCCTTCTTCTTTCCTTCTTTCTTTCCTTCTTTCCTTCTTTCTTTCCTTCTTCTTTCTTTCCTTCTTTCTTCCTCTTTCTTTATTCTTCTCTTTCTCTTCTTTCTTTCTTTCTTTCTTTCTTTCTTTCTTTCTTTCTTTCTTTCTTCTTTCTCTTTCTTTCTTTTCTTCTCTTTTCTCTCTTTCTCTCTTTCTCTCTTTCTCTCTCTCTCTTTTCTCTCTCTCTCTTTCTCTCTCTCTTTCTCTCTTTCTCTCTTTCTCTCTCTCTTTCTTTCTCTCTTTCTCTCTTTCTTTCTCTCTTTCTTTCTTTCTTTCTTTCTTTCTTTCTTTCTTTCTTTCTTTCTTTCTCTCTTTCTTCTTTCTCTCTTTCTTTCTCTATTTCTCTCTTTCTCTCTTGCTCTCTTTCTCTCTTTCTCCTCTTTCTCTCTTTCTCTCTCTCTTTTTCTCTTTCTTTCTCTCTTCTCTCCTCTTTCTTCTCTCTTCTCTCTCTCTCTTTCTCTCTCTTTCTTTCTCTTTCCTTTCTTCTCTTCTTTCCTCTTTCTTTCTCTCTTTCTTTCTTTCTCTCTCTTCTTTCTCTCTTTCTTTCTCTCTTTCTTTCTTTCTTTCTCTCTTTCTTCTCTCTTTCTTTCCTTCTCTCTTTCCTTCTCTCTTTCCTTCTTTCTTTCCTTCTTTCTTTCTTCTTTCCTTCTTTCTTTCCTTCCTTCTTTCTTTCCTTCTTTCTTTCTTTCTTTCTTTCTTTCTTTCTTTCTTTCTTTCTTTCTTTCTTTCTTTCTTTCTTTCTTTCTTTCTTTCTTTCTTTCTACAAGCAATGGAATTTTGAGCTACTATCATAAAATTATTGTACCTATGTAATAAATTCCAGTATTTAACATTAGTTCACTCACCTAAAGAACCAGTTCTCCCCCAGCCACTTGATGTAGCTAAAAATCCTGCGTAATTTTCATGTTCCAGTTCTCGGATGGGTAATCTAATTGGCTTGATGGTAGCTGTAACAAAATAAAATAGTTTAGTAGTGTTTATTTAGAAAAAGCTACTAGGAGAATGACTTGAAACTGAAAATGCAATATCTCAAAATCAAGCAGTCGTGAGTGAAATAAGATGAAAAATGAAGTGATGGTAATGTTGCTCTATACGGGCTTATTGATGTACAATCTCTGATGTGCCTGAACCAAACCATGCCAACTTAACAGGAAGAAATACACCACATTCTCCGTAATGGACAAAGAGGTTGGAAATTACGAAACATAGAGGAGCACGGGTAATGGACGGGAGCGCAATCTAAAACTGAAACAACAGAACGGAAACGCGAACTAAATAGTGGAGTAAACTATTTTTTTTTGTTCCATTTATATGTCTTTAACATCTAGGTAATATCGGCGGCTTTACCTTTGTAACATTGCTCATCGGCAATAGTGTTCATTTGTTTACTGTTTGTGTTAATCTTTGGGTTGTCTTTATATTGACACACACATTCACACTCTCATTCGTACTTCCAGACTCAACAGGAGGAGGGAATAATCCTAACTACAGAAAAGCTCCACCATACAGCCGGGAATCGAACCCGGGATCCTTTCTTACAGAAGGCGGGTACTCTACCTATTTAGCTAGCCAATAGTCGAGCAATGTTAGCAAAGAGGAACGGAAGTAAAACTGACATGCAATTACAGAGAGAATGTAAATAAAGACGAAAGGGGGGAGTAACATTTGGAGAAAGTGTTGCGAAGTGACGATTTCCTTTTTCCTCGTTCCCTTTAACCGGTAATTGTTCATAAAGATCCGCATTTCAAATAACGTTGCAATCACCAGTAACTTGCGACAATAATTTCGGGTAAACTCCGATTTTAAAGCATTCC
Organism: Tenodera sinensis; assembly: GCA_030765045.1. Lineage (NCBI taxonomy): Eukaryota > Metazoa > Arthropoda > Insecta > Mantodea > Mantidae > Tenodera > Tenodera sinensis. Next base: position 2,214 of record JAUKNM010000165.1, read on the forward strand.
GTTTGTAAATTACCTGCCAGGCGTAGGTAACTCTTATAAAATTTTGTATTCATTTCATAAAAGTACACAATGAAATGAGTTCTTATAAAACATTTCTAAAGCATGTACTGCTTGCCCTTTTGGAAGAAGTGCCGCTTGATGTTTGCGCTCAACTGCATTTCCAACACAACGGGGCTCTTGCGCATTATCCTTTAAACGTTGTACAGGAGCATCTAGAGACTTCCCCAACCGTAGGATTGGAAGAGATAGTCCTAGCGTGCCTGCCAGCCCACTCGCCGGATCTCGACCCCATGGATTTCTTTTTCTGCGTTCATATTCAAACTATGGTGTATTCATCACTAATTGATTCTGAAGAAACGCTGGTTGCCCACATTATTGCATTTAGTGATGCACCAGGAATGCTCAACAGGGTTCCAAATCATTTCTGCGTAGATGTCACCTATGCATTGATATTAGAGATTGCCATTTTGAGTAGTTCGCTTGAAACCTGCGCCTACTCATAATTTGTTTCCTTACCTTTGTTCTGCTTGGATCTACCTATGGTTATGCAATGTTAATATAAATTCAAACTATGTTTATAATAATAATTCAGTCACATGTTGCTCTTTCAAGTGCCTATCAATTATTCACCTGTTTGTAAGCTGTTAGTTAACCATGAACCATCTCATTAAGTACGTATGAAGTTTTCAGTGTGTATCTACAATTTAGGTTATGAAAGAGTAAATAAGAGTAAAAACGAATTTGAAATAAAGAGCTTAAACATTGGTTAAATGAAAAATTACACGGCACAAATGTTTCCTTCAAATTAAATTCAGCATGTACTGAGGAAAGAAAGAAGGAAGGAAGGAAGGGAGTGAGGAAGGGAGGAAGGAAGGGAGAGAGTGAGGAAGGGAGGAAGGAAGGGAGAGAGGACGGAAGGAAGGGAGCGAGGGAGAAAGGGAGGGAGGAAGAGAGGAAGGAAGAGAGGGAGGAAGAGAGGGAGGAAGAGAGGGAGGAAGAGAGGGAGGAAGAGAGGGAGAAAGGGAGGGAGGGAGGAAGAGAGGGAGGAAGAGAGGAAGGAAGAGAGGGAGGAAGAGAGGGAGGAAGAGAGGAAGGAAGAGAGGGAGGAAGAGAGGGAGGAAGAGAGGGAGGAAGCGATGGAGAAAGGGAGGGAGGAAGAGAGGGAGGAAGAGAGGAAGGAAGAGAGGGAGGAAGAGAGGGAGGAAGAGAGGAAGGAAGAGAGGGAAGAAGAGAGGGAGGAAGAGAGGGAGGAAGCGATTGAGAAAGGGAGGGAGGAAGAGAGGGAGGAAGAGAGGGAGGAAGCGATGGAGGGAGGAAGAGAGGGAGGAAGAGAGGAAGGAAGAGAGGGAGGAAGAGAGGAAGGAAGAGAGGGAGGAAGAGAGAGAGGAAGAGATGGAGAAAGGGAGGGAGGAAGAGAGGGAGGAAGAGAGGAAGGAAGAGAGGGAGGAAGAGAGGGAGGAAGAGAGGGAGGAAGCGATGGAGAAAGGGAGGGAGAAAGAGAGGGAGGAAGAGAGGAAGGAAGAGAGGAAGGAAGAGAGGGAGGAAGAGAGGAAGGAAGAGAGGGAGGAAGCGATGGAATGAATACCACCGCCAGGGTTGCCAGGTCTACTGATTTTGCAGGAGATCTGATTTTTTGCAAATCTACTGATCTACTGCTAAAAACTGAATACGCTTCAAAATCTCCTGCTTTTTACACATTTTCCATTTTTAAACACTATTTTCCTTAATATCCTATAATTCGCTCTTCCGAAAAAAGATTTTCAGGCAAGGCAAGGCGTGGATAAAAACAAAAGACTAATATAATCACCTGTATACATGAACAGTGTACCACATCTGTTGTTTCTGCATTGCGCACTACCCTTGACTGCTACATTTAACATGAACATTTGAATTCCACTGAAATAGATAAAGTTGAATACAGAAATCCAAAAGTATTTCCTCCTGTGGAAAACATGTATTTTGGTGCCAAAGTTCAAATATCTCTGACAAAATCATCCCTGCTCGACGAATACGTACACGTTTTCAAATTACTTTGTGTTGATTTTTATGTTGAGTCACTACGCGACATACTAAGTCGTTTTTCATTAAGTGATCCACTTCTTACAATGTTGGGAGTGTTAGAACCAGCTAAAATCCAAACATTTCAGTCAACTGCACCACTTGCTTCTCGGTTTCCTAATTTGGTGAAAGCAGAAGAAATCCAACAAATAGTTACACAATGGAGGCTATTGCGCAATACTGACATTACATGTGGTAGTAACTCTACAGCGCAAGAATTTTGGAGCCATTATTATTATTATTATTATTATTATTATTATTATTATTATTATTATTATTATTATTATTATTATTATTATTATTATTATTATTATTATTATTATTATTATTATTATTATTATTATTATTATTATTATTATTATTATTATTATTATTATTATTATTATTATTAGTAGTAGTAGTAGTAGTAGTAGTAGTAGTAGTAGTAGTAGTAGTAGTAGTAGTAGTATCATTATTATTACTATTACTATTAATGTTACTGTTACTGTTTTCTATTGCTTTTTTCAAATCAAACCTTCTGCGTTTACTTTGGCAGACGTAGCAACACTGACCACCGCACGAATTTTACTGGTAATAGACGGTTCATACACAATCAATTTGAGACAGGAAACCTGTGGTCTAGCATTATAACTTACAGAATTGTGCCTTAAAATTGTTCCAGCGTATGCACGCTACTGATCATGTCCACTGTAGCTGTAACGTATGATGAGAAAATAAGCGAACGGCTTTCGTAGTCTGTGTATTTAGCGTGATGGGTATATTACCAGGACGACGAAGGTACACATGGATTAAAAGCTCGGGTTTTAATCCTCGTAGTCGCGTTTTTTATGTTCATTTTTCTTTTTCTCATAAGTACATGCTGCATTTATTTAATTCGATTTATAGGAAACATACGTATCATGTTGTAATTTTGCATTTGACCAATGTTTAAGCCAGGGGAAGACAACTTCGGGCCGTGTGACGTATTTAAACGAAGAGCCAGCTTGTACGTTCGTGTGACGTCAGCCGAGAGCAGTGTATTGCTATGCTGCTTAGATCAGCGGCGCATGTGTTCAGTTCTCCGTGTTTCACACAAGTTTGAGACCAGGCTTCAAGATCTAGAAACATTGTTAACTACATTTCAGATCCTTGCGACCCCGTATTCATTGGATGTTAACAATGTTTCTAGCAGGTTGCAAATTGAATTGATAAATTTACAGTGCGACGATTTGCTGAAGGGCAAATACAAACACAAGGAAGACTTGGCTAATTGTTATAAGAATGTTCCTCAAATCAGATTTCTGAGGTTATATGTACGGGTATTATGAATGTTTGGCTCCACGTATGTGTGCGAACAATTATTTTCGGTTATGAACCTTTCTAAGTTAAAATCCCGAAGCATATTGTCAGATCACAATCTAACATGCAGTCTTCGGTTACAAATGTGCCGCACATTACGCCCTAACATGGACAAACTAGTTAAAGAAAAGCGAAACGACAAATGTCGGAAAATATCCACCTAATTGTTCTGTATAGCTCTCGTCTAGCTCAGGCAAAATAGTTATAATTCCTGTTCTATTTGCGTTATAACATGACCGTTCACATAAACTAGAATTCATATATATATATGGCATAAAGCCGAAATGCAATTATTTATAATCTGTGACTATTCCGTAATTGAAACAGTCAGCATTAAGATTACGATGTTCCGTATGTCATTTCCTTTTGCCCGCTGTGACGTCACACGTTCAACCTGCTTGCTCTGGGAGCATGTGTGCTCAGTGGGCTGACGTCACAGCAGCGTTACTTGTCTTCCCCTGGTTTAAGCTTTTTATTTCAAATTCATTTAACTATTATTTACTCTTTGTCGACCTAAATAGTAGGTACGTACTAAAACAGATAGTTTCAGCTTAACTAACAGCTTACAAACAAGTAAATAATTGATAAAAACTTGGAAGAGCTACACATGACTGAATTATTATAAACATAAGTCGAACTGATATTAACATTTCAATACAATAGGTAGATACAAGCAGAACAAATGCAAGGAAACAAATTATGAGTAGGCAACATCGACGCAGAAATGACTCGTGAACCCTGTTGAGCATTTCTAGTGCATTGCGAATGTCATCACTGGCTGCAATAATGCGGGCAACCAGCACCTTTTCAGAATCAATGATGAATACACCATAATCTGAAGATGACCCCGGAAAATGAAATCCATGGAGTTGTGATTCGGCGAACGAGTGGCCAGGGCACGGTGGGACTGTCCCCTCTGATGCAACGTTTGGGTGAGACTATAAAAACAAGGCCTCTACATTATAATTCTAGTGGCTACACTGTGACTTTAGAATTACGAGTCACTTATTGGGTTGGTATTGCACTGTGTTCGTAACTTTATAGCCTATAGAAAGTTGCTACCTAATGTGATGGAAGAATATTTCTTCCTATTTAAGAGTATCATCTAAAAGTCAAGTATGGTATCAAGGAGGATGACATTATGGGGCAGCTTAACCTTGGTCCTGTGTTTTCACATTTTTTATCCGTAGCATTGACGCCAAGTACCTATACTTATGTAGCACATATATTACAGTTAATGCATACAATAAAAGCTGCGGCTCTTTCTAAATTTGTTAAGTACATTTTCATAAAATTGGAGACAATTGGGTTAGAAGCTGCAGGCACTATCTCAAATAATACCAATAAAACAATTCAGATTAGTACTTAATTAGTTTTATTAAATGAATTTTGACAAATCAAAGGCAATCGGCTTTGAAGTTTTGGGCACACATAAAAAGTGATGCCATATAAGAAATTTGTTTCCAGTTGCAGGGCTCATCCAGAATTATTGAATGTGATCACTCAGAACATTTTTGCACGGGATTGGCAACTATATTCCTGTTTGACGTAGTAACATATCGATTTATGTACTGATGAACTGACTGAACCAAAAATAACAGAGAACTCACTTATATACCCTCTGAGTTGAAATAATCCGGAGAGTTTGAATATAGTCCGAAAACATATGTACTTATCTTATAAAAGATTGCAGATTGGTTAACCTTGAACTTGATACAAAAACGGACATTTTTCATCTTTAGACTCAAAATGTCTAGTAAAATTCGTGCGGTGGTCAGTGTTGCTACGTCTGCCAAAGTAAACGCAGAAGGTTTGATTTGAAAAAAGCAATAGAAAACAGTAACAGTAACATTAATAGTAATAATAATAGTAATAATAATGATACTACTACTACTACTATTACTACTACTACTACTACTACTACTACTACTACTACTACTACTACTACTACTACTACTACTACTACTACTACTACTACTACTACTACTACTACTACTACTACTACTACTACTACTACTACTAATGATGATGATGATGATGATGATGATGATGATGATGATAATAATAATAATAATAATAATAATAATAATAATAATAATAATAATAATAATAATAATAATAATAATAATAATAATAATAATAATAATAATAATAATAATAATAATAATAATAATAATAATAATAATAATAATAATAATAATAATAATAATAATAATAATAATAATAATAATAATAATAATAATAATAATAATAATAATAATAATAATAATAATAATAATAATAATAATAATAATAATAATAATAATAATAATAATAATAATAATAATAATAATAATAATAATAATAATAATAATAATAATAATAATAATAATAATAATAATAATAATAATAATAATAATAATAATAATAATAAACCTGGTTGTGAGAAAACCTGCTAATCACATTGGCGCAACAGACGTGGCAACGCCGCGCTGATTCTCCGTAAGAGCCATTGTGCCTTCAGAACGTGAAAACTCCGATAGACTTAGATACTCCCGTATGATTATAGCATAATGCGCAGAAGATCCGTCATGTTGGAAATGCAGTTGAACGCAAACATCAAGCGGTGCCTCTTCCAAAAGGGCTGGCAGTACAACGTTCAGAAATGTTTTATAAGCGCTGCCCCCCAGTCGAGGAGGAAGAAGGTATGGCCCGATGACGTGGTCAGAAACAATACCATCTCATATGTTCACCATAAACTCTTCTGTACTGTGTCATGGGGGTTTTCGTATGCCCACATGTGACTGTTCTTGTAGTGTAGAATCGGCCCATCCCTGGTATACGTGCCTTCATCGGTGAACAACACCACTGAAAACAGTACCTGTGGTTGTCTTAAGGCCCATTTGCACAACTTCAAGCGTAAATCACAATCCTCCGGGGAAGGCTTGCACCTTTTACAGATGGAAGGGACAGGGCAGCTCCACGTGCAAGACTTGCCACACACTTGTGTGGTTGACGCCCATTGTACTTTCTTTCACAAAAGTAAATACCCACCTTCAGCTAAACCTGCGCGAAGGGTAACCTAATTCTCAGGCGTGCTTGCATAGATGGTATGAGAATTAAATTAGTCATGTTCTTCCCTTGCTGTTCAAAGGACGTGGCAGCCATGTTATCTCTTAGCCCACTCATCTCACAGTTTTAAAAAGCAATATTTCAGCAATCCTTCTACATTAACGGGAAAACATAGCAAATTTAACTTCAGCGCATAGCCCAAGTCACAATCCCAGCATACGCTACTGACGTGTAAATACGTGAATTTCAGCAAAAAATAACAAATTTACAGGAAGTAAACATAATAAGAGAAACTAGAAATATAGGATAGGGTGAAACAGGGAGAACTGATATAGAGTAAACCAATTGGGAACCTAGAAAGTTAAGAACAAGATCAAGTATTTTACAGAGAAAGAGAGAACAACATAGAACAACAATCAGGACAAGGGCGACAGTACATGAACAAGAAAATTGAGAAGGAACAGAGAGAATGGGTAAACAAGTGGGAAGTAAAGTAGAAAAGAAAAGAAATAAAGAAATACCTAAAAACGTATTATAAATAAATATAAATAATACATCAAGTGAAGCAACAAAAGGAGGCGCAGAAGAAAACCTTAAAGAATAGAAAGGAAGAAATCAGAACAAAAGGAATATCATGATCAGTAATGGCAAAAGGATGGGAGAGAGAAAGAATAGCTGAGAAAATAAAGGAAAGAAAGAAGAAGTCAAAGAATAGTAAGAAAGAATCGTTAAGGAAACTTAAAGGAATGAAGCATGCATAAGAAGCTAAACAGGAGAAAGTTTACCCATTTGGTGAAAGATATGATTTGTAGGAGCTGACCTGTAAATTTGACATCACGGGGAAGTTTGATGAGAGCGATGTCATTCCTGGAGCGCCGATATAGTGGATGAACTATTGCCTCTCTGGATTTGAGGACCACCGAGCCTGGTTCTGGACGGAACTGATTTGTTGCACCAAGGATTACATCATAATCTCGTCTTCCTCTGTAACAAATGAATGCCACGCACCAATCAAATGTAGGAAGTCAAAGGGTGTACAACTCGTACAACAAGCGTAGTACATAGAGGAAACCACCTTTACCAGGAAACACAAAATGTTACAAGATGTATTCCCTCAGATCCTAAATCATATCTATATAGAGCGCTTATTTTGCAATTATTTTGTACAGTAATCTCACTGAATAAATCGAGTTTGTCGAGAGATTGAAGAGTGTGTAGTGAACGTAGCATACCGAATGGAAATTAACACTTAGATTTCATTATCGCTTTATTAAAAAGTAGCTATCTAAAAATTTAACGTAGCGAAAATAATGACTAAAATTCTAAGCAGAATTCCACCATATTGAAAATGTAAAACAGCGGATATACCTGTAAAACGCTGCGATAACCTTATCGATTTATTTTGATCATTGATAAAGCTGGCCATATGCAGTACACTACCCATGGATACGGCACAAATAAGGTCATTTTGAAATGTGGATATGTTATAACTGATTTGATGGATATGATTTGCTAGAGACAAAGACTATGGAGGAAGTTTTAAATGTTATTCCTCCGTGAAAACAGCATTATAATTTGGTACGATAGGCAACTTGGTTGCAAGTCAACTTTTTTGTGTTTTATTCAGGTTTTCTTAGTCGAAATTATTATGACATACTTTAAGGGGAACTATCAATATAAGAGATTTCGTTATACATTTAACTTAAGGCACAATAATTGAAAGTCCACGAGAACGAAAAATGCCATGCTATTTGACTTGAAATGATTCAAACTATATTCAAGTGACGTCACTATATATAAAATTGGTAGAACCAGCAATACTGCTCGCATTACTGGAAGTCTCCCCCCCCCCCCCCAAACACACTCTCTGTCTCTCTGCAATGTATAAACTGTGATGTTATTAAAATAAATACGAATTTCTGGGTGTTACTGAAAATTGAAACATGAGTAAATATGTTTAATATTACATATACTCGTAGTTGTGCCTGTTTCTTATGCCTATTGTTGTTTCGTTCTTTTCTCTTTAATATAGAACCTCTTGTTTATAAAGTCCCCTCAAATTAAGAGGTGAAATATTTATGTTTTATGGTATATTTGGACATCTTCCTGTAGATCTATGATGATAAACTAACATATAAGTGATAAACTTCTATTTAGGTGTATCTTTATTGGCATCAGACATTTCTCGGATGCCCTCCCAATATCACAACCGTAAAAAGTATATATGAACTTGAGTCTGAAAATTATTTATTGCTGAGTTACAAGACAGAATTGAAATTTACAAAAATTGCTCGAAGTGACTTCCCCCTGCATCGATGCAAGTCCTAACCCTACGTTCCATGACATCGCGAATCTGTTGCAAATTCCTGAGTGTTTCAAATGCAAGGTGGATACGCCCTCTCAGTGTCAATATCCGGTATAGGAGTTGCATAAACCAGAGACTTGAAATGCCTCCAGACAAAGAAATCTGTTGAATGTAAATCAAGCGATCGAACAGGCTATGCAATGAATCCCCCCTCAACCAATTATCTATACGAGAATTTATCATTCGCGAAATTATATACTACCCGACTGAAATGGGCTGGCGCACGATCATCTAAAAACCCATACGTTGGATGGCGTCAGATGCACACCAATTAAATGATGCAACTCCTTTCTGAGAAACTGCACTCAGGCACGGAGGACAGAAATAGGGACAAATAAAGTGATCATGAATGATTCCCCCGAAACGTTTAGGCGGAACCTCTGTTGATGTCTGTCCTGTCGTACTTCATGAGGGTTTTCATAGGCTCAGTTATGAGTTATATGAAAATTGAAGGTACCATCGCGTGTAAAGCCAGCCTCCTCAGAGAACAAGGTGCATGCTAAGGAATTCATAAACATAGTACAATTCTGTAATGTGTGATGGCAGTATATTCTTCTTGACTCAAAGTCCGCCACATTTAATCCTCGCACTCGCTCAAGGTGATACGACCATAGATTTTCATGCAAAATTATCCAAATTGTCATGGGACTAACGCCTTCCCTAGCTGCAATGCGTCATGTTCTATCTAAGGGTTTCCTTCTACATCACGAAGAACTCCTTCACAGTCAACGCTTCGTATCTCTCTTGGTTTCCCAACATCCGAAACAACCGTCTCAAATGAACTCCCCCCCTCCCCCCTCTCTCTCTCTCCCTCCCTCCCTCTCTCTCAAACCACTCTCTCGTCTCAATTCGTGAGAATGTTCATGAACAAGATAACTGCCCATCGGGATACCTTTCTGCATAAAGCTCACGTGCTTCTTATGCATTCACATCTGCAAGACCATACTTATCGGCCTGTTTACTTACAGAATACACTTTCGTCTGCATTCTGCGCTCCAGAACAAACAACCAAATAAAACCAACTAAAAAATCAGCAGAAAACAATTTAATGCAATTCATTGCAGTTGGTGTCAACGAAGGGGAAAATCCCTAGCAAACGATTTTCAGACCCATGTTCATAGAACTTTCTTTACTGTTTTGATATTGGGAGGGTGTACTCGAAATATTTCGCACAGACAAAGATGCACTCTCGTTATACCTTATGTACAGTAACTCTTAACTTTCCACGGTAACCAGAAAGAGAACACATTTATTAAACTTTAACTAGTTTATCTACAGACCGTTAGCCTCGTACACAGATAATAGTAACGAAGGCTTGGTACAACTCCTTCAACACTCCTTCCTTTTATAAATAGGAAAATACGTTTAAAACACTTTTTAGTAATACAAATAATAATAATAATAATAATAATAATAATAATAATAATAATAATAATAATAATAATAATAATGATAATGATGATGATGATAATGATAATAATAAATAATTAATAATAATAATAATAATAATAATAATAATAATAATAATAATAATAATAATAATAATAATAATAATAATAATAATAATAATAATAATAATAATAATAATAATAATAATAATAATAATAATAATAATAATAATAATAATAATAATAATAATAATAATAATAATAATAATAATAATAATAATAATAATAATAATAATAATAATAATAATAATAATAATAATAATAATAATAATAATAATAATAATAATAATAATAATAATAATAATAATAATAATAATAATAATAATAATAATAATAATAATAATAATAATAATAATAATAATAATAATAATAATAATAATAATAATAATAAATTATTGTTATTTTGTAATTTATTACACAAAGTTTAATAACTAAAATATTTTCACATCTTGAATCCTTGTCTTATTATAACAATCCCCTAAGGCAAAATTACATAGCGTGTTCATTAGGCGCCCATTTTCTAAAAGTAAGCAGATCGATTTGCAGTGTTGTTCTTTCTAGCCTACTCTTTGTAACAGAGATTGACATGGAGAGTTTCTGTTGAGGTTCATCTCAATATAGATATATTAGCCTAAATTAAACTGATACGACATTTCGGTGTTATTTTCCTTAGTTATTAGCTTCCTTAATATATTATTACTACATTATAAAAACACTTATAAGAATTTATGTGAGGGTAAGATCTTTTGTTACTTTAGGAAGGTCTTCCTAAAACATTAATACACAAGAACTTTGTTTATCCGGATTAAAGAAAATTTGGAAGCGAACTGTTAAATTAATGCAATTTTTAATGTACGATAGTTAAATTTACTTTTCTGCAGGAGACAAAATAATTGAAGGCTGTCCTGATGTCTGTGTTCACTATCAGGACTACCATGAACACATTGAACGTTATTTCACATTCCTTAGCTTTATTGTTCCATGACACTGACCATGCCAACGGAACTTCTATTACTTATTGTCAATCGAGGCATACGGCCGATGGCGGTCCTATGCTACCTGGCTGCTTATATTACAGCCGAGTACATTCATTTGTATTTATCAAAGGACATACATATTTTTGTGGTGAATAAGTAAGAAAAAAGTAATCACAATAAACTGGAAATCCGCATAAATGACGGCCAGATTAAACACGGTTCTTGTGTACTTTAAAGTAATCAAGATCCTGATTTTTTGAAGATTTTTTATGGACCCACAAAAACACACGCACACATTCATTTAAAATTGTCCTTGACTTTAGAGTAGCCCTTTACAAAGGTTAAGTTCAGTTATTTATCCAACAACTAATAGGCCCTAATGACCTACTTGTCGACAGCCCTTAAACACAACTCACTAATAGGCTTCATAAAATACTAAGTGTTCTTGCTGGAGAGGAACAATAATTGCCCATCTCCTGGCTTTGCTCTTCGGTTTGCCTATCACCTAGGCAAGCGCATATTCTATTAGAAAACCATCATATACTTGTAGTACCCACAAGACGAACAGTGAAGGAGACATGAGGAAACTGACAGAAACATTAACATGGTGTAGGTGCATAATATGGCCAGTCTAGCCGCATGTTTTAATTCGTATGCACAGGAAAATACAATCGTGTTTACTACTATTAGTATATGTTGTTGGAGAGAATGAATACACCTTTTCATATGAATTTTGTTTACCTGCCTTTAGCCTGGGAACGCTACCAACCACACTTTAGTTAAAAAAAAATAGCTACTGGAGAAACTTGAGGCAACTGGGAGAGTAATGAACCAGTTTGGAGGCAGATGATCGCCCTTCCCTGAGGCTGAAATCAAAGACGTGAACAGTAAACATTCACCGCTTTAAAGAGACAGTCAACAAGAAAGCTCCGCGATGAAAGCTGTTCCTCATCCGTATCGTATGACAGCTGCGCATGGAATGCAAGGATCTTAGTTGCAACGGCAATGAGCTCTCTTGTTAGTCACTCTCACCTTTCTGGACCTCCACAATGTTTACTGTGTTTAACTCTCTCAAAGATTCTACTGAACATAGGGTGTGGATGATCTATGTTTCGTCTATAGATGACTTATAATCCAAGTTTGTGGCACAAGTGTTTCTATAGCCTAAATGTTAAATCTAAGTTTCAGAAAATGCCTTTTTCCATGAAAGGCTGAAATTGAAACAAAATAGTTGTTTTAAAAATATTTTCGAACCAAAATTGTACCTAACCATCAACTTTGAGACTGATAGAATATATTGTAATATGAAAACTTGCATCCTGGAAAATACGGAATGCACTAACTCATTAAGTACTACATTATATTTTCAATTTTAATTACTAGTACAACGGAGTGTTGCTTACCATATTTCTATATGAGGAAAGTCAAATGAAGGTGAACGGCAAATAATATAAGTGAACATTAATTAACTGCAGTAATCTCCATAACTATTAGCCCCCAATTCTCACTAGGAAACACAACCATTTTTACTTTCTCTACTGGTAAGTAGGGGAAGTATTGTATTCCACCCAAAAATTCGATGTCGAGATTTCACCGGAAATATATGTTTTGAGGCCCCCTGAATAAAAAAAAAAAGCATTTTTAGAAAAAGGTCCGTGTGTGTGTCTGTGTCTGTCAGTCTGTGGACAGCATAACTCAAAAACGAAAAGTCGGTTAAAAGCCAAACTTGGTATTTAAGTTTAATGTCTTTCAAGGATGTGACACGAAGATTTTGAAGAAAATAGCCTCACCCTACACTACCCTTTACATGGAAGATTTTTCGAAAATTTTGATTTTCTTGAAAATGGCTCTAACGATTTTGATTAAAATGTCATATGTTTGAGATATTTTAATGACAAATGAAATGTATATCTTGAATTTTCTGGCTATAGCCCCTGTAGTCGTATTTACTCTGGACGACTTTTGCATAACTGGTAAAAAGTTAGAGATAGACCAAATCATACTATACAAAAAATGTACATCTTGCTAAAATACACAACTTATGTCTCAATAAATTTTCTTGTAGGGTGGATCATTTCGGAGATATTCCTTGTTATGTGTGTAAGTTTCGGAAAACTGAACTTTAGCGAAATGCAACAACGTTGTTCATTTTTACTTTCTCTACTGCTAACTAGGGGAAGTATTGTATTCCACCCAAAAATTCGATGTCGAGATTTCACCGTAAATACATGTTTTGAGACCCCCTGAATCCAAAAAAAGCATTTTTAGAAAAAGGTCCGTGTGTGTGTCTGTGTGTGTCAGTCTGTGTGTGTGTGTCAGTCTGTGTCTGTCAGTCTGTCAGTCTGTGGACAGCATAACTCAAAAACGAAAAGTCGGTTGAAAACCAAAGTTGATACTTAAGTTTAATGTCTTTCAAGGATGTGACACGAAGATTTTCAAGAAAATAACCTCACCCTAAACTACCCTTTACATGGAAGATTTTTCGAAAATTTTGATTTTCTTGAAAATGGCTCAAACGATTTTGATCAAAATGTCATATGTTTGAGATATTTTGATGACAAATGAAATGTATATCTTGAACTTTCTGGCTATAGCCCCTGTAGTCGTATTTACTCTGGACGACTTTTGCATAACTTGTAAAAAGTTAGAGATAGACCAAATTTTACGATACAAAAATGTACATCTTGCTAAAATACACAATTTATGTCTCAATAAATTTTCTTGTAGGGTGAACCATTTCGGAGATATTCCTTGTTATGTGTGTGAGTTTCGGAAAACTTAGAACTTTAGCGAAATGCAACAACGTTGTTCATTTTTTATGTTAATCGTGCAAAGAGAACGGAATCTCAAAGGTCAAAAAGATTTGACTGCCGCACAAAGCCTCTCTATTCTAATATTCCCCTTGCACCTACAAGGACATAAGCAGTAAGATAATTTGTACGAATGTTTATCTTAACTAACATGGAGATATAGGAATAAGAGTTTGTTAGAATGGTTAGTACAAGAGTAGAGAAAGTCATGTGAGTGCAACACATCAGATTTGTACTATTCTGTCATAATCTTTTGAACTGCCAAATTTGCAACTTCCTTATTGCACGTCTTCCTTTGTTTACATCAATGTCCAAAAAGTACGTCGCCTAAGTGTGAAAATCACAGAGAAAAATACCTGATACACGAAGAGAATATCTTTTTCCAGCCAAATCCTTGAAATGTATGTCCCACTAGCTGGAAATGTGGATACCGGCTTTACCGAGTACAAGCGCAATGCCCTTATGTGGCAAACTGGCATCTCCCCTGCACTCGAAGAATTTCCCCCAAAAGTGTGACTGTGCACTATGGACCGCCATAACCTTCTCGCGTATTTCCATTGCGCAATACCTATCTTCTCTTTCATCATTATATATCTCTTACGTTATTCGAATATAGCTAATAACTATTCTATTTCAGGAAAACAGACGGAAACCTAAAGAGCAATAAACACATGCTCTATTGTTGTTTTCTACAGATGGCAGCTTCTATTGGAGGCAGCCTTGAAGCTTGTTGGATTGTACGATTGGTAGTTCATTTTGAATTGACCACCTTTTACGTATAAGAGAAAATGAGCTTAGTTCCCGCCGTTATGCCTTAAATGTGGCTTCCTAACTAAAGCATTACACAAATTCGTTTAGGTAAACTCCCATCATCCATGTGGTGTTTGCCTTTACAGAAATCTCCTGTCGGAGACCTCAAGTCGGATGTTAGTGGCGATAATTTTCTTCAGAACGATAACCTTTTCAACATGAGAGTTGATCTCCTAAAGTATGTTGAAGTTCTTATGCACCACCTTAGTAAACTATATAAACAGTATCTCCGTCATGCTGAAACTCCTTCATAATATCGCACTTATTCCCTTTAAAGCATCCTTTCATTTTCCTATGGTGTTGTCTGGACTTTGTGACACATGGAGCCACTGTCAATATTCTGACTGGGTAAGACAGTAAGTGTGGGTAGCGTACTCTGCAAGAGCTTTTTAACCTGCCGCGTGCTATTTTCATTCGAATAACAGGAGTAAAATATGAAAAATGCATCGCCTGAACATAATATATGCTGTCTTATTCACTAACCCATGATGAAATAATAGTACAAGCGCTGCTTATTTATGTTCCGTGTGCGCAGTGTCGTCACCTAGACTGCAAACGCCAGGAAGAAGGCTAGGAGTTGATCTGATCATTGCGGCGACGACAATAACACAGTTAATAAGTGAAAGTCTGAATGCTCTATGTATCTAATACAAAAGAATAAATCTAATCAATGCGATGCATCAGTAATAATGTTTAGCTTATACAAAGAAGTCACGGTGTTGTTTGTTAAATTAATGAAGTGACTAGAACTGGTTCATGTAATGGACGTATTAACCGTGTTAGTTTTTGCTGATGACAACGTGAAGTTAGTATATTTTACAGCATGTTTGTATCCTCTCAAGAAGACACATGAATCTATACCGTGATTAGAGATTTGCTGCTTTCGTATAGTTCGAGAAACACGATCGGCATATCTTACATGCTAACTTAAAATGTCATAAGAAGTGATATCGTCGGATACTTTATATCGGATTAGTAAAATTGAGTCAGTGCATGGTAGCTGTTAGAAACTATCTGGCACATCGAACGGGACGGCTCAGGCGATAGCATCTGTGACCACCATTCGGAAGGTCGTGAGTTCGATTCCCATGACCTACCTTCCTGACTCATGGCTTTCGGGGGTTTCCCCGGGTCGCTAGGCAAATGTTGGGGAGGATAATTACATCCCCCGAATTTCCTGATCCTCCAATTCACCTCACTTCTCATTTCATTTCACCTTTCATCTCCTTGGATATTTCAGGGTCGCCAATGTCAGCGGGAGTTTTGGCGAGCATTGCTCTCTGTAAATCTTCTCCGGATTGGGGCAGGTCTCCGAGTCCCAGGCTCTCCAGGGGACTTTTGAGCCCCCAGGGGAGGGGGGACGGTGTGTGAGCTAGTGCCGTCAGGGACATAAGGACAAAAGATGCCATCGGTCGAGGTGCTAAGTACGCTCTGCAAACCTTGTCATACTTGATACTTCAACTGTGTTGTAATATGCATGTCTTGAGTCTATAGTGCACGTATAGCTATGTATCTGGCTTACCCTACAACACAATGTGCAGCTGTGAGAACCCAACGTTTTGATATGAGGGAGCCCCCACATAGAGACAATCCACCTCCGCCTGTATGATGATGCACTGCCACTTGATAAGGAAACTGTCCCAATGCTGCAGGTTGCCCACCAGATATCCTGTCCGCTTGCAGTACCACGGTCACATTCCTCACCCCATCATCTTCCCCATTCACTGAAACACATTGTCCAAGCAATACAAATGTATTAATCTTAAGCAGAAGTATTCTGCAGCATGTGGATTGTTTGATTATCTGAATTTGTTATACATGGTTGCGATAACGGTGACCTTCGTGTAACTATTTTAAACCTTGCAGTTATATTGCATTAAAAGTTACAAGTAACGTTTGTAAGCAACCATTATCTAGGACCATTAATTCTTCTGAAATATATTTATGCTGGCTAAGTTTGTAATTACCGCTTCCTTAGAATGCAATTAGGACCATTATTTACCACAGCTATTATATTGTGGATGGACTCGTCCATCTGAATTATGTAACGATTTAGACAACTAGTCAACTAGCAGACAATTTACCACATTAAATATATGTTGGTGGTTGAAGTGTGCACTGTCTTTTCACAAACACTTTATAATGCGAAAGATACTTGCAAATGTATTTAGGAGTACTGTGTTCTGTGCATTTAGTTCTGTGAAAGAACTGTACGATCAAAGTGATGAACATTGAGAGCATTTAGCAGTCATAGGCATCAAATTGTTTATAACTGCCAGCAAGAGCCGTGAAAAGTGAAGGGATCTTTGTACAATTGCTATACAAATGTCTGACTAATAAACGATTCACAGACATTTTCTTAAGCCACCCAAATGCTTGCCTAGAAATGGTTTAAATAAGCATTATGGGCTGGGTTAAAATATACATAAACAACTCTCAACTGTTCAGTTACAAGTCGATTTTTGTAAGTAAACCGTACATCCTCAAACATTTTACACAGACAGCCTATCGAAATTAACTCCAACACCGAGGAACTTAAAACATAAAACGGCTAATATTTCGAAAATGGCCTGTGTCACGAAGAACGCCATTTGGCAAGAATTGTATATTTTAGTGTTTTCTTCTTGGACATGTCTTTATGTTTACTCCATAATATAAGACTCAACGATAATTTCAGAAAAGAACTTCACACACACACACACACACACACACACACACACACACACACACACACACACACACACACACACACACACAAACACGAAGCATACTTATGTTAAATACCACATCAGTAGGTATCTCAACGTTAGGGAATTTTAATACAAATTTTTTGACCCCTTTGAAGAAAATAAAATTCAAGAAAAATATTTCCATATGCTAAGGTATTGTTTCGATTGGAAGAAACCAGTATATTGTATCCTAAAATGTACTTGACACAATTAATATGAAATTTGAGCCAATCCTAATTTTCGTTTCCAAGTTATGTACGATCACACACATACAGTCACACGCACACACACATGCCACAAATTGTAATTTTTAATGAAAATGGATTGGTAAAAGTCGATGGTAAAATCCATCACAGGTAGGAGTTAGGGAACAAGAAGAAGAAGAAGAAGAAGAAGAAGAAGAAGAAGAAGAAGAAGAAGAAGAAGATATGGACATAATGCAATTATTCCCCAGTTTGCATTGATAGACAAGCAGACATATATACGTACAAACAGGCTGGCAGCCACACATTCAGACAGTCTGGCTGGTAGGAGAGAGGTGGTTACTTGATAACAATGTTTTAATGTCAAGTGACCAAAATGCAAAGAAGACTCACCTAAAAGAAGCAAGGAGAAGAAATGCAGGCCGTAGCCCCAGTTCATGTTGTCGACACTATATAAAATATTTCACCAATGAACTCGGTAGACACCGCTCCTTGCCCTCTGCAAGCTTATAACGGCGTCTCTTCAGAGTTCGCCAAATTACTCCAAATAATGCATTCCGTAGAACAAGGTAGGTAATGCACATGCTGACCTGGAGGGAGGAAAGAAATGGAACAAAAGAAGACAGCCAACACGGCTTAAATGAATATTAGTGTGAAAGTTGCTACCCCATCCTCCTGTCCCAAATATTCATAACGGAGGATCCTGTACAGTTTCACATCAAGTCGCTAATGCGTATATTAAGTTACCGTGTAGTGTAAGGAAGTTTGTCAAAACAGGTTGCTCAGCAAATGGGGTATTATATTTCTTGGGGAACTTTTTGTTCCTGTTTTTAGTTTACGAAATATTGGGCCAAGCAGAAAAGCGGATGAACTACAAAAATGTAGGTGAGTGCGAATTATTTTACCAAATGATACACTAATATCCTGGGAAACATGCAGCGGTGTTTCAGCTTTCTAATCTCAAGTCCCCCGATAGATGAGAAGGTTTATTACAGGAAGTTTAGATGATAAAACATAAATCCGGATGCCAATGGCTTTCATTATTGAAACCCATGCAGTTTTTAGTGCACATGCTAGTCCATCAAAATCACTCTAAGAGTTTTACTGCAAGTGGTATTTCTTGGCAATATGCCTATTGCTCAGAAGAGTGGATGTAAGGGAGGGGGAAGAAATAAAGGTCCTTATGGGAACCACAGGGCACTTTCATCCATAGCGAAAAATAAGAGAATACACATCAATATCAGAACTAATAAAATCATGCTAAGAAACTATAAAATCAACGCGTATACTCCGCCCTTGAACCTCTCAAATAATTTGTGCCCTTTAACGAGATCTACATCCTTTGTGCAGTTAATATTTTGTCTATATCTTACGGTTTACCAATTAAATTATACAAAGGTCATTCAGAATGAAGAGGTCGTGGTATTTAAATTCAGTATCTTCCAAAATGGCGACACAAGGAAGTCCTCCAACTCAAAACTACCCTTTAGATGCATTGATATTTTTTGTAACTTTTTATTTCTCAAAAATTGCTCTAACAATTTTGATTAAAATCCACATAGATCCTTACACGTGAAATGAAATGTATTTTGTATATCGGACGAACCATAAGAAATAGGCAAAAAGTACTACACAAAAAATGTAGATCTCTTTAAAATCAAACAATTTATTTCAAACAACTATTTTTTTGCGGATTACCCATTTTGGACATGTTTCATTATTAGTATAAACTTCTCAATACTTAATCAGTTTCTTAAAGCACCGTTTCTATTCAGTTATTTCTTGCAATGTTATGGAAACAGTATGACATTTCAAAGCCAACATATATTGACTCGCTTTAAAACTTCTAAATATCGATTCGGTTTCCTCTATACCCCTTGTATCTTCAACGAAATGTGTAATGAATGTATTTCTGCAACGGTTAATCTAAATTAACATGAAGTGCGTAGAAAAAATCTGATTTGCTGCACTCACGTGACTTTCTCTACTCTTGTACAAACTATTGATATATACGCTTATTCCACTATCTACTTCATGTTAATCGAGATAAACGTTTGCAGAAACTGTCTTATTGCTAATTTTCTTGTAGGTGCAAGGGGAGTATGGGAGTATAGTAGGGTTTAAGCGATAGTGAAATGTTTTAAAGCTGGTCGCTATGTGATGATCTTGAAATTCCGTTCTCTTTGTCTGCCTAGGTCATAAAAACAAAACAAAACAGAACCTACTGAAGAATAACTCCTATGAGACAAAAGTATAAGTATTTTAAAATTCAAACCAATAGCAAGGAATATCTTGGAAGTGTTTAGCTCTACTAACAATTAATTTGACGTATGCTGTTTCCTTTAATAAGAGCTACAGTTTTATGGATTAAGATTTTGTCTATCTCTTATGTTTTTTCAGTTGTGCAAAAGTCATCTAAAATAAAGAACATTTTAGAGGCTATTCAGAGAAATTTCCAATTTCATGTGTCATATAAGTACCTTAAACATTTGCTGTTTTAATCAAAATAGTCATTTTTTGGGAAAATCAACATTAAAAAAGCGTTCCATGTAAGCAAAGGGTAGTTTGGAGTGAAGGGGTTTTCTTAAAAAGGCGCGCGCGCGCGCACGCACAGAGAGAGAGAGAGAGAGAGAGAGAGAGAGAGAGAGAGAGAGAGAGAGAGAACTTTTTCTAAAAATGCTTTTCTTGGGTTCAGAGAGCCTCAAAGTAAATAATTCCGATGAAATCTCGACATCGAATTTTTGGATGCAATACAATACTTGCTTCCCCTACTTACTATGCTTACAAGGGACACCCGAGACCTTGAACGCTTGGAATCGCACGAAAAGATGCTTAGAATAACATAACATAACATTTGATTATATGTCATATGTAATCGATTGTGGTCTGTGACATTTCCAATGAAAATGTTGCATTCTACCTTAGGTGAGATTTGAATACAGAGAAACAAAGTAACAATATATCAGTAAAATAGGAGGGAAATTACACGTAATTCAATGATGTCAGTGTATCATTACATTTACAATCAATAGTGCCAAAAACCTTCTGTTTAAAGTACTTACAATAGCGCAAAGAACACATACCTATACTACACACGTGATAATGTTTATACTAGTCCTCAAAGTGCAGATGCGGGATTTCGATGAAATGGTTAAAACGAAGTAGAAGCCACGTTGTTACATTCTTAATCACTTTCACATTCACGCATTCCAATATCAAAAGCCACATTAATTACATTTCCAAATGTTGATATGGGTATGTCAATGTCATATTGTCAATGTTGCATATTGCAACATAGGCTTATACTTTGGTGCAGAAAATTGATTATAAACCGCGGAGTGAAGTTTGATGATGAACTAACTATTAGCATCTTCACCTGTGTGTTACATTTTAGTCTTACAAAATCAGTAATCCGTGTTATACAGAGCTTGTATTGCCGGAAGAAGTAAACACCAAGGGGTTGGTAATATTTTGTTGCTTTCGGTGGCAATATCTTCAGCATAACATCTTTGTTTGGAAAACTTGTATCTAGGAGGGTACAATCTATACAACCTGACCAGGCAATTACATAGCAATAGGCTCCTTTCACCTTTTACATGTTAATCAAGAACTGAAGATAGAAAAGTTTCATGTGTGATTTTTCCACTTCTTGCTCTGAGGGAGAAGATGGCAGTGTTTGTTGTAATTACGTGATTATATAACAAAACGTACTAAAATGGATGGGTGGACGGGTGTGTGGGTTCCAGGCTGTTCCTAAAATGCACATCACAACACTAAGTAATTACTTCATTCAGTTTAATCTGAACAACGTACTTAAGCTTGTATTATAAAATGAACCATAAACATATTAAAAACGCACGCTCGCTTCGATCAAGTGATTTGTTATGATCAGTACGTGCTAATTAAACTCAAGGGGACCATGTCCAGAGATTGTTGTTCTTTACTATCCAAGTAATGGTAATGCAGGAAAATCTCTGATTGATCTACATTTTTTCATCTATCTTCTTTGTTTTTATAATGGTTACTATCATTTGTTGTATAGTGTTTTAATCGGTTTTTGCTCTCTAGCACAATTTGCACAATATGTATATATTTGTTAATTAAAACTGACTAAACTAAACTCCTAGCGGCCCAGGAAGGGCCTTGCCTTGCCGCCCAGCTGCTGCGTCCCCCACCTCTGCCCACTACAGGCATCATTGGTGCAGTACTGGAGGGTGGGGCGTGGTCAGCGCCTCGAGCCCTCCCGGCCAGTTATGTGGCCTTCGCGACCTCGGGCGCTACTTCTCCATCAAATAGCTCCTTAATTGGTCCCCCCGAACCTAACGAGGCCGGGGATCGAATACGGGTCCTCCGTGCCAGAAGCCAGCGCGCTACCAACTGTGCTACGGCAGCATATTTGTTAATTACACTTTAAAATCGTACTTCAACACATAATAATATATTAAAGTTGTAGGCTAAGCTGATGGTTATAGAATGCACTTATATACATCATTGGAATTCATGAAAAAGCCTGTAAAATTCCTCAATACTGCACCAAACAAATTTACACACTATGTGTGTGTTAATTACACTTTAAAACCTTACGCCAATAATAATAACAATAACAATAATAATAATAATAATAATAGTAATAATAATAATAATAATAATAATAATAATAATAATAATAATAATAATAATAATAATAATAATAATGATAATGATAATGATAATGATAATGATAATGATAATAATAATAATAATAATAATAATAATAATAATAATAATAATAATAATAATAATAATAATAATAATAATAATAATAATAATAATAATAATAATAATAATAATAATAATAATAATAATAATAATAATAATAATAATAATAATAATAGTAATAATAATAATAATAATAATAATAATAATAATAATAATAATAATAATAATAATAATAATAATAATAATAATAATAATAATAATAATAATAATAATAATAATAATAATAATAATAATAATAATATATTAAATTTGTAGGTTTAGCTGATGCACGGTATACATAATTGGAATCCATGAAAAATCATGTAGAATACTCACCTAAATACAGCACCTTACAAATTTGCACAATGTATATGTGTTAATTACATTCTTAATTACTTGATCTCAATACACGCGCACTTTTGATGTAATATTAACGCTCAGCTGTGACAAAATTTTTTATAGTCCTCAAGCTCTATTTCTTCACTTCCCACTCAAAAGCATAACATACCACTTTCTCTTCCTTCCTTAATTCGCTAATCACTTTAAAACAACACTTACCAAGTTATCTTCATTTGGGATTTCAAACCTCACACTGTCACTTCGCAAATTTATATTCACATTTTAATATTCACTTCACCTACACTCCCACAAAATTTATCATTTAATAATTCCTCTCCCTGCTGGTCTCTCCGCCATGTAGACCCATCTCCTCTCCTCTCCCTGCTGATCTCTCCTCCATCACGGTCCATCTCCTCTTCTCTCCCTGCTAGTCTCTGCTTTATCTCGATCCATCTCCCCTTATCTCCCTGCTGATCTCTCCACCATCTCGATCCATTTCCTCTTAACTCCCTGCTGATCTCTCCTACATCTCGATCAATCTCCTCACCTCTCCCTGCTGATCTCTCCTCCATCACGGTCCATCTCCTCTTCTCTCCCTGCTGATCTCTCCTCCATCTCGATCAATCTCCTCACCTCTCCCTGCTGATCTCTCCACCATCTCGATCCATTTCCTCTTAACTCCCTGCTGATCTCTCCTCCATCTCGATCAATCTGCTCACCTCTCCCTGATGATCTCTCCTCCATCACGGTCCATCTCCTCTTCTCTCCCTGCTGGTCTCTGCTTTATCTCGATCCATCTCCTCACCTCTACCTGCTGATCTATCCACCATCTCGATCCATTTCCTCTTAACTCCCTGCTGATCTCTCCTCCATCTCGATCAATCTCCTCACCTCTCCCTGCTGATCTCTCCACCATCTCGATCCATTTCCTCTTAACTCCCTGCTGGTCTCTCCACCATCTCGATCAATCTCCTCACCTCTCCCTGCTGGTCTCTCCACCATCTCGATCCATTTCCTCTTAACTCCCTGCTGATCTCTCCACCATCTCGATCAATCTCCTCACCTCTCCCTGCTGATCTCTCCACCATCTCGATCCATTTCCTCTTAACTCCCTGCTGATCTCTCCTCCATCTCGATCAATCTCCTCACCTCTCCCTGCTGATCTCTCCACCATCTCGATCAATCTCCTCACCTCTCCCTGCTGGTCTCTCCACCATCTCGATCAATCTCCTCACCTCTCCCTGCTGGTCTCCACCATCACGATCCATTTCCTCTTAACTCCCTGCTGATCTCTCCTCCATCTCGATCAATCTCCTCACCTCTCCCTGCTGGTCTCTCCACCATCTCGATCAATCTCCTCACCTCTCCCTGCTGGTCTCTCCACCATCTCGATCAATCTCCTCACCTCTCCCTGCTGGTCTCTCCAACATCTCGATCAATCTACTCACCTCTCCCTGCTGGTCTCTCCACCATCTCGATCAATCTACTCACCTCTCCCTGCTGATCTCTCCACCATCTCGATCCATTTCCTCTTAACTCCCTGCTGATCTCTCCTCCATCTCGATCAATCTCCTCACCTCTCCCTGCTGATCTCTCCTCCTTCTCGATCCATTTCCTCTTAACTCCCTGCTGATCTCTCCTCCATCTCGATCCATTTCCTCTTAACTCCCTGCTGATCTCTCCACCATCTCGATCCATTTCCTCTTAACTCCCTGCTGATCTCTCCACCATCTCGATCCATTTCCTCTTAACTCCCTGCTGATCTCTCCACCATTTCGATCCATTTCCTCTTAACTCCCTGCTGATCTCTCCTCCATCTCGATCAATCTCCTCACCTCTCCCTGCTGGTCTCTCCACCATATCGGTCAATCTCCTCACCTCTCCCTGCTGGTCTCTCCACCATCTCGATCAATCTCCTCACCTCTCCCTGCTGATCTCTCCTCCATCTCGATCAATCTCCTCACCTCTCCCTGCTGATCTCTCCTCCATCTCGATCAATCTCTTCACGTCTCCCTGTTGATCTCTCCTCCATCTCGATCAATCTCCTCACCTCTCCCTGCTGATCTCTCCTCCATCTCGATCCATTTCCTCTTAACTCCCTGCTGATCTCTCCACCATCTCGATGCATTTCCTCTTAACTCCCTGCTGATCTCTCCACCATCTCGATCCATTTCCTCTTAACTCCCTGCTGATCTCTCCACCATCTCGATCCATTTCCTCTTAACTCCCTGCTAATCTCTCCTCCATCTCGATCAATCTCCTCACCTCTCCCTGCTGGTCTCTCCACCATATCGATCAATCTCCTCACCTCTCCCTGCTGGTCTCTCCACCATCTCGATCCTTCTCCCCTTATCTCCCTGCTGATCTCTCCTCCATCTCGATCCATTTCCTCTTAACTCCCTGCTGGTCTCTCCACCATCTCGATCAATCTCCTCACCTCTCCCTGCTGGTCTCTCCACCATCTCGATCAATCTCCTCACCTCTCCCTGCTGTTCTCTCCACCATCTCGATCAATCTCCTCACCTCTCCCTGCTGGTCTCTCCACCATCTCGATCCATTTCCTCTTAACTCCCTGCTGATCTCTCCTCCATCTCGATCAATCTCCTCACCTCTCCCTGCTGGTCTCTCCGCCATCTCGATCCATTTCCTCTTAACTCCCTGCTGATCTCTCCTCCATCTCGATCAATCTCCTCACCTCTCCCTGCTGGTCTTTCCACCATCTCGATCTATTTCCTCTTAACTCCCTGCTGATCTCTCCACCATCTCGATCAATCTCCTCACCTCTCCCTGCTGGTCTCTCCACCATCTCGATCAATCTCCCCTTATCTCCCTGCTGATCTCTCCTCCATCTCGATCCATTTCCTCTTAACTCCCTGCTGGTCTCTCCACCATCTCGATCAATCTCCTCACCTCTCCCTGCTGGTCTCTCCACCATCTCGATCCATCTCCCCTTATCTCCCTGCTGATCTCTCCTCCATCTCGATCCATTTCCTCTTAACTCCCTGCTGGTCTCTCCACCATCTCGATCAATCTCCTCACCTCTCCCTGCTGGTCTCTCCACCATGTCGATCAATCTCCTCACCTCTCCCTGCTGGTCTGTCCACCATCTCGATCAATCTCCTCACCTCTCCCTGCTGGTCTCTCCACCATCTCGATCCATTTCCTCTTAACTCCCTGCTGATCTCTCCTCCATCTCGATCAATCTCCTCACCTCTCCCTGCTGGTCTCTCCACCATCTCGATCCATTTCCTCTTAACTCCTTGCTGATCTCTCCTCCATCTCGATCAATCTCCTCACCTCTCCCTGCTGGTCTCTCCACCATCTCGATCCATTTCCTCTTAACTCCCTGCTGATCTCTCCACCATCTCGATCCATTTCCTCTTAACTCCCTGCTGGTCTCTCCACCATCTCGATCCATTTCCTCTTAACTCCCTGCTGATCTCTCCTCCATCTCGATCAATCTCCTCACCTCTCCCTGCTGGTCTCTCCACCATCTCGATCCATTTCCTCTTAACTCCCTGCTGATCTCTCCTCCATCTCGATCAATCTCCTCACCTCTCCCTGCTGGTCTTTCCACCATCTCGATCTATTTCCTCTTAACTCCCTGCTGATCTCTCCACCATCTCGATCAATCTCCTCACCTCTCCTTGCTGGTCTCTCCACCAACTCGATCCATTTCCTCTTAACTCCCTGCTGATCTCTCCACCATCTCGATCAATCTCCTCACCTCTCCTTGCTGGTCTCTCCACCATCTCGATCAATCTCCCCTTATCTCCCTGCTGATCTCTCCTCCATCTCGATCCATTTCCTCTTAACTCCCTGCTGGTCTCTCCACCATCTCGATCAATCTCCTCACCTCTCCCTGCTGGTCTCTCCACCATCTCGATCCATCTCCCCTTATCTCCCTGCTGATCTCTCCTCCATCTCGATCCATTTCCTCTTAACTCCCTGCTGGTCTCTCCACCATCTCGATCAATCTCCTCACCTCTCCCTGCTGGTCTCTCCACCATCTCGATCAATCTCCTCACCTCTCCCTGCTGGTCTGTCCACCATCTCGATCAATCTCCTCACCTCTCCCTGCTGGTCTCTCCACCATCTCGATCCATTTCCTCTTAACTCCCTGCTGATCTCTCCTCCATCTCGATCAATCTCCTCACCTCTCCCTGATGATCTCTCCACCATCTCGATCCATTTCCTCTTAACTCCCTGCTGATCTCTCCTCCATCTGGATCAATCTCCTCACCTCTCCCTGCTGGTCTCTCCACCATCTCGATCCATTTCCTCTTAACTCCCTGCTGATCTCTCCTCCATCTCGATCAATCTCCTCACCTCTCCCTGCTGGTCTCTCCACCATCTCGATCAATCTCCTCACCTCTCCCTGCTGGTCTCTCCACCATCTCGATCAATCTCCTCACCTCTCCCTGCTGGTCTGTCCACCATCTCGATCAATCTCCTCACCTCTCCGTGCTGGTCTCTCCACCATCTCGATCCATTTCCTCTTATCTCCCTGCTGATCTCTCCTCCATCTCGATCAATCTCCTCACCTCTCCCTGCTGGTCTCTCCACCATCTCGATCCATTTCCTCTTAACTCCCTGATGATCTCTCCACCATCTCGATCCATTTCCTCTTAACTCCCTGCTGATCTCTCCTCCATCTCGATCAATCTCCTCACCACTCCCTGCTGGTCTCTCCTCCATCTCTATTCGTCTCCCCTCTTGTCCCTACTGGTCTTTCCCCCATCTCGGTCCATTTCCGCTCTCCCCCTGTGATCTTTTCTCCATCTCTATTATAATTTATCTCATCTTGCACTACTATTCTTTCCTCTTGTATCGGTTGAGATCTTAATATCATTGGTTCTATAACTACATTAATATTATGAGGTTGTTGCCTAGGTGGTAATCTATCTTTCTCCCACGCAATCTTACTTACCTTGTCCGCAAACCTGTGACTATTCTCTCATAGATCCTTTTTTCTAATGAGGTTATAAATATAACTACCACTTAGTGCCTTCTCTCTTCTCTTGTATGCTCCCTAGACTTAACATATTCAAATAGATCATGTTCAGATGTGTCCTGTAATTGCATCTGTCACGAATGTCGTTGTCAGTCCTGTGTATTTTTAGCCAGTATGTCTTATATGGTCAATACCCAGTTAAATAGTGTAATACACCTCTAGCATATGCTTCAGTTTTAATCTTTCTCTAATATTATTGAAAAGATGAGTTCTCCTGCCGGCGTTCCTCTTGAAAACTTAGGAGTAAATTACATTTTATTTCTCTTATGTTTGCACAATTTCTTCCCACTATATCTTGAACCCTCCTTAAATCTCCTTTTTATGCCAGAAAATTGCCTATCTTAACTTGATGGTATAATCGATCGGCCAAACGCCAATGGAGACTAATAGTGCTAGTGTCGGAGTAGTGTTTTCAGCTCCTGTATACCTTAGTAAAATTTTACGTTGAGCTCTTCTTAGTAAAGTTTTAATTTGGACATTCCACGTCCTAAATGCCTACACTTGCACCATTTGTTTGTAGGGAGGAATTTTCCTCTAAAGCTTCGTGTCGCATCCTTAAAATGTACTAAACTTAAAAACGAACTTAACCGTCTTTTCGTTTCTGAGTTATGCTACCCACAGCCTGGCAGACACATAGACAAACACACGCACGCGCAGGCGGACCTTTTTCTAAAAAGGCTTTTTCTTTTATTCAGGGGCCTCAAAACATGTATTTCCAGTGAAGTCTCGGCATCAAATTTTTGGGTGTCCCAAAATTAGACTGACAAACTTTGGGAGCTGATAGATAACGTTATTTTAAACACTTCTTGTTAAATAAAGTTTTTTTGCTGGGTGCTTCGCTTAAGCACTAGACGAATCAATGCCATAGATTAGTGCCTCCCACCCAGTTTAAGTATTTACGGCAAAATCAACAATGCAAATTAGTATTGCATTTATTTTAGTCAGACGCACAATCTTAATCCAAGAAACAAATACAGAACACATTAACAAAACACAAATATCTCATTGTTTATAGTTAATCACAGCTTTACTATTCAAAGTAAATGCTGGAACGCACGCCCATTGCGATTAACACAAAAGGCGCACCGGAGTGCCCTATTCTGCCGTACTCTCCCAAAGACGCCAGCCATTTCTCTGGTTTAAAAGATTGTTGGTCTAACTTTGAATAGTAAAGCTGTGATTAACTGTAAAAACGAGATGTTTGTGTTTTGTTTATGTGTTCTGTGTTTGTTTCTTGGATTAAGATTGTGTGCCTAATTAAGAAAAAGACAATACTAATTTGCATTGTTGATTTTGCCGTAAATACTTAAACTGGGTGGAAAGCACTAACCTATGACACTAACTCGTCTAGTGCTTAAACGAAGCACCGCAGCAAAAAACTTTCCATAACAAAAGTGTTCAAACTAGTGTTATCTATCAGCTCCCAAAGTTTGTCGGTCTAATTTTGGAATGGCCTGTATATATAAAGGTTGTTGTTCATTTTATACATTTCCAAAAGTTATCATTTGATATTCCACATTTCACAATACTTCAAGAATTGTAAATCAATTTACAGTATATTTAGATTGACAAACTTAAACACACTAAATTAGCTATTACAGTACTCAGACCTTGTAAATAAAGATGTGTATATTGCCTTTACATCCTACTTCGATATTTCTTGCATTCCTCAAATTTTGAATCCCCTCCAAAAAATATTCCTGATGGCGCAACTAGCGCCATGATTTTCCCCCGTGGGCAGCCCTGGTATTATGGCATTGCTCGTATTGCTAATAAATGTGCCTATTACTGCTCCCGCTACGGTCTGGTACAGAGACTGAATTTATTATAGTCATAAGCAAGTGTCTCGGAAATCCCCATGGTGTTTGACAAACACAATAATAAATGAGTGTCAAGTCGCTAACAAGTGCCTGTCAATAAAAAACATGGTTAGCATTATTTCCGGAAGATTCTCACTTGCAGACGGGGTTAACCCAGATGCTTCTATTTGAGGAACGGATTCCACAAATACCTGCTGCCGGTGTATTGACACCACCGCCAGCCTTGGATGCAAAGTATTTTGCAAACAACTTGAAGTAAATATGTACTCAGTGCCTTATTGGTCACATATTTTGCTACGACAAGGCGTTGCTAAAACAAACAATGTTTGCCTTGTTCTGTAAAGTTAAAAAGACGCCCATAATATTGACTGTAAATAACAGAAAGAGCCATAAACTTTTATTTGAACGCTTTAAAGACAGATCACACAAACCGCCGTTGCTACGAGTACGTTTGATAGTTATTCTGTTGTTGTTACCTTACAAAATGGCGGATAGTGGGACGTATCTAAACAGAAAGCTCTGCAAAGATACATAAGAAGTAGTCTTCCACAGGGGAAAACAAGCTGATGTGGCACAGTCACACATTTTATATACACATACATGCTTTATATACGTATTATAACATGTATCAAAAAGAGATCTTTCGATCTACACTATGACAGGTACACTTTTGGCTGGAAATGATTTCAAACAAAGCAACAAGCACCGTTAAAATGCTTTTTAGAAGCGTAGAGGAATCATTTCAGAAGTCATAGTCATGGAGGGGCAAACAACTCTTCCATGGTTATAGTAAAAAAAGAAGAATCCCAAATTGTCAAGCTTGTTCTCTCAGATGAAAAACTTATATTTGGGAAATTATAATCCTTAATCATGGAACATCTACTTCTAAAGTTGCTAATACTATGAAACAAAAATTATTCTATACAATCTGGGTGCTTTAATGAAACCTAAATTTTTAATGGAGTAAGTTTTGTCTAACTCCCATGAATTTCTAGCTGTACAAAATTAAATTAGAATGAAGGGGACTTCACAGACTGATCGCATAGAATTCAAGATATCTATGCATTTTGTTCCTCATATATATATATTTTCAGCAATATTGCTAGAACCATTTTTTGTCTGAGAAGATAAAAAATTAATGGAAAATGTCCGATAATAGCCAGTTTAGGGTGAGGATATCTTGTGAAAATCCCCGTGTTGCGTCCTTGCAATATGGCGCACTTAAAATACAAAGTTTGCTGTTTTACCTCACTTTTCGTTTCTAAATCATGCTGCGCACTCTCTCAAATACGCAGGAAAGAAATTAGAGAAAAACAGGTTAGAAAGCGAGGTGTATTTGCGACCTGATCTACTTTCCTTCATATATCAACATTTATATTAGAATTAGCTTTCGAAGTAGCATTTCCAGTTAAATGAAAAAATTCTCTGTTCGGTTTCGCAAATTAAAACATAAAGGAGCAAAGCAAACGTTAGAGGGCAGTCATGCGAATATAACATATTTTTATTTATAGTTTACTACAAAAACCCTTGTTATTCCGTTTAATCCACGGATAAACATCACAAAGGTCCTTCGTGGCTGGCCCTGTGGTGCAGTTGGTAGAGCACCTGCCTGCTGTGTTAGGGGTCCTGGGTTTGATTCCCGGCAGGGGGGTAGGAATTTTTCTCCAGCCAGGGTTATTCCTCATCCTTCCCTGAGTCTGGAAGTATGAATGAAAGTGTGAATGTGTGTGTGAATTCAAAGTATAAAATCTCCAAAGATCGTTAAGCGTGTAACACCATTTGTCAATAGGCAAGGCCGCCGATATGACCTCTGCAGTTAAAGGCGGGATATTAAAACAAAAAAAGTTCTTCGTGAGTTTCCTTGGTTGATCGACATTAGACTGTTGGCCATTACACAGCAACTATAAATTCAAAACTGATATACACATTTATGACATATTTAGGCAAAAAGTAAACTGGGGAAATAAATTCAAGAAGAATTCCGGGTGAGAAAAAAATCTGGTTCTAAAGGGTTCACCCCGTATGTTTATACCGCGTGAGTTTTCTTATCCTGTGGATTGGTAACTAGGCAACCCTGCATTTTACAGGCGATGCTAAATGCAGGTGTTAACACTGCATTCACCAGTCCGCTGATTACGGCTACGGTGAACGCTCGTGAACGTTCCAGCAAATTATGTCTTCTTTACGAATGCACTAGAAAGTGAATTTGCCTACAAGTACGAAATGTCAGCCCTTATGCACACTGTACACTACTTTGGGAATGAAAGGGGCCCTTAACGCTCATAATATGGGCTTGCAAACGTTCTCCAGTTTGTATGTACGTACTGCATTTTGTATACTATCAGAACAGTTTATTAGCTTTGTTTTGTATAAAAGAATAGCTTCTAACAGTTAAATATTATGTAATGAGGCCTTATGTTTGAAAGTTATAACTGTAATGTTATTACGCATTTATTTATGATGTTCGTTAGTAAAGCATATTCTAACAAACAGCACGTTGTGTTGTCATGAAATTCACATAAATAAACTAATTAAGTGAAAGGACAGTTTCATACCAAACTATCAGTTCTCTAGTGTTGGACGTGGAACGTGGTCAGCACCCCGGTCTCTTCTGGCCGGCTATGTGGTCTTCTCGACCAGGGGCCGCTACTTTTCAATCGAGCTCCTCAATTGGCTCCTCAGGGACCTAACGAGGCCTTGTGCACCCCGCACCAGGTCTACCAGAAGGAGAAAATCCCAACACCAATACTGGAATCGAACCCTGGTCCCCCGCCTGGTAAGCAGCAGCTCTACCACCGCGCTAAGGAGACGACCTTATGTACTATTACTTTCAGAAATGTTATACAAAGAGAAAATCTTCAGACAAGGTCATCAAAATTCCACCGTCTACAAGTTAACCTGTAGTCAAGTATTGCAGAACTTTCTTTACAGATCTAAACAATTTGATGTTTTGTACTCACACAATTTTCTCTACTCATTCTTGTACAAACTACCCTTACAAAGGTTTACTCTTCTATCTACTTCATGTTAATCATAGAGATGAATATTTGTAGAAGTGGTTTTATTGCATTCCTTATAGGTACAATGGGCATAGAGGGATACAGAAGGCTTCAGCGATGGATTGGAAATTTCGTTCTCTTTACATGATCAGGAGTGGAAAAAAAACCGAAAAAGGACCTTCCATTTTAGAAAAGTATAAGAGAATTCAAACCAATAACAAGGATTATCATAGAAATGGTTAACTCCACAAAAAGGAAATCATTGAAAATGAAGAGGTTGTTTCCTATTTCTATCTAAGTGACTACTCCTTTTTAAGCTATACTGTTCAGAGGTAAACAGACGCGCGCGTAAGCGCGCACTACAGACCTTTCTCTGATTTTTCTCTAGATTCAGGGACTCTGTTGTATCCTTCTCGCACCTGGCACCTGCCAGTAGGTGAGGTAAGATAGGATTGTCTGGTTGAGTGCCGAGCGGGAGCAAATAGGTGAGGTTTCCTGGATATTTCAGTCGAAATCACACGACAATTGGTGTAAAGGATTTATTTACATACAGTACGGAACAAGCACGGAAGAAGCTTACAGGAAGATGAGTAGAGGATACACCATCGGATGTGGGCTGGTTGACAATGGCGGGTCAAAAGACATCCCTTCCTTGCTGACTAAGGTTTATATATCGTTCCACAATATTCTCTGGGTGAGCACACTATCCCTAATAACCATAACAAACTGTTATGTGACAGGCGTCTGGGAATGCTACACCCGTCCTCGTTATGTCTCCCCTGGGGTTGAAGGTCAACTTCCAGACGGTCACATATACCAGTGTCAGATTGCAACTGTTTCTTTCCAAGTTCTGTATAATACGTTTGCTTAAAACCTATTTCTCACATATTATATTTCCGATACCAATATATGAATTCATACTATTATCCTAACCTACTATAACAATTATATTCCCATTACCAATATATGAATGCATACTATTATTCTACTCTACTATAACAACTCTCAAAATGTGTATTTCGGTGAAATCTTGGTATCAGCTCTTGGATGGAATACGGTACTTTCTCTGCTTACTGTAAGTACGTAGTAGACAGAGTAAAACTGCACTCTGATTAGTGTCTGTCGCAGTAAGGATTCCGGCATATCAGG
Organism: Tenodera sinensis; assembly: GCA_030765045.1. Lineage (NCBI taxonomy): Eukaryota > Metazoa > Arthropoda > Insecta > Mantodea > Mantidae > Tenodera > Tenodera sinensis. The sequence goes on from JAUKNM010000165.1 coordinate 36,061, forward strand.
TGATGACTTATTGTGCGTGAATCCCCGGAAGGAAGGGTGAGATGAAAATACCCTACAGGTGGTCAGAACGCATCCACAGGCGGAACTACAATCACGGAGGGTCCCTAACAGGTACAGGCAAGTTCATCAGCCCGACGGAGTTCTAGATCGCTACTGAGAGCTCGACACCAGCTAGGTCCGGCTGACCAATCAGTCACCCTGGAAGGGTGGCCGGCCGACCACAGCACCACACCTTAGCCGAGCACCATATTTCCAGAGCGCAAGCACCACTGTAGCGCATCCTACCGGCGACCCCACTGCCTCCTACAACCTGGAATGACGGGATAGAGCGAATGAAAGGGTGAAATGAAAGGAAGTGAAACGGGGGATGCAAGGTAAATATCCTCAGCATTCGCCTGAGTGGCCTGGAAAATCCCTGAAAAAAAAGCTAAGGACAGGAAGATCGGCAGCGGAAATCGAAGCCGCAATCTCCAGAATGCGGGCCACAGAGGATACCACCTGAACTATCTCGCTCGGTCTCTGATTAGTGTAACAGCTCTCTCTAAGGGCTGTATTTATGTTGTTTCTTGGATGTCTTTCAAATTGTGACAGTCAGCATTTGAGGTTTCCGGTACAGATATGTTCATTTGCAGCAGTATTGCTATACAAAGTTGGGCAGATAAACCGGACCCACTTCATTTTGTATGATTTGGATGAAAAGCCGGCGCCGTGGTCGAGGGATTAGATCGTGGCCTAGGCGGTCCGGGTTCAATCCCAGGGACCCGCATGTGGTGGACGAGGCGGCGGCTGGGCGAGTTTTCTCCGGGTTCTCCGGTTTCCCCGCCACTCATTCCATCAATTGTTCCAACATCACCTTTCCATTCATCGATTTCACCTGTATTTCATATAATCCTCTTCCTCACTATCATACCTGGTACTTGGCTGACCACCCTCTTCCAGGTCTTCACTCTGTCCGGTCCAGAAGTTCCCGTGCTCCCCGATAGGCGTTTGACCCTAGGCACTGGCTTGTAAGTCCTAGGGGGTGTAAGCCCTACATAAGGGGAGGGTAACCAGGAAAAGAAGAAGAATGATTTGGAAGAAAATATATTGGCTATCCTTTCTTCCGTGTGTAAATTTCACTGTTGTAATTATGTTGGCTATCTTTTCTTCCGCGAGTTTAGTGTCGTTGCTTTTTACAAATGATTGACAGTGATTTATAAACTTTTGTGTTTGCTGTTGTAAAGAGTTGTTTTGTACAGCAAATAAGCATGACTTATTCAATGGCAGAGTAAATATTAATTGTAGAGGCCAGCTTTATCAAGAAATCACAATTATTCAGAGAGCTTCCCCGAATAGCAGCAAAAGGCAGCGTTTAAGATCTGGTGCAGCAAAAATGGCGTACGACTGGATCCATTACGAGTGCTACAAAGAACAGAACACCTTCTGCCGGAAACCTCAATTTAAGACGGGAATTAATGAAAAGATGACTGGAACTCCTCGAAAGTCTACCACGAGATTGGCTCAACAGGTTCATGCGAGTAGCAGAACTTGCGGACGCATATTTAACTCTCTGAAATTAAAACCGCACCGAGCGACAGCTATACAACTGAAGGAGCCCAATGGGGATAAACATGCAAATTTCTGCCACTGGTTGTTGAATATGGTTACAGATGGTCATATGGACCCGCTGACGCTTATCATGAGTGATGGGGCTTGGTTCCATCTATTAGGATGTATTAATTCCAAGAACAGTAGACAATATAATAACCCCTAGCGCAACAGCCCTTCGCGGGCCAAGGCTTACCACCCGGCCGCTGCGTCCTCCACCTCTTCCCACTACAGGCGTCATGAGTGGGTGTAGTACTGGAGGGCGGGACGTGGTCAGCGCCCCGATTCTTCTCGGCCAGTTATGCGGCCTTCGCGACCCGGGGTCGCTACTTTTTTATTCAAGTAGCTCCTCAATCGCCCCCCCCCCGGGACCTGACGAGGCTGAGTGCACCCCATGCCAGACCTCCCAGTGGGGAAAATCTCCATACTGGTACCAGGGATCGAACCCGGGTCCTCCACGCCAACTGTGCTACGGAGGCAGTCAACAGTAGATACTGGATGACATAAAATCTTAACCTACTGTTGGAGCAAGCTCTACACGACCAAAAAATTGGTGTGAGGTGCGTTATTGCTGCGAGACGCATTATGGGTCTAATGTTCTTCGACGCCGCAGTGAGCACAGATGTCTACTTGAAATTTATCCCCAACTAACAGAAGAGAAGTGTAATAGGTACTTCTTTCAACATGGGGCAGCATGCCACAAATCTCAGATGTCACTTACCCGTATTCATCAGATGTTCACTGAAGAGAGGACTGAGAACAAAGGATTAAGACCACCGTGGTCACCAAATTTGCCGACATGTGGCTTGGTACTTGAAGGGAAAAGTGTACGAGCAGAATCCTCATTCCATTGAACTGAAGGCTAACATCAGGAATTGCATCCACATAATCATACATGAGGAATTGACTTGCGTTTTTACGAACACGTTAAGATATGTACAGAAGTGTCTATGCAGGCGAAGGGCACTTTTAACATTTATTATGAAGGCAAACACAGGACACATTCATTTGTTCATTTTATTCCATTTGAAGTTAGTTTCAAATCAGTGTGATAACACGGGCCGGTTTTATCTCCGCAACCGTGTATATGAAAATTATCGATGTTCAAATTGTATCAGGATTCATAGAGATGGTACTTATTAGGTTCCATTAAAGAAAAACAATTGGAAAAGACCTTATTCAATCAAACAGGCCAACAGAGTCGCGAGATGACCGGATATGACTGACACCTTAGGGCCTAAACTCAAATCACGAGGTGGGTTGTTAGCTATTTGAGATTAATTTTATAAATCTCAGGCTATTCTAGTGTCAAGCATACTCTGCCAAAAGAATTTCCAAGTCCAATATGTAAACGAAAGAAATCTAGGTTATTAATATACAGTAAAACCTGACTAAACCGGACTCCCCACATACCAGAAACTGGGACAAACGGAAAATAAATCTCGGAACGGAGCTATTTCCTATGTTAAATAACACTCTAAACCGGAAAACTGTCTAATGCGGAAACAAAATAGTTGTTCCGGAACCGTTTGCATAAATAACCTAAGATGAATTTTCATTATGCTTAATACATAGTTACGTGCTTTGATAACGAACTTGTCACGACTGAAGACATTCAAAGTACAGCAGATATTGCTGCTGGAAAGTCATGGAAGGAATGAACGACGACGAAGCCAACGAAAGGGAGCCAAAAGTATGCACTTTTAGAGAAGCATTACCTGTTGTGAGTGACCTTCAGGAATTTGCAGCTTCCAAGAATGTTCCAGAACTCCTGGAGCTGATGCAGGATCAAAGGAGATCATAGAGCGTTCTCTTGTGAAGAAGTGGCGACAGTGCACTTGGACGGATATTTGGGGGAAAGAAACTAACGGAGAAACTGCAATTATGTACATGTAAGTTGAAAATACAGCAAAACATAGAATTGAACCTATTTTTTTATTTAGAGAATTTTATTTTAAATTATTTCTTCAGTTTAATTCTATACGATTATATTTTTTTGTACTTTCTTTTATTAAAATATGTACAACCCTTTGACCCATGAAAACGAAAAAAACATTATTGGAACGATTGCGTTCCGTTTTAGACTTTTTTCGTTTTACTGTAGTATGTATAACAATGTTTTTCGGTTATCTGATTTTCCGAGTAGAATTAAAATATGATGACAAAAATGTGGGTCCCTGTTGAAGTTAAAAAAGAAACAAAATAAGACAAACCGCAAGTTGATCTCACAAGTGACACAAGATGAAAATATCAATATCAACTCCGACCATAAAAGCCTACGTTTTCTCATTAAATCTCTCGATTTAATTAGAAATATATGTCATTATTCTACAAAGAAGCTTTCATTCTATTCGTGTTTCTCGTGAAAGCTTTGTTTTTCAAGATAAGTAGTTTGGCAGTTTTTACAAGAACTTCCTGCATAGACTGTACCTGTTAGGTGGCATATATACAAAAAGTAAAAATATCCCGATCAATTTGCTTCAAAACAAGATATAAGTCGCCATTTGGTGCATGTTATCTCAAAATAAAACTGAGAACGCATTGTGGTTTACCGGAAGAATGCGACTCATTTGTAGCGGCATGTTGCCATTGCAGCTCAATTTTTAGAGCAACCGAAGATTTGTGTTTCAAATATAGAGCTGAATTTTCTAGTCCGATTCCTCCTTTCTAACTTAGCATAGATACGGCATGTGTGAAAGAAGAATTAATAATCGTTGATTTGATCTAATAATGGCTAACCATGAAACTGGGTAGCTATAGTGTTTACTATAAGTCGCTATTAGAGCGACTAATTTGAGAACGGCGTGCCATTTACCAAAAAAAAAAAAAAAAAAAAAAAAAAAAATATTCAGTGAGCTGGTGAAATTGAGGTCGTGCGGCATGTTGCCATGGTAGCTCAGGTGGTTAGAGCAGCGGCAAGGAAAGTTGAAAATCCGTATTTCAAATTCTGATTATTGCATTGAATTTTAGAGCCTGATTCTACTTTTCCAACTTTATCCTACACGCGGCATGTATAAAAGAGAAATTATCAAAACAATTGTTGAACGTTCCCGGTCTTTATCCGAATGTATTGTTTTATTCCACAAAATTTCCCTTGCTATTTTTGCAATCAACACGCGTTAGTATGACCTGAATGTGTTGCAGCATTAAAGAAAAAATCTGATAGTTACACTCACATGACGTTCTCTACTCTTGTACTAACCATTCTTACAAACTCGTATACCTCTATCTTCTTCGTGTTAGTTGAGATAAGCATTTGTAAAAATTATCTTATTGTTTATTTCCTTGTAGGAGCAAGGGGAACATTAGAATACAGTAGGCTGTGAGCGATAGTTAAATCTTTTAAAGCTTTGAGATTCCGTTCTCTTTGCACACTTGACATACATGAAAATAAACAACGGTGTTCCATTTCACGAAAGGTTTAAGTTTTCCGAAACTCACACATAACAAGGAATATCTCCAAAATGGTTTACCCTACAAGAAAATGTATTCAGACATAAATAATGTATTTTAGCAAGATATACATTTTTTGTATAGTATGATTTGGTCTACCTCTAACGTTTAGGTATCAGTTATGCAAAAGTTGTCTAGAGTAAATACAACTATAGGGGCTATATCCAGAAAATGCAATATGTACATTTCATTTGTCATAAAAATATCTCAAACACATGACATTTTACTCAAAATCGTTAGAGCCATTTTCAAGAAAATCAAAATTTTCGAAAAATTTCCCATGTAAAGGGAGTTTAGGGTCGGGCTATTTTCTTCAAAATCTTCGTGTCCTTGAAAGACATTAAACTTAAATATCAACTTTGACTTTTTAACCTACTTTTAGTTTCTGAGTTATGCTGTCCACAGACTGACACACACACGCGCGCGCGCGCACACACACACACACACACACACACGCACGCACGCACACACACACACGGACCTTGGATGCATGGGGTCTCAAAATAAATATTTCCGGTGAAATCTCGACATCGAATTTTTGGTTGGGATAAGTTCTCCATAACTTACATAAATAACAACGAACATCTCCGAAATGGTGCACACTACAAAAGAATTTCTTTAGGCATAAATTTTGTGTTTTAGCAAGATCTATATTTTTTGTATGGTAAGATTTGGTCTATCTCTTACGGTTCACCAGTATGCAAAAGTCATCCAATGGACTTCATGGGCTATAGCTATAAAATTCAGGTTATACGTTTCATTTGTTATAAACATATCTCAAATATATAGCATTTTAATCAAAATTTTTAGAGCCATTTTCAAGAAAATAAAAATGTTCGAAAAATTTTTAATGTAAAAGGTAGTTTAGGGGGGAGCAATTTTCTTCAATATATTCGTGTCGCATTCCTGAAGGACATTGAACTTAAAGACCAACTTTGGTTTTTAACCAACTTTTCGTTTTTGATTTAGCTGTCCACAGAGTGACAGACGCACATACCTACACACACAGACCTTTTTCTAAAAATGCTTTTTTTGGACTCAGGGGCCTCAAACATATATTTCCGGTGAAATCTCGACATTGAATTTTCGGGTGGAATACAATACTTCCTCTACTTTACTATACCTAGTAGAGAAAGTGAAAAGGAACCATTTGTAAGAGATGTGTCTGTGTCGAATGTGTCACGAGGGAGGAGAAAACGTATATTGCACCAGACCTCTCACGGGGAGAGACCCGACGGGTAGGTTCTAGGCTCAGAGGGCAAGAGGTACTCGAAAGAGGTTCAGGAAGGTTTTGGCATGCATCTGGGGTGAAGAATTAATGCTAACCCAGAGTCGGTGGACTAGCCATTTATTAGAGCTAGTGGGTTCGGGTGGCCGAAAATCCGGGCGAGAGTCTCAAGACACACATACTTACCTTGGTCAACGTTAGACTGCACGTTGTGGCGACGTCAGACCAGTGGACGGGCCTCATGAGAGACGAAGAGAATACACGCAAAAGACGACGAGAAAAGGTCACACGTAACAGAACAGGGGGTGTAAATCGCCTGCGTTAATAAACCTCCTACCTGTTTGTCAGCATTCTGACGTTATGGATACTTGACCTGAATTAGCTTTCGTCACTTTACAATCATAATGCAACCCTACCGTGGTGTTTGCAATCCTGTATGGCCGTTACAATAAGTGGTGCTTGTTTGTTTCATGGGGATGGATAACGGTGATCTCGACGTTCCTCTGTCAACACTAACAATTGGAAGAAAAGGTCGATGCTCTAATGTTCACGAAAGGAGAAGATGGTTTGGTGAACTTTCCGTGCATGTTTTCGCTGAGTACAGTTATGTTGGAATATTGAACATGTTTATCTACGAGTTGTATTATAAAGAGAGAAACTTTGTGTATGTAAGGCAGTCTCAAATACCAGACTTCCTATTAATAATTCCTTCACCGTTGAAAAACCCGATTTGTTCTGACAGACATGGGGCTATAAAGCACTTGTAACTTCATTTCATCAATTACTAAACGATTAAAAAATATTCTTAAAGCCCTTGTATTGGAACACGAACACATTGCAACATATTTGCATTGGATTTTAATTAGAATGCCGTGAAGTAGAAAGTAGTTGTTATTCCACAGAATATGATATCAAACGAACCATTAATCACTAATGGAACTATAGTTTGCAAACCATGTCACGGTATAGATACAAGTGAATTACTGAATAGATTTAACAGCTCTTTTTGTATTGTTAAATGCACCAGATAGTACATGGCTCTCTATTTTCACAAAATTAATTAATTTTTATAGGTATTTAAGGATCACGGTAATGGACAGGTCATGCACCATAAATCTAAATATTCTTTCTATTTTTTATTTTTAACATCTAAAATTTTCGTATAAAAGTTTTATCACACACTCTGATAATATTTACAAGTTCAAGTGCATCATTTGCAGATGCCTTTAATGAATGTATATAAATAAATAATGAGTATAAATAGTGTATGTGAAATGAGTGATGGTTGGCGATGAAGAGGTTGACTGCAATCTTTAGTAGCTGGACTGCCGGCGAGGGATGCTAGTTCTGAAGGGCCTACTGTTGTTGTTCCTGTACACCCTCCTTCGTCTCTCAACGGAATCCTGGCGGTAGCGGAATAGTGGGCGAAAGATAATGGTCTCAGCGACATCCAGGTCATCGCCGTAGTCATCCTCGACAAAAGCGGCGCGCCCTTCGTCCTTGTCCATGACATCCAGGGACCTTGACTGGCCGGGGGCAAGCCCGAGATTGGGTTCCGGTGCCACGATCATTGCCTCCGTGGAGGATCCCTCTTCAGTAGCCTTGGTGCTTGTCGGAGCCGACAACACCGAAGCAGCCAGCACAAGACATACAACAGTAATCTGTGAACAAAGAAAACGAATGGCATATTAGACAATCTGTTGGTAAATATTTTATATAACAAGTATTTTGCTGTCTGAGCTCTACTTCCTGTTAGTTACAAATGGAGGAAAGATTTTCCAACGGTCAGAGCCTTCAGTACTGACAGCTTTCTCAGGTTAAAATTGCCCTCCAAACAAGAATATTACCAACTTTAGACGTCAGAAAACATCAAGGCTCACTTGTTCCACTATTTCGTCTATTCACACCAAACACTTTGGCAATAGCTTGAAGTTTGAATCACCAGCGGAAGTGTTATACAACGTACAGTTTTTATGCACAGAATTAATCGGCTTGCAAAGCAGGACTGTTAATTGCGATATACACAGTTATAGTGCTTATGCATTATGCAGGCCTTGCATTAAGGCGATGCTGCATTGACATTTCTTTCACCGAAATGTAGGAATACAAAACTGCAAAATTTACTATGTGCAAGTACTGAAAAATTCTTCAAAATATAAACTGTAAAATGTTTAGATTTAAAATAATTTCCGTAACACTGTGAACTATTTTTACGAAAACTATTTGCTCAAAATATAGATATATTGGTTGTAAGAACTCCAATAGTATATTTTTCAACTCTTTCTTAGCCGAGGAGAAGAAAATATAAGATGAACAATTACCATACCAGAAGAGAAGCATTCGGCAGCATAATATTTTTGAGCCAAGCAAATGGGACTGAAATAACCCTGGAGCTTCTTAAGAACACATTGGTGAAAGGAAATGAAACTTTTCGTACTTCTAGAGAGAAACTTAGAAATAAAATCTGTTTCTATTTCCACTAAACTCAACTCTTTCACCGCAGTGTTTCTGAAAGTGTCTCGCTTACAGAGTCGTTGCATTTGCTTTCACAATGTATTGCTATTTTTCGAAAGTTTACAAGACTTAATGGTTCTGAAGCATTGGATAATTCTTTGAGAATTTCTTTTCCCTGGTGGTTTTAAAAATTCACCAAAATTCTCATGAAAATATAAAAGTATTACGGCATGTTCATTTCTATGAGCTTTGTTTTGCGAATACTCGTACCTCTAGTATCTGACAGTATTTAAACACATTTCTCTACAAAGCTATTAAGTCTTTCCTCAAATGAAGGTATTTAATTTTGTGAAGAGGTGGTAATGAAAATAATTAATTTTTACACCAATGCCATTTGTTTTATACACACATACGAGAATTTTAGTTCTAAACAATTGCAATATATGGATTTTAGAGTTTTAGTTTCCCTTCGCATAAACAATCCGTAGTAATCCCAAAATGTATTTAAAGCTAGTATAAGAGTATTTGCAATGTTCTAATCAAGAACTTGGTGACTAAACATGATAGTTACATTTCAAAACACCTCTGTACAGTTTCTTTAAGTTTTTGGAGCACGTTTATTACGGGCAGCCTGCGCTTTGCAAAGCAACAGAAAAACACTTTGCTGAACAATACTAAATGAATTAAAATGTTGCACTCACCGGTAAGTAGTACATTGCAGAGATGCAGGCAGACTGTGTTTGTAACTTGCTCTGTCTCGACATGAACGTGATTGTGTTGGATGCTGCAGGATCCGTATAGTATTTATACCAGGTTAAGTTTACTCCTGAGAGACGTAAATGTCGCATTCCAATTAGCACCTTCTCGCGTCAGTAGTACACTCGCTTTTCTCACAAAATGGAGCCCTTTAAATAAACAAACTGACTTTCGCGTTCACTCCGATACTTCAGCTAAAATGTTTCATTAGGTTGCTTGAATTCCTTTTCTAACCAAAGCGATACAATTCTTTACCTAAAGCATTTTACTCCGTCATGGCATTTTTTCATGTCGAGCAGTTTAAGTAGACCATTCCACTTTCAAGTGTGTAAAATAATTATTTTATACCAATATTATTCCTGAAGTAAACTCACAATTCATTTGCTTTTTAATACTTCTTTCTTTAATTGCATACACCTAAATAAGCTTCTTTCAGATATCTCTACCATTTTATATTCCCTGTAGGTTGAGAAAACATTGCTTCCCATTCATAAAATGCAATGTCAAGGTTTCACTTGAAATAGAAAAAGGTCCACCTGCGCGTCTGTCTTTTGAGTACCACACGTCAAAAACAAAAGTCTATCTACCAAATTTCATATTTGAGTTGGACAAAAAAATGTTTGTGAAAATCCCTTTATCTGAAACTAACCCTTGCGTGGAAAACTTTGTTATTTTCCAAATTCTCAGAAGTAACTCCAACAATAGTGAATAAAATACCACTAAGTTTAAGATATTTGCACCACCAAAAGAAAGTATATATTTAATTTTCTGTGAATTCTGTGAAGTCTTCATTCTGAACTATTTGGTTAGTTTATATAAGTACTATAAGGGAGAGATCAACACTTACCTAAAGAAAACTACAGAGCTCCTTGAAATATAAAACTTGCGACATCCAACTGTGTTTGTGGGACTAGTCATTTTAGAAATAATAATTGTTACTTCTTTACGTTTCCTTAGGTTAAACTATCTTGAGACATATTCCTATGCGATCCTCGTTTTTCCCCACACGGGTTCCTTAGTAACAAAAGTGAATGACGATATGAGAAATGTGGTGTTTTGTTTTCCATGTTGCGCATGCAAACAAATGCATGTTGTTCAATTTGAGAGTATTTCTATTTCGTGATTAAAGTAAGTTGAAATTGAAGAACCCCGTTTTATACAAATATTATAATAGATAAGGAATTGTGTGAAGTTGTAATGGGTACAGAAAGCTATGTGGGTTTGACACACTTTTTCTTCTCCTGTATTCCAATGTATGTCCGAGATAGTGCCATGACAGCAGCGCAACTTATTGACTTTCATCAGCCACTTCTTTTGGTGTAAGAAAGAACGCTTTTACATGGAGAAAGAACACTTTCGACAAAATCAACCTTATTAGGCTGATGTTCGCATAACCTAATAACTTTTTCTGTTCGTCCAAAGAAAAGAGAATAGTTCATTTGCAGTTAACGTTGATAAATGGAACACCAAAGTAGTTTTCAAACTTGGAAAGATATTAGTTCTATGATAAAAGGAATTTAACATAAACGCTATGCTTTAACATGAGTAATACTTTTCCTTAATCAGTTTTGTCTTCGTTTTATGCGTTCCCAAATTCATGGAAAAGCGATATAAATAATTATACAATTTACAGACTTATGACATTCTTGTAAAATCATGAAAACCATTTTAAGAAAATACAAACATGATATAAACAAGGAACAATTCCACACGGTCTGCGGTAGAAGATATACCATGTGAGTCTTCGTCTTAGTTCTTTGATGTAGGTATATATGAATATATGAATGAGTATGAATTTATTGAATACCAAAACATATACATGTTGGGCTGCCCATAAACTTGAACCCTAGCCCCTCTGTGATGGGACAGCCCTCTGCGATTGAAGTATATATACTTAAACTGAGTTTAGGAGTTTATCTGAGTTTCCGATTTTTGCTTTCTCTATTGGTAAGTAGGGGAAGTATTGTATTCCACACAAAAATTCGATATCGAGATTTCACCGGAAATGCATACTTTGAGGCCCCCAGAGTTTAAAAGGGGCATTTTCAGAAAAAGGTCCGTGTGTGTGTGTGTGTGTGTGTGTGTGTGTGTGTGTGTGTGTGTGTGTGTGTGTGTGTGTGTGTGTGTCTATCAGTCTGTGGACAGCGTAACTCAAAAACGAAAAGTCCGTTAAAAACTAAAGTTGGTAATTATTATTTATTTATGCCAACAAACTTACTGTTGGTGTTTTTAAACACACAAGCCGTGTGTGTACAATGTTGGCACTGAATTTTTAAGTTCCAGTTCTACCTAAGTTTAGGAGTTTATCTGAGTTTCCGATTTTTACTTTCTCTTCTCTATTGTATTCCACCCAAAAATTCGATGTCGAGATTTCACCGGAAATGTATGCTTTGAGGCCCCCTGAATCCAAAAAAGGCATTTTTAGAAAAAGGTCCGTTTGTGTATGTGTGTGTGTGTGTGTGTGTGTGTGTGTGTGTGTGTGTGTGTGTGTGTGTGTGTGGGTGGGTGGGTGGGTGGGTGGGTGGGTGTGGGTGTGGGTGTGTGTATGTGCGTGTGTCTGTCAGTCTGTAGACAGAATAACTCAAAAACGAAAAGTCACTTAAAAACTAAAGTTGGCAATTATTATTTATTTATGCCAACAAACTTACTGTTGGTGTTTTCAAACACACAAACCGTGTGTGGACAATGTTGGCATTGCATTTTTAAGTTCCAGTTCTACCTCTCAAACCAAAGTTGGTATTTAAGTTTAATGTCTTTCAAGGATGCGACACGAAGATTTTGAAGAAAATATCCCTCCCTGAAGTACCCTTTACTCGGAAAATTTTTTGATTTCGATTTTCTTGAAAATGGCTCTAATGATTTTGATTAAAATGACATTTTAAAGATATTTTGTGACAAATGAAATGTATATTTTGAATTTCCTGACTATAGCCTATGTAGTCCGGTTTACTCTGTATGATTTTTGAATAACTCATAAACCGTAATAGATAGACAAAATCTTACTATACAAAAATGTAGATCTCGTTAAAACACACAATTTATGCTTGAATAAAGTTTTTTGTAGAGTGAACCATTTCGGAGATATTTCTTGTTATTTGTGTCGGTTTCGGAAAACTTAAATTTCCTTGAAATGCAACATAGTTGGCTACTTTTTATATGTTAAGCGTGCAAAGAGAACGGCATCTCAGAGGTTTAAAAGATTTGTCTATCGCTCAAAACGATATTCTAATATTCCCCTTACACCTACAAGGAAATAAGCAATAAGATAATTTCTGTAAATGTTTATCTCAAGTAACACGAAGAAGATGTAGGAATAAGAGTTTGTAAGAATGGTTAGTACAAGGGTAGAGAAAGTCATGTGAGTACAACACATCAGATTTTTAGTTGGACTGTAATTTCAATTAGATACGCTCTCCTTTTATCACTTTGTGATTACTAGTACATTGGTTTTGTCCACAGAAAGTCCATATCCAACGACACATACACTTGTAATCTTAGGATGGAAAACAAAAGTTGACTGCGGTTATGTCAAAAGGTTCACTCAGACCCTGGGCAACATAAGAAGCACTCCGTGAAGCACGCGTGTAATCTGAAAGCGCTGAATCCGTTCCGAGCGTAATTGGGCTACTCATAACAATATACGGGATACGTTTAAGCACGTTAAAATGTCGTGGTTAGTAAGACTAACATCCCGCAAGTGCGATGGTTTGATTCTCGGCGATTAGTGGCCACCTGAGAACGCACTTGAGCTTCACTTCATTGTATATTACGTACACAATCTTACCTCATAAAGCATTGTCGTTCTCCTCGGTTATACAGGCGTTGCATCAGGAAAACACATTCAAATTGATACATTTAAGATCGGTCACTGTAATATTTCTCATTTAATTTGTGATTTTTTTTCCAGTCTCTCCAATGTGTGGGGGATTTGTTTTATAAACTCTGTCCTTCAGGCAAACCCACAAGTAAACATCACGCACTGTTAAATCTGGTAAGCGAGGGAGGAATATACCAGCACTAATTACCAATCTTCAAACAATTCCTTAATTTTATTCCTTGACTCCGTTGCGATACTTATGTTTGTTCTAGAAATATTCCTTTTATCCTCTAATAAATGTAAACGAACATCTAGAAACCACAGAAAAATTTGTAACCATTTCTAATGGTGCTACAAACCGGCTTGGATTTAAATTTACCGCCAAATTAGTAATAACAAAACTTAATATCCATATTAATAGAGCACGAATGTCCGAACTGAGAAATAGAGGAGATCGTTGCAACACAAAATTAACAAACGTACTGAAATCTCTATAGCTTTTTATCAGGAATGAAGAAACAGGATACAGACACACTTGTAGAAATTGAGTTAATGGGAACATGCAATATTGTTTGGTGCTTGGAAATAAACAACATGGCAACTCTGCTAGATCCAAACTGTTTCTTCACGTTGAAGTAATCTACA